>CP094636.1:29100171-29572679 GCA_023657505.1 Camelina hispida | reverse complement strand
AATCTAGTATCTAAACCAGCCATGTAAAAATCCTGAAACTATAGTTGATAACAAATTTGACTAAAGTTGCATATATATGAAGTCTTATCGATATTCAGAAAAGATCAAATGAGATTCATAAAAATCCAACCTCTACACTTCTCAGGATCAATGAGATTCTAAAAATCCAGCCTCGCATGCATCATCAGTTTCAAGCTTTGTTTTTTTTTTTGACTGATTTTAAAGGCACAGAGTTTTCTAATCAAAGAGAGGCACAAGGAACATACTTGATCAAGACCAAATTCAAGAAATGCCGCAGATTATGTCGTGATCTCGGGATGCTAGTAGATAACAGGTATACAAGATCACATATCATAAAACCTGAGTAGACAAAACCAATCACATTCGCAGCCAAACAGAACCTGCAACCCAAAATGCAAAGAAAAAACACTTACAGGAATGTTTAGCAGTTTCAAAAAGTAACCCAAAGAAAAAATTTTCAAGCTTTCGAATAATTTAGCAAGAACGTTTCATTAGATAGCTACATTAGCTCTAAACGACTTCCGTGGCTAATTTCATCAGAAAGTTTCAAAATTTCAGACAGTGATTTAAACCAAACCAGAGTCATCTAGCCAAATATACCTGACCTCAAATGAATATCAAAACCTAAACTTAGTCTTATTCCTTGTCAGTGGATAACTTTCTCAGCTTAACCGGCTAACTTCAAGAGAAAGCTTCAAATTTGATACAATGTTTAAACCAAATCTAGCCAAAAACATGCGACATCAGATGCACCGTAAACCTTAACTTAGTCATATCCCTGGATAACTTCATAAGCTAAAAGGACTTCAATGGCTAATGATAACTTCATAAGCTAAAAGGACTTCAATGACTTCAATGCATAACACCATGTCACAAAAACTTAGAGAAAGATAAAACGAACTTTAGAAAACGGATGCAAAAACTATATATAATACTATTGGTTAAGATACCATATTCTTTAGGTGGAAAGCTAACAACTTAAACGCAATCATGACAATTATATTTATCTAGAAAGATTGAGCTCCGACCAGTTCAAGCTACACCAAGTCACAAAAATTAGAGAAATGTAAAATTAAGTATAGAAACAAATGCAAATGATCAATAATTTGCCAAAATGGAGTTAAAGCTGTTAGCTAATTTCCACCTAAAGAACTAGGCTGCTAGTATCTAAAGCCAGCCATGTCAAAATCCTGAAACTTAATTAGTTGATAACAACTGGAGCATGAAAACCAAATGTTTAAGTTACACAGTGAGACCTCTACAAAACTAGAGACAGAAAAGTTTCTCCTAAATAAATAATAATCTAGTATCTAAAGCTAGATTCCTGAAACTTGGATGACAACAGATTTGACTAAAGTTGCATATATATAATATATCTAAGGATTCAAAAACAACTAGGTGATTAACACCAAGTAAACAACATTCAATTATCAATTGTGTTAAAGCTGTTGGCTTTCCACCTAAACTAACTATTGGATAGAAATGAGTTGAGTCTCAACTGGAGCATGAAAGCCAAATGTTCAAGGTTACACAGTGAGAGAGAGCTCTACAAAACCAGAGATACAAGACAAAGTTGCAACCTTTTCTGGAAACCATGTAGGAGGGAGAGAGAAGAAGCTCTTTTGAATGATCTTCCAATCCCCACCCATTAAACCCTTCTATCGTCGTCATCCTCCTCCTCCTCCAAATTTCTCAATCTAACCGATGGAATTAGTCAAAAATAACAGATATATGTATCAAATCATGAGAAAATGGAAGCTTGAGAGAGAGAAGAGGACGACGACAATGGCAAGTGTGAAGTGGTGAGGTTGAACTGAAGAAGACAAAAAAAGTTGTTAAAACGAATCGTTTCGTGTGGAAAATTGTTGTTTTTAGGAAACTATGTGACTCTAAATTAATGAAATGGAAAATATAGGGATCATTTTTGCAAATTAGATTTCTTTGATTTACGCAACCATTTTTGTTTTCAGCTTTTAAACACAGATTCTTGATAATCATATATATAAAAGTAATGTTTTGATCTCTCTTTATTGGTTGATTTTAATTTAATACTTTTTAATTTCTTTTTGTTTTCTAATTGTTTAATTGCTTTAAATAATATTTAAAACTAAATTAACACAATCCATTTAATTCATACATTAAAAATAAAATTATAACTAAAAATAAAATAAATTATGCATTAATCATATTCTACCATTTAATTTTATTCAAACACAATAAATAATATTTGTAATTTCAATTCTAAATGTAACTTCCATCAATTATCATATAAATAAAAGCATTGTCTCATTCTCTCATATTGACATTTTTTACTTTCTCATTTCCACATTCTCATTCTCTTCCACTTCTTTCATTTTCTTCCACAATATCTCAAATCATTTTTTTTATGTATTCAATTTCTTATTTTTGTTGTATGGGTTACAAAAACCAAATAAAAATATCATTGTAAAATTTTAATGCTAAATTTTAATTTTAGAAACTACATGATATATATATTTTACATTGTTTTTCTATTTAAAGATTCATCTCTATTATCTAATTTGGATTATCATCTTATAAGTAATCATTCTCCTCCTCTCTCACCAATATCAAATGTTGTTATATCTAATATGTGTTGTAAGAGTTTGATTCTATATTTTAATTTAGAAAGTATTATATATAATTAACATTGTTTTTAATTTTTATTTTATTTTTATAAAAATAAAAAATTTCTTTATATTTCTTGCCTTTCTAATCTATTCATATTTATTTTTAAATTTTCTATAACTAAATTTAAATTCATATATTGGTTTTAACAAAAAACCAAGTTTTAACAAAAAATCAAGTTTATTTGAAATCTGTTTTAAAAGTTTATCTTCATTATCTATTTTAGATTAGCATCTTATAAGTCATTATTTTTCATACTTTGACAATATTCACCACACAATAAGGTCATGAAGTTGAAAATATTCATCTCTAATTCTCTATTATGTACTCTAGTTATCTCACATATTCTTGTATCATTTTTAATAATTTAGAATGATCAATATAATTATCCATTTATAAAGGCTATTTTATTTTGTAAAGTCTTTTTTTGTGATCCAATAGATAAATATGTAAAGATCAATATAATATTTATATTATTTAAGATTTGAGGTTTTGAAAACAAAAGAACTTAATTATAAAAAAATTGATTTTCTTGATTTAGAAAAAATGAAAATAGTGAAATATAGAAAATATATATTATTAAAATACCATTTAACTAAATCCTCTAAAGATGAAACCATTAGTATGAAATCTAGCACTACAAATTAAATTGATGAGTGAAAAAAAAGGATTAAAGTTATTCTTGGCTTTTAAAAATCTTTAGATTGAAGTTCATATAATTTTAAAAAAACTAATTTAGTTGCCACTTCAAAATTAATATTTTCAATTTGGAATATTATGTGAATGTTGAGTTTATATCAACAAACAATCAAAAAGTGTAAGTTTAAATTTTGATTGAGCCACTTGGTATTCCTTTTCTTTTAAAGTCAAAATAAAATAAAAATTTATTTATAAGTAACCCACTTTTAAAGACATTCAACCCCATTTAGCTCAAATGTAACCCAATAATTTTACATTCATTTCTCAACTAATATATTTATCTTCCAAGAAAATGTTTTTGGTAAAATTTTATATTTTTAATTATTTTAATTGCTTTAAACTTGAAATGAGGAATATTAATAATTTTATAATAGTTACTAAATTTTGATAATTTTATTTGATTCAATTTTACTATACTACAGTCTTATGTTTACAATGTCATTAAGAAAAAATCTTTAAACCAATGTTTAACCTCTATAAAACATGATCATAAACATAGATTCTATATTAGGAAAATGTTTAAATTTCTATATTATTATTTATATTAATATAGATAATCAATTTGTAATAATTTTTTGTAGTATTGGTTAATTTTATTTATAGAAAAGTTTATATATTTTAAATGTATAATAAATAACCATACCAAAAATATTGAGAGTGTTATTTTGAGAAATTGCTATAAATTTTTTGAGATTCATTCATTAGTATAATTTTTTTGAATTATACATTAGTAAGACAACATTTTAGTTTAAGAAAATTTAAAAATATAATCAAAACTATTATGCATACAACCACATGCATTCGTTGACTAATTAACTAGTTTAAACCAAATTAAACAATTTTAATCATTATTTTTTGTGTTGAGGAAGACGAAAAGAGTCTAATCCAATCATGGGTAAGTCGAAAAATCATTCCTTTTGATTTACTCATACTCATTTCTGCAAATTTCAATCCTAGAGTTTATGTTTCTTTGATGCATATAATTAATCGGTGATTACATTTTTCTTTGTTTTAATAAGTTCAGCTCTTGATGGAAACAACCGGATTAACCTCAGCTGGCTTCTCATCAACTTGGGGTGTGGTTTATGATACTAACTATCCATAATGAACTTGTAACGGCACCTTTAATAAGAAGAAGCTGACAATCTTAAATTAAGGGAGATTAGGAAGTTCGCGAGAACCATGGGACAAAGGACGTCAGGGTGGACGTGCAAAAGAACAAGGCACATCTAATATATTAAAGGAATAGTCGAAATGGCTCACAGCCAATCTCACAAAAAATGACTGTCGTTGCCTTAATGAAAATTGCCCTTAAAATAATTTCGGACAAGCTTTTTCTCCCTATTTAAGTTGTTAAAACGCACCACATTCATCCTCAGACTTAAGATTACTAATTTGCCATTAATGAGAATCCAAACTGGACGTTTTTGCCCTTCAAAATAATTTAGAAAATTATAAAAAGTTTAAATAATTAATTATCTAATCTATATAATCGTAAAAACGTGATTTCATAAATTTTAAAACGCTAAAACCTAAAATAATGGGCTTTCAAAAAAACCAACCAAAATATACCGACCTATTCGAAACCCTAAAAATTATAGGTTGTAAACATATATATATATAGGTATAACCCTAATCATTCTCCATAATCCGAAATCTTTAAAATAGAGAAAACCTAATTTTCTCTCATGTTCTTCAAATTATATATGTATTATAGTTTTGATGATCCCTTATATAGTTCTTCTTATTCGTGTTCGTGTTTTAATGATTTATGTCCTGATTCTATAGTATTTGTTTGGAACGCAGGTTCGAGCATTACCAAAACTTTGAGTATGGTTTCATTATTATTTCTTATATTACATTGTATATGTTTCTTGATTTATTAAATGTTTTGTAAAAACGATTATACTAATTCTTATGTTTCAGGTGAGTTGGTGCATGGTCGTGATCTTAGTTCTATGTTATCGGACAAGAAATCTAGGTCTTTTATTTATGAATACTTTAAACTTTAATCTTTATATTTTGATGATGCTAAATAGAAAGACTTATTTATATAGTTGCAGGAAAGCTTCTGAAGATGATCATGGTGATGAGAGATGTTTGGTAATTTTAATTTTAATAGTAAATTACTCTATCATCGTTTTAAAAATTAAATTATAAGTTTGTGGCTCTAACAAATAAATATAAATGAATAGATGGATGTGGCGAGGGCTAACGATTTTTATTTGAATTCTGCATCTTCAAATATATTGCTAAAAGGTATGTTGCTAAATTTAAAATTCCTTTTATTAATATATTTCTAATGATCAAATTAAATTTAAACATTGTTTAGATGAATCTACCAATGGTCGTATGGTGAAGAACAGGTATTTTTATTTTAAAAGGAAAATTAATTATATATATAAATTTATTTGATTCAGAAAATCATATTAACATTTGCATTTACTGATTATTATTGCAGAAAGACTGTGAATGGTGTTGATGATATCCCAGAAGTTATGGTATATTTTTAAAAATAAATTAATAGTTATTGTTTTAAATTAATAACTCTTATTTTCACGGATATAATAACATTTAGTGTGATTAATCAACAGATTAGAGTTTCAGAGTCAGCAACACAGCATCTTTCGGCTATTGTTCGGTAGTAATTCTATGTTAAAAAGCGGTTTTGACACTAATTATTTGTTTGGATCATCGTCAAACGTTTGTAAATCATTTGTTTATTTGGTATTATTATGCAAATCAATAGTGTTAAAGTCATCTTGATACTAAATTTTAATGAAACAGATTATTATCATTTGTCTGCAAATTCTGATATTAATTCTATTTTTATGAATTTTTGCAGAGAACCTATTGATCGCAAAAAACAGAGTCGTTTCTGTTCCTTTTAAACTACACGGTAATTATCTTCAAATAATCTCAATCAAATCCCATTATATAAAATTTATAACATTGTTATTATTATTTTTAAAAATAGGCAGCGTATGGAAGAAGATATGATTGGTGTCGTTGCAAAAAAACAGGCGTGAAGAAAGGAGGAAGACGAATTTTCGAGAATAGTAGGATGAATGTTTTGCGATCTTATAATCGTATTTTTATTGATATTGTTTTAGATGGTTGAATATTTTATGAGTTAGAGATAGTCCAATGATTATTAATTTTTTAGATGGTTGAATATTTTTGAGATAGAGATAGTCCAATGATTATTTATTTTAATAATATAACTTTAATATGACGATCAAATGACCGAATACCAGGGTGCTTGATTATTATATAAGAACAAAATAAAACAATTAAATGCTATATTCATAACTATTATTAACATAAAAAGTATGTCTAATATTTTGAATAATTTTATTAATCAATGAAAACAATCTGCATATGGAAAACAATCCTTGGTGTCGTAGCTCATATCAAGACGTGAGTATAATATAAGCATGATATTTAGAGAATAGTATTATGAATATTATGATATCTAAACGATCGGTTACTAAGGTTCTTGATTATTATCTCTATTTTGAAAAAAAGAAAAAGACATAATAATGCTAATATTCTTTAAAATGTGATAATTATTATGTTCAAAACTTTGTAGATCAATGATCAACATTTAGATATTCTATATTTAAAACAGTTTAGAATATAGTGTAAGATCATGATTTATTTTTAAAAACAAAAAAAAAACGCATTTAAAGCCCTAATGATAATCATTAAGAAGATTGCTATTTAACTAAAAAATAAAAGGAAATATAAAGATATACCAATGTCTGGAGATCTTTGCAGAATAGTAAAATGATTTGGTAAATAGGAATTTAAAAATATCACTTCCGAAAAAAAATGTAAATCGTGAATATATATAATTGTATATATATATACGTCTATTCGACACTTTTGATTTTTAAACCTAGATCAGAGAAGAATTACAAAGAACACACGAAAAACAAGAAATTATGGTTAGGTATAGCCTTTTCGATGATGTTTCGCGTTTGAACTCTTCAAAATATGAATGGAAAATTCGTGTGAAGGTCTTATGTCTGTGGGAAGATAAAGGTCCAAGTTTGGAGATGGTTTTAACTGATATTAAGGTATTTACTTTAATTTAATTATAAGCTCATTATATATTTCAAACAATAAGTTTATATGCAATTATACCTGAAAGTTACATATCACAAGGTTTTAAAAATATTTTAAATACATGTAACAAAATCGTATTATCCGATAATTAATAATACTATGTTTTATTAGGGTGTAAAGGTCCAATGCTCCTTTCGTGGAGATGTTTATGATCGTTTTGTCTTAAAGTTCAAGGTTGGCGATTGGCTAGATTTCGAAGACTTTAAGGTTGTTGAACAGAATGGTTCATGTTTAGCTACTACACATCGTTACAAAATTGTTATTTTGTACAATACCAAGATAAGAGAGAATTCAATTGTTGGAGGGAAAATTTCTATGATTTCGTCGATTTCAAACTCATCCATGATGGTACCCAAAGTGAAGATTACTTAATCGGTAAGAGAATAATTCAGTTTTTAAAAAGAAATTTCAAATACTATTTGAGATTCATTATATTTGAACTAATTTAAAATTTATACAGACATTATTGGTGAGGTTGTACATGTTGGCGAATTCAGATGTAATTTCAGAGAATTACAACAAAAAGAGGAAATCAAAGGGGTGGAAAATAATGGAAAACATGAGGATATCACACAAAGTGATAATATCCGTATGTTATTTAAGTACTGTACTCGATATGGTTCAGATCAAAAGAAAAATATTACTTTTCATGATCAATATGAAACAGATTGCACTATCTTTGAAGACTCTGATGATGACATCGATGTTGGAGATCAGGACGATGATGATTACAAAGAAGATGAAGAAGAAAATGAAACTGAGGACGAAACTGATGATGATGGCGAATACGAAACAGATAACAGTGGTAACAATGATCAAGATGACGAAGATTATGTCCAAGATTTTGAAGAAGATGAAATTAAAGAAAAAGGAGAGGATATCTCAATTAACCACAAAATCTCATTTGATCTTCGTGATTTCAGGTAAATTTAAAAACTTAAAAATATTTGTATATTATACATAATCATACTTTAAATTCATTATTAAAAATCACACAAATTTTAAATCTTTAATTTTAGTGGAACCCTACTAAGGTGTGAATTATTCGAAAAAACGGCTGCGGAATTCTACGATGCTTTAAAATCATTCCAGAGTGAACGTTCAATTTGTGTAATTCGTTGGTGTGTTATTGAAGAATTCCAAGGTATACAATTAATTTAATAAAAATTATTGCATATTTATGATGATCGTGTATTTTAAAGGAATAAATTCTGTTATAACTTTGCAGGAAAAGAAGTATATCTTCTACAGTTTGTACGCGAATAACGCTCAATCCTCGCAGTTCTGAGGTTGCGAAAATGATGGAATTGTAAGAATAACATCTTTGTTCATGCTATAAAATAGATGAAACGAAATTCGTTTATAAACTTTTTAACGTTCTACTTAATTGAAATATAGGAGATCGAGGAAGAGGACTCGCGGATAGAAGACTGGCTTCCATGAATTTTTATGGCGTTCTAGGGATTTTATCGGATTTTGATTATTTTATATTTAGTTAGTAGCTGGATTTTTAAAAATTCTTGCTTTGATATAAAATGAAAAATTTTATCTATTTATTTACATATAATGAGCTAAACAAATTAGTTACATATAACGAATTTTGTTTTAATTAACCAGTAATTTTTCCTTTAAACAAAAGTTTAAAACTTAACTACATATAAATTATTTAAAAAGAAATATGAAGTTGAAGACTTTTAGTTTTCCAATGAAGTTGCAACAAAAGTCTTTTAGTAATAAAACACCGATAGTCCAATGCATCATAATTAAAGATGTCAGCATGCAAGTTGAAAATTAAAAAGGGAAGGCATGCAGACTGGAATTTAGAGTTTCAACCGTCCAGTTTTTTTTTTAAAAAAGATAAAGTATTCTGAAAATACGAAAACATTGATTAATTCATATCGAACAGATACTCATGCAGCTTTCCCTGATTTGAGCACGGGTTTTAATACAATCTACACAAATATTAAACTGTAATTGTAAAAATCCTTATCTTCCTTTCTCTATGAATATTTGAAGTACAACAAATTGAAAGTTCTCTCTGATACTTATTCTATCTTCTAAATACACGCAAAAAAAAAAGACCAATCGGGATGGTGCTGTACTTGAAAGATCTGAATCCTACTTTACGTAACCCGAAAGTATCTGTGAAAATACTTCGAGAATGGCCACCGCATTTTATACAAGGACAGCCTTTTTTCAAAGTTTGATTTTGGTCGACGAAAAGGTAAATTTTCTTCCTCATCCCATTTAGCAGTTTTAGCAAATATCAATCCAGTTATACAACAAAACAAAAAAATGAATGCTAAATTATGTTTATATTTTAGGGAACTAGGATTGATGCCAAGATAGATGCCGAACTTTATGTAGACTGTTACTATGGAAAGCTCAAAGAAGGAGACTGGTACGAGATTTCTGGATTTAATGTGATTGACGGTCAACAATCATCCCGAAATTCAAACCATCCGTTTGAGATCCTGATCCAGGAAAAAACAAAAATGGTTCCAATAAATCCACAGAGTACTGACAATTTTATTCTTATGTATGATGCGCCAAGAATGCAGAATGCAACGCCTGAGGAGAAGAATTGTTGTGTAGGTAAGTTTTTATACTCAAATCATGTTCATACATTCATCTTAATTTTACTATATTTAAAAATATTAAAATTAAATTTTAAAATAGATGTCTTAGGAATGGTGGTACATGTAAACAAGCCAAAGATGATTGATTTTCTCGATTATCAAAATGGCTACATTTCAGAGAATGAAGTTGTGACCTTCACTATCCTTGAACACAAGTAAGATAATTTACAGATCTTTTGATAACATTGTAAATACATATAAATTTTATTTTAAACAGTTCTTTATTAAATTATATACAATCATTTGTTTTTTCTGAAAGTGGCCAAGTGATTGAATGTGTTGCTGTTGGTTCGGTTTGTACTTCATTTCTTGCGAAACGGAAACAAATTATGTCTTCACCTACCTATACTACTAACCAACCAATCATGTGTACTCTTCTGTTCTGGAGGATCTCTGTTTACGAAGGTACTGTTCAATATTAGTCTCATATACCATCCAAAATATCATTTAACTTAAATTCTACTTTGCTAGGTATGCAATGTTTGATGTCTCAGTTGCGATGCTCAAAGGTCATTCTTGAAGATGAAGTGGATGGAATTAATACTGGCGATATGCTGTAAGTTCATTAATTTAAAAATCTGAAAAAATTGTATAAACAAGATTATGTGGGAAGTTTAAGCCTGAATTGTATTATTTTTACAGACGCTGGCTAAACGTTGATTCCAGTGATGAAGATGATGAAGATGAAGATGATGAATAATTTCGTCATACGATCAGCAATCTATATTTTGATAAAACTTGGGGCATGAATAATTATTTTGTTTATTTAAATATCTTTCGGAATGTTTGTTACACTTTTTTAAAGTATTTTCTAAAATAACAAAGATCTTCACAAATAGTCTCACATGATTTAATTTAACTTAAAATCTAATATAATTTGACAGAGAGGATCGAATGTTTTTCTTGGTTAACCTATATGGGCCTGGCCTTAATAGACGCTAATTAGAAAACCTTCGCGACTCATAGACCTAATATTTAAGCATCCTAAGTCTTTATATATTATTGTTCTGGCCTTTTGTTTTCCCCTCACAAGAAAGAAAGAGAAAAATACAAGCTTATTATCATCCATAACCTTGTGGTAAGATCCCAAACGATATCAAATAAATATTTTTGTCTCAGCAGTCCTTATATTGAAAGTTTAAATGTTTTCCTATTTTTTTTTCAGAATCATAGATGGAAGGTGAAAGTTCTAGGAAACGGAAAGAGCCCATGTCAGATTTCGGATGGGAAGATGGAGCAATCGACATGGTTAAACAAGCTTTCTGTAAATCGAGAGACGTGGTTCTAAAGGAAACTACGAAACATTACACTGCGATTATTGAAATGTTGAAAGAGTATATCAACAAAAAGGAAGAATCTGTCGGCTTAAACTGTCAGCTTGAAACAATCGATGCTCAAATCTCGCTAATAGACGATATCTTGGAGGGGCGAATCGACTTGGTTGAAGAGCGAAACAGGCTTGAAGATGTTAGGGTTGTTATTGAGAAAGATGAAAAAGATTGTGTTGTTCCTAAAATTGACTGGGATAAACTTCGTGTTCCTTTTATTAGTGGTCAACAATGTTAAAAATTTTACTCAATCCTTTGCTGTTCTTGAGTTTTAAATTTTTATTATCTGACATAAATTATAATTGAATATTTATTTTATTATTCTAAAACCGGTAAATTCGGTAAAGCGATAATATAAAGAAGAGATATTGACCTAATTAGTAATTACGAAATGACAAATTAGTTTAAAGTTATATACATAAATCGTAAATTAAACATAATTTAGTCTTGGACTTAAAAATTACCATAGATGTTCATGATATATAGTTCCTATAATCATTGAATGATATATTTATACAAATATTTAAAACTCTTCAAAATCGTAAATTTCTTAAAGGATTAGGTAAATACTTAAGATTATGTAATTATACAAATATATTGATGATTACTGAGGATAAATATATACCATGATTATTAGTGAGAATGAATATATCCTATCGAAATTATATAATGATAAGGAAAATTGGGTTTTGACATTATCGTAAATGTTCAATTTCCAAAAAAAAAAAAAAAAAAAAAAAAAATTGTATATATATATATTTCCGATAACAACTTTTAAGTTCCTTTAGCATAAGTTTTTAATCACTTTTATAATCATGGCATGCCTTCTTTCCGATCCTATTAAAAAACGGAAAGAGAGACTATTTCTACGATGTGGATGACCTAAATCCTTTTATTCATGAATGGACGATTAACGTCAAAATACTGAGGAAGTTTGATGTCTGCCATCCTAATTTTAAATCATCAGACTTGATTGTAGTCGATGTTAAGGTAATTTCGCAGACTGCATCCCATATGATAAATTTCAACTAAAAAAAAAAATATTGTGTTGATTATATATTTTTTAATCATGTAGGGTAAAAAAATCCAAGTCATGATGCGTCCTCCTTATCGTGACATCTTTTTAAACGATCTGGAAGAAGGTGACTGGATAACATTATCAAGATTCTCACTAACCATTGTTGATGGGATTTTAAAGTTAACTGATCATCGTTTTATGATACATTGGGGAGATAAAACATGTTTTAAAAAATTCATCCTCTGTCTTCAAAGCAGTTTTATTCTTTTGTATCATTTAATGATATCAAAAGAGGGAAATTAGACCCTGATCATTGTGTAGGTGAGTTTTAAATTATTATATTAATTTTTATTTTTAAAAAAATCGTGTTAAATAATTTCTAATTAAATTTTTATGAACAGACATTATTGGAAGAGTGTACACTGTTGGAAATCGTTTTGATGAAGGTCCTCCATATAAAGAGTGGGATGAGTTGTACGTCGTTTTGGAAAATATTGAGTAAGTCGTTCTATTAACGAAGTTTGATTTAATAATACAATCGTGATCATTAATGTCTCTAAATTAACTTAACGTAATTTTGTAGGTTAGAACGATTATCATGTCGTTTACCAAAAGACTACGCGAATGAGTTTTTCAATAACTGGATACATTGTGATTTTGATATCATATGTGTGTTACGTTTTGCCAAACTTGAGACTAACAAAGGTTTGAATTAATTATACATGCTGAAATATTATTGTTTATATTTATAATTGAAAATATATAAATTAATTATTTAATGTTAATGTAGATACATGGATGGCAACAACGGTACACAATTGTACAATGGTCATGATCAATCCTGGATGTTCTCAAGTCACGCAGATGTTTGAGGATTTTGCCTTAATGGAGAACTGATATTCATAATAATTGAAGTGTAATTTTATATATCATAAAATATCTATTATATTTGAGCTCGGCCTTTAAAATGATTTTTAAATTATCGAAATAACCGTTTTGCTGATAATCATATAAAAAAACTTAATTTGAAGAAATTCTCAGCGAGTTTTGTATTAATAATATTAATAAATTAATTGACTTTAAGATGGTATGAGATTAACTTAAACAATTTGAAACTGAGCATTATAATTATAGTATTATCTAATCAAAGAATTCTAATGAATTAGATATATATATATATATATAAAGATATCTAATTATATTATTTACGGATAACCAATTATGTTAATTACATAAAAATATGTTGATAATATAAATTATAACAATGAAAAAAAAAATATTTCGATATTAAGCTTTGCAGTCAGTTTAAATTAATGACTATTTTAATTATTATCATGCGGAATTTTTTGTGTTTATAACATAATTTGGAATGTAGATATTTGAAAAATATTGAATACTTTTACCAAATAGAAATTTTATAAAAATCACGGGAAACATGACAATAATGATTTTATATTATATTATTGTTTAACAAATATCGTTAAAGTTTTCACGATGATAAATATAAAGAATATTTGACAATATCTTTACATGAAAAAATTCAAAAACAGAATTATGTATTATGTATATATAGATACGTTTGACAGACATTACTCTCTAAAAATTCTTTGAAAAAATTTTATTATGGCTAACCTCCTATCCAACGCTATTAAGAAAAAGTTCGGGAAGAGAGACTATGTTTTCGATGTGGATGACCTAAACCCCTTCGTTCATGAGTGGAAAATTAACGTCAAAATTCTGAGGAAATTTGAGTGTCGTCATCCTCTTTTCAAGTCAACAGACTTAATCGTAGTGGATGAGAAGGTATATTTATATTATATAATGTTTTATAAGTTTAAATTTAGTTCTTTTACTTATGTATAACGTTTACGTAGGGTACAAAAATCCATGTATTGATGGGTTCTCCTTATCGTGACATCTTTCTTAACGATTTGGAAGAAGGTGAATGGATTATGTTATCAAGCTTCTCATTGAGCAATGTTGATGGCGGTTTTAGGCCAACTGACCATCGTTTCAGAATACATTGGAGAGATGGGACATGGTTTAAAAAAATTCTTCCTTTGTCTTCAGATCAATTTTACTCTTTCGTATCATTCAGTGATATTAAAAGTGGATATTTTGATTCTGAATATTGTGTAGGTAAGGGTACCAATTTATTTTTATATTATATCTTAAGTTTAAAGTGCTTGATTAGTTAAATTATTGTATAAATTCCCGTAGATCTTATCGGAAGAGTGTTTAGTGTTGGAAATACCATGGAACAAGGTCCACCATACAAAGAATGGAATGAGTTGTTCGTTGTTCTTGAAAATATTGAGTAAGTTGCTCTAAATTATTGAGCTTTCTAATTTAAATTTCAATGATTTGAAAAGTACTCAGTGATGATATATTGTAGGGGTGAACATTTCACATGTCGTTTACCAAAAGACTACGCGAACAGCTTCTATGACCATTGGATACATCGTGACAATGATATTATCATATGTGTATTACGTTTTGCCAAGCTCGAAAGTAATAAAGGTTCTGACTATTTTTTGCTGATATATTTATAATTGCTTTTTTATAAAAGTTAACTAATAATCAAATTTTAATAATGTAGATACATGGATGGCTACCACAGTCCACAATTGTACCAGTGTCATGATTAATCCTCCATGTCCTCAAGTCACACAGATGTTGGATGCCTTTGCTGATATGGAAATTTGAATTTGATTTTTAAAGTGCATGACTTTTATACTTCATATTTATAAGATAAAATATAATACTTTAATCCCTATGATAATGTGATTGGATTTCAATATGCCTTATAATATTATTCAATTATAAGTCCCTTTTGTATTCAAAATATACATCCCCTCTGATTTTTACATATTCATGAACCTTTAAATTATGTAGTTAAAAGGTGTGGATGGTAACATCCCTTCGAAACGATACTTTTTATGCGACCATTAACACCTTATAAATTCTTTTTAACCAGATTAAAAACTTTAAACCAAACTACTGTCTTTTCAACTTCTTCATTTCACTCTCTTTCTAAACTTCTCTCTAACTAAAATACTTTTTTTAAAGACAAAAAAAAAAAAAAATGGCGAGATTTGTGATGCTTGACAAATTGTGTCCTTGGACAATGGGATGGAAGATTCGTGTCAAGGTTTTCCGTTCATGGAGAGTGAGAGATCGATCTAATGATGTGTCGACAGAACTAATCTTGGTAGACGAAGAGGTATGTTATATAGAATTATTTCGTTTTTACTTAAAATGTATTCGTGTGTCTAAAAACTTTGGTTAATCATTTTCTGAATTAGGGTACATTTGGACATGCTACTATCCCGGCATCACTCAATGGTGTTCCAAATTTTAAATTGTCGGAGGATCGAACTTATGTTATAGAGAAGTTCGAAGTCACGAATGACAGAGAACAGATCCAGAAAACTAAAAACGGTTATCGGATCTTCTTCACAGACAAAACTATAATCAGTTTTGCAAGAGATCCTATCATTTGCAAAACTTTTGATAATCTAGATTTTAAACGTGTTTATGATAATGTGTTTCATGGAAGATGGCCTTACGGTAAATCGGAATTTATAATGGTTTGTTTTATAAAATATTAATTTGTTATTTTTGATACATATTATTCGTTTTAATGGCAGTTAATCTGATCGGATGCATCACCAAAATGGGTGAAATCAAGAGTTTCAAAAAAGAAGATGGTGTCTATCGTTGGAGCTTGATGGATCGCTACATAAAATTCACTATCGAGTCGATTGAGTAAGTTTATATATGAATAGTAATATTTTTAATAACTGTTTTAAGTGCTTGGTAAAATACGTTGGTTGACATTATTATATCAATAATCCTTTTTCCAAAGGGGATATGTACTTGACTGCTTCGCAACAGGAGTCTATGCCAATCATATGTTCAAAACTTTCAAACTGCGAAACAGGAAGAGGGTCTGTCTGTTCAAGATGTGGAAAGCAGTAAGATTCGGAGGTAATTACGTTTGTTTATAAAAACTCAGTTTAGTAATTCAGTATAGTTTATTATGATAATGTATATAATTTGTTTATTTAACATCGGTAATGCTAGATGATAATGTTCTCCTAACCAACGGCAATGGATGTTCCGAGATTGTTGAGGACCCGAAGAGTGCAGATTTTGCAGACTACATGTTCATGTAAGTCAGAAATTTACTTTGGATGGTCTTTCGATTATTCATTTTTAGAAATTTGAGGATGTATCTGACTAACTTTAAATATTTAGGTACAATTACGTTGATCATGGTGAGTCAAGAATCAAAGATTTGGATGATACCGACTATAGGTTCGATTTAGACCTAAGGTAATAGTAAAATCTAACTTTATTTGGTTAATGATTAATCGATATGAAAAAATACTGATTAGAATTTATCCTTTTGCAATATTCAGAGATTCACTTGACTCCTATATTCATCTTGCTGTTGAGGACTCCTTTGAGAAGCATCGAAGACCTTATTGATAACTATGCTCAAAACCGTACTTAGAAGCTCCGTATGTTTTTGAAAATATTGAAAAACACTTTTGTTAGTTTATATTTGCTGTTTTTTGGGATTTAATCAGATAATAAATATTTTTTTTTTTGATTAATAATAAATTTAATTAGTTGCAAATTATAACATATAAAGATTTGTTTAATTACAAATCTTAAAGACCATTTTTATAATTTACAAAATAACATTTTTAAAAATATCGATATATGGTAATTTACAACTGCTTGATGAATTTCATTAAATCTGAAAGAGTAAAAAAATGTTAAATTTACTTTTAAAATAACGATGTTACCCATATCAAGAATATTCATAAATGATATGTTTACATTCCTCATCATTATCGTTTTAACAAAATAAAGTAAGAAAATATTCTTAAAAATAAGAAAATCAAGTCGGTTATATAACACCTCTATAAATATTGATCCGCTAATGTGTTAAAGGGTCGTATGCTAATCTCAATATGACTTCTAAAAAGATGAATGTTCGACCTTTTGTACAGTTAGCCAAACTCAACCCTGCTTTAGACCTTCAAAAGATAAGAGTCCGTATCATAAGACTTTGGAAGTCATTCAAGTCCCTTCAGATGGTCTTCGTTGATAGTGATGTAAGTTCTAAATTAAAGTTGAAACGTCATGTTTATCAGAATTATCTATGAAATTTTATATTTAATCTTGAATCTTAAAACTTTAACTTCAAATCTTTATATATAGGGTACAAGGATTCATGCATCTATTGAAGATGGTTTGGTTAGCAGGTTTCAAAACCAACTCGCTGTCGGCGAGTCTAAAATAATCGATACATTCAGCTTAGTGGATTATGATAGTAGTTATAAGACAAGTCCTTTGGGATTTAAAATCGTCTTTTATAGAACAACTATTGTGAAACCATGTGATGAATTTCCAGTTCGTGTTCCAGAAAAATATTTTCAGGCGTTTACTACTATCTTAGCTGGAGAATTAGATAAGAATGTATTGTTTGGTGAGTTGTTAACTTCGTTTTCAAAATTTAGAATTTCGTGTAAAAAATTAATTATTAATTCAACTGTTTTTTTTTTTGAAGATGTAATCGGCCAGATCGTTAGTGTCGGAAATCTTGATAGTGTCAAAACCAAGGGGAAGGATAATGTCAAGTTGAGCTTCGATTTGCAAGATTTAACGTATGAAATTTTAGTATATTTATTTTAGATATTTAATTTAATTTAAAATATACTAACTATTTTCTTTATTTCATACATTCGTCATATAGTGGAACCCGGTTAAATTGCACGGTGTGGGGTGATCTTGCAAAGGACTTTGATGCGCAAATAAAAGAACATCAAGATACTGTTGTCGTTTGTGTAATACGATTTGCATGCCTGAAGGAATGGAAAGGTAAAATCTTATTTTCGGAAAAAAAAAAAAATAAATCTTATGATTATCAAAATCTAACGTTGCCGATTTAAATTATGTTATAGGAAATTATAGTATATCCAATGCTTTCAACTCTACCGATATTCTGATAAATCCAGTTATGACTGAAGTAGACACCTTTCGAAATAAGTAAGTATATATATATATTAATATATGAATCGCTTCTATATTATCTGCAAGACATGTTTTATTCATATATGTATTCTTATTATTATCATAACTATATAGGTTACCTACTGATGCTGTTGATTTAATACAACTTGACGATGACTCAAGCCCTCAGAAACCGAAAGTGACATTATATGAGGAGTTTTTTATTGTTAACGAAAAGAGTACTATGGACCAAATCGTTTATGCACTTGAGGTAATTTTTCAAATGTAAAATTAATAACGTAATCTTAAAGTTTTCTGAATTATCGATGGGATAATAAATGTTCGATTAATTCTTTACAGGCGCGAACATGTGTGACAATCGCGACAATCCACTCTGTTGAAATGTTGCCTAAATGGTACTATATTGCCTGTAAAGTTTGCAATAAAAAGGTGCAGCCATATCCACCAGAATCTCAACCTGGAAAGGATTTACTTTATAGTTGTGGAGTTTGTGATTCTGATGTTATGGAAGTTGATTACAAGTAAGTTTCAAAAAGTTTATATTTTTTTTTAAAAAAAAATGTGGATTATAACTATACGCATATTTAAGTCATACGAATCTTTTTTAAAGGTATAAACTCATACTTCATGTTGGGTACGGAAGTTCACAAAAGATTAAGTTGCTCTTCTTTGACGGTCTTGCCCAACTATTTATTGGAAAAAAGGCAGAAGAACTAGCTTTGGAAAATCCTAAAGTAAGTATAGTATCATATGAATTCGTTTTGGTTTTAAGTTATAAAAACAAGTATTTAATTAATACTTGATCTCTGGACAGGACGAAACTGCACCTATTCCTCGAAGTCTCTCTGCCTTGGTAGGGAGAACCATGCTGTTTAAAATTTCGATTACAATCGAGAATTTAAAAAGCGATAAGTCTGCTTATGTTGTGGAAAAGTTTTGGGAAAAAGAAGACATGGTTGTGCAATTTGGAAAGGTATTATATCCGAGAATTTTGTTTAATACTATTATAAATTATAAAAGTTTTAAATCTCAATGTATATAAACTCAATGTAGGAACTATATGGAAGGAATGAACTTTCGAATAATGCTTTGGAACTCGATGACCATAAATTACAAATCCTACCAGCTGAAATGAGTTTGACTTCATCTAAGAGAGATCATACAGACAGCAATGTTGGATCGGGCGGGGGTCATAGCATGATGACAAGGAAAAAATTAAAACTGAACCTCGAGACTGAAAAAGTTGCGTCATTTCAATACATGATATTGGTTAAATTTTATTTTCATCTTTTTTTGTTTAAATTATTGAATTGAAAGTTTAAAACATGAAATTCCCCAATTTTTAATTTCAACTTTATTTGGTGATAAGTTTGGAATTGAAAGATTAAAACATAAAATTGCTAAATTTTTATTTTCAACTTTATTTGTTGATAAGTTTTGAATTGAAAGTTTAAATTAATTATTGGAAAAATTACGAACGTTTTCAAACATCTTAGCGTAATTGTATTGGTCAAACTTAAATTCTTTCAATTACTAAAATTATGTTACAAAATACGAATTTTAAAAGTATATACTCCATCCGTTTCATATAATATTAAGTATCATTTTAGAGTGAAAATTTTGATTCAAAATAAGTGTCACTTTGCATTTTCAATGTGTATATTTGATAAATTTTCCAAATTTATCCCTATTGATTTAATGTATTGACCAATAGAAATTTTAAAACTAAATTAATAAGGAGTAAAATAAAAAATTATAAGGTTTTCTTAATATGTGTGAAAATAATAATTTAAACAGTATAATATAATTTAAATAATATCATACTAAAAAATGATTTGGAAAATAATAATAGTTAAGATATCTCTAAACCCCAACTTAAATCTTTTAAAACAAAAATCAGAATTTCATAAATAACGATTCTGAATATTCAATACGATAATTTAAGGAAATGATCATTAACGATTATGTTAACAATATTTTAATATTAAAAACTTAATGGTAATCCTGAATATTTTGTTTAATCAATACGAAATTTTAGGAAATATAATCTTATCAAATGTGAAACTTATTTTCTACATGTTATAAGTATATATATAAGTCTTATTGATTTATCATGACAACTAGAAAGACAGGAAAAACTGAATCAATTCTTAAGTTCTTGCTGTTTGACGTATAAGGTGAACCAAAATTCAAGCTTTTATTATTTTGTATCTTTGAAATTATTACATTCACATGTTTCAATTGTATACGTGCAGAATGATAATGAAACGTTCCAACCAAAAAAGATCAGGACCTGATGAAGATTCGCTCCGTACGCATATTCAACCAGAACAATTTGTTTACTTTTGTGAGGAACCCTTTCCGGAACCAGTAATTAAAAAAGCCAGGAAAACCAGAAAAGAATCAAGTTTTTCTGAAGATAACTCATTGGCGCATCTTGACGTTCAAAATACCATTGATGACCGTGAAAATAGTATTTCGAACTCAACGAACAAGAAATCTCAATTTCAATCCTGGATGGAATGCAATGTCATACCTATCAATGAGTCAATTAACACTTATGATAAGGATGTTTCCGGATATTTCTGGTGTGTGAAAAACAAGAAATATGTACGCAAAGATATATTATGAAAAAGGATAGACCTTACAATGTCGTTTTGAATTTTAGTTTCGTATTTTTATATTCAATAATAATAACTAATTTTATTTTTGATTATCATCACGGTATTTTTTATATTTCGTCAAGTTTTTAAAAGTGATTTAATCACTTTTAAATGTTTATCAAATGTTAGTTTTATAAAATAATGAAATTATCTTCCTAATTAATAATAATTATGATATGATAATTCAGCGGAAAATTCGTTAATAGTATAATATTAATAATGGAAGTAAAATATTGAGTTTAACATGTTTTGTAAATTTGTTACAAAAAACATAATATAAGAATTGAAAATATATTTAAAAAAAAAGAAATTCAGTAATGACCCGATAATGATCTACAAAGATTATGGAAATATAACAAAAAAAATAAAAAAATAAAGAAAAAAAAATGTCAAATATCAAGAAAGTAAATTTCAAAAATACGTATTAAAGATCTCCATACATAATAGAAAGATAATTATCATAATTTTAAAAAAATATTCAAAAAAGTTAAGATGATATATAGATACATATGTCAATATTCGTATATATCAATAATTAGTACATTTTAGATGGCATCATATATACGGCACCATCTTCCAATATAAACAAACCTAATAGCGAATTTTAGAAAAAAATTGTCAAAATTTCTCGATTATACGAATTCTTGATCGTACTTTGAATTTCATTTTGCAGATTGCTACACTTGACGTATTATAATGAGACCTTCGAAGATTCCATATCGGAGGAAGAATGTAACGACACATGCCGTATCTAAAAAACGTACAGACATTTTATATTCTTTACATTAAGATATATGTTACATTCGAAACTAATAGATTGCACTTAACAACATTATAAAACTACAGGTGTTAGTTCTACGATAAATCTTCCTGCTTTTACAAATGCACTGAATTTTCAGTATCCTGATCCTCATAAGATGGCAAGGTTGAAAAGAATGCAAATACTGAAGTCTAAACGGGAACAAAGGAAGAAAAAAGGTAATATGTTCGGGAAGGGAATTCAAAATGAGAATATATATAAAAAAAATATATATAAATGCTAAAACTAATTCAATTGTTGCCTATGCAGAAAATTTACTTCTTCGCGGATTTCAGGAAGATTTCGCATGTTTCGTCGCAACTGATTCGGATACGAACGATGAAAGTGATTCAGACAGCTCTACTGATGGGATTTCATTCGATACTAATGAAAGCAATGCGACATCTGAGATGTTTCTTGGCTTTCCTCCCATAAAAGCTAAGTTATTAAATAATGGTATATCTCGATGCATATCTGATTCATTATACGACTGTTTTATAAATAAGTAAGTATATCTAACATATATTTGGAATAATAATTTTTTAAAAATGTATATGTAGGTTATTATGATGATGGAGATCCTTATTTTTTATGTGAAAATTGTGGAGCATATATGTGGTATGGAGAACGGGTGAACAAACGGACTAAAAAGGCAAAGCCGGATTTTTCACTGTGTTGCCATCGCGGCAAAGTAATACTTCCTACTTTGAAGACTGCGCCTAAAACATTATTATCGTTGTTTTATAATAATGACGATAGGGGTAAAAACTTCCGCGATAACATACGAGCATACAACATGATGTTTTCGTTCACATCATTAGGTGGGAAAATTAACCATTCAATAAATAATGGTAGAGGGCCGTATTTATTTCAAATGTGCGGAGAAAATTATCACCGTATCGGTGATATCTTGCCAGAACCTGGAAAGGAACCAGTGTTTTTGCAATTGTATATACATGACGTATGTAACGAGATAACTAATAGAATTTCAGCTTTTAGGTAATTATATATATTGATAAATATGTATTTAAATATTTTCCATATCTTAATTATTTGTTAAATATCTACTTATCATTATTATAAATAACTTTTTTGTTTTGTTGTTGATATAGATCATCAGGAACTTCTGGAGATTTAAAACATGAGATTGTTGGACTATTAAAAAAAATGCTTGATAATCATAATCCGCATGTTAAGGCGTTTAGATCGGCACGTGAAAGATTTAATATGGAAGAAGGTAGCGAAGGTCTGCGATTAATCTTACCTTCAGAAAGAACTACTGATGCAAGAACTCATAATCTTCCTACCAGTAAAGAGGTCGCTGCTTTAATTCCCGGAGATTTTACGGCTGGTGTGAATAAGCGTGACATTGTTATAGAAAGTCGTTCGGGTAATTTACAGAGAATAAGTGAGGTTCATCCGGCATACTTGCCTTTACAGTACCCATTGTTGTTCCCATATGGTGAAGATGGTTTCAGATTAGGTATCGATATAGGTTTCATGGATACCCGTGGACGTAAAAGGAAAACCGTAACCATGAGGGAATTTTATGCGTATCGAATATTTGAAAGATATGAAGAGTCTTCGACTATTGTTATGGCAGGCAAATTATTCCAGCAGTTTTTAGTCGATGCATTCACTACCATCGAGTCGAACAGGTTGAACTACATATGGATGAACCAAAGCAAACTCCGAACTGAAAGAGTCGATAAGATAATTGAAGCTGCTGAAAAAGGACATGAAGACCTTGCACAACATGGAAAAAGAATATTTATTCCGTCATCGTTTACTGGTGGAAAAAGATATATGATGCAACATTATCTTGACGCCATGGCTACTTGCAAGTATTTTGGATTTCCTGATCTTTTCATAACTTTTACGTGCAATCCAAAGTGGCCTGAAATTGATCGTTATCTAGCAAGGCATCGTCTTAGTAAAGAAGATAGACCTGATATATGTAGCCGAGTTTTCAAGATGAAACTTGATAGATTAATGGACCAAGTGAGAAAGGAAAAAACTTTTGGTATCGTAAATTCTGGTATGTATTTTAAAAGTTTTAATTATTATTATTTATATTATTATTTGGTAAAAATTTTCTTATTAATGTTTTTATAAAATAATATTTTGTTTTAAAAATTTCAGCGATGTATACAATAGAATTCCAGAAGAGGGGTCTGCCTCATGCGCACATGATTCTGTTTTTACACCCAGACAATAAGATGCGTACATCAGACGATATTGATAAATATATAAGCGCTGAAATTCCTGATAAAGAGGTGGATAAGTATTTGTACGAAGTTGTTTCTGATGTGATGATCCATGGTCCGTGTGGTCATATGAACAGAGATAGTGTCTGCATGAATAATGGGCAATGCACTAAATTCTTCCCAAAACCATTCATGGATAATACTGTTGTCGACGATGCTGGCTATCCAATATATAGACGACGAAACGATGGGAGAATCGTGGAGAAAAGAGGATTTCAATACGATAATAGTTACGTTATTCCCTATAATCGTGATTTATCACTCCGTTTTCGTGCTCATATAAATGTTGAGTGGTGCAACCAGACACGTTCAGTTAAATATTTGTTCAAGTACATCACTAAAGGTCCGGACTATGTTAGAGCCAAAGTAGGAGATGAAGATCAGGAAAATGAAATTAAAAAGTTTTTCAATTGCAGGTAACAACTTAATAGGATTGTCAAATATTCTCATATTAAATTATACGTGACAAACTAATCCAATATTTTTAGGTATGTATCTGCATGTGAGGCTTCTTGGCGAATTTTTGCTTTCCGATTTGTCATCGTACTACAGCTGTAGAAAAACTCCCGTTTCATCTTCCAGGACAAGAATTGGCTATTTACAATCAGGATGATCCAATAGAAGATGTATTGCAACGTACAACAAATAGATCTTCTAAATTTTTGGGCTGGATGGAATGCAACAAGATTTATCCCGAGGCCAGCAAACTTACGTATGCTGAATTTCCATCTAAATTTGTGTGGAATAAGAGAGAAAAACTTTGGAAGCCAAGATCAGAGAAACGGAAAAGTTTTGCAATAGGCAGAATTACGTATGTACCGCCTTCTGTAGGACAAGCCTATTACTTGCGAGTACTGCTTAATAAAATACCAGGACCAACAAGTTTTGACTATTTAAAAACAGTCAATGGTGTACTTTATAGTGATTTCCAAGAAGCTTGCTATGCTTTGGGATTATTGGATGATGATAAGGAGTACATTGCAGCTATAAACGAAGCAGGTGAATGGTGTTTTGGGGAATTTTTAAGAAAGTTATTTGCGATCCTACTGCATACAAAGAGTTTAACTGTTCCTCTTGAAGTTTGGAATAAAACGAAAGACATCTTGTGTGAGGATATTTTGTTTAAAGAAAGGAGAAACAGGAACGATCCAGGTATTTCAAAAACTTATTTTCTTTTATCAAAATATTCCGTTTTCGAATTAAAAAAAATATATATTTATATATAATAAAATGATTAAAATTTTCCGTGGTAGGTCTAATGTTGTCACGGACTCAGATAGAAAATATATGTTTAACTGAAATAGAACTCATGTTACGATCGAATGGGACATCTCTTACGGCCTTCGAGACAATGCCTAGACCAGATGATAGTATAATGAACACAGGAGAAAATAGGCTTATCGCAGATGAGAGAATATACAAGCCTCAAAAACAACAGGAATTGTACAATAAGTTGTTACCTATGCTAACTGATGAGCAGAGACGTGTTTATCAAGAAATTATTCACTCTGTGAATCACAATAAAGGTGGTATGTTTTTGTCCATGGTTTCGGTGGTACTGGAAAAACTTTTATGTGGACTATTCTTGGTGCTGATATAAGGTCTAAAGGTAATATTGTTCTTAATGTTGCTTCGAGTGGTATAGCTGCTTTGCTTTTGGAAGGTGGTAGAACGGCTCATTCAAGATTTGGTATTCCAATCAATCTTAATGAATATTCTGTTTGTTTGATAGATGCCGAATCTGATCTTGCTGATTTAATTAGAGAAGCAAAGCTCATAATATGGGACGAGGCTCCAATGATGAACAAGCTTTGTTATGAGACTTTAGATAGGAGTTTGCGAGATATCATGAAGTGTGACCAGATTTTTGGAGGTAAAGTTGTTGTGTTAGGAGGTGACTTTAGACAGATTTTACCAGTTATTACGGAAGGTGGAAGGGTAGCCACAGTTTTAGCATCTATCAACTCATCTGTTCTTTGGAATAATTGTAAAGTTCTTAAACTTACCGAAAATTTGAGACTTCGCAAAGCACGTAATAGTATGGATGCGGGTGCTCTTGCTACTTTTTCTAAGTGGCTTCTTGATATCGGGGATGGCAAAATTAACGAGTCAGATAGTGGGGATGTGGAGATAGAAATTCCGGATGATTTATTAATTAATACAAGTGGAAATCCTATTGAAGCAATAGTTAAAGAGATCTACGGAGAACAATTTACAAGGAGGACTGACCCAAAATTCTTTAGTGAAAGAGCTATTCTAAGTCCAAGAAATGACGATGTTGATAAGATAAATCAGTTTATGCTTACTAAGCTTCCAGGTATGCAAATTAAAAAGGACATAGAAAATTTAATTTTTGAAAATTTTCTAATATTCAAAACATATACGAAATTTATTTTTAAATTTTGCAGGTGAGGAAAGACGATATCTTAGCTCTGATAGTATTGAAACGTCTGATACGAGCGGACTTGATGATATGATTTACACTCAGGAATTCCTAAACAGTATTCAAGTTTCTGGACTGCCAAGCCATATTTTGACTTTGAAAATAGGAGCACCGGTTATGTTGTTAAGGAATATAGATCCTAAGGGAGGTTTATGTAACGGTACGAGGCTGATTATTACTCAGATGGCCAAACATGTAATCGAAGCAAGAATCGTGACAGGAAAAAAGGTTGGAGATAAGGTACTTATCCCTAGGATGTATGTTAGTCCACCTGATGCAAAGTTTCCCTTTCGTATGAGACGACGACAGTTTCCTATTACCGTGGCGTTTGCAATTACTATAAACAAGAGTCAGGGTCAGACGCTAGAACATGTTGGATTGTTTCTTCCGAAGCCGGTTTTCACACATGGACAGCTTTATGTTGCATTCTCTCGAGTGACAACCAGAAAAGGATTGAAGGTGTTAATTACGGATAAAGATGGAAAATGCCAGAATAAAACACTTAATGTTGTTTTCAAAGAGGTTTTTGAGAATGTTTAATTGTTATGTTTGTAATTGAACATTGTTTTGGATTTTTAGATTAAATTTTATTTTTCATAATTAGTTAAACAAATTTTTATGAACTTAGAATTACAATGTTACTCATAATATTCATTACAATTATCTGTAATATAATTTTAGTAATTGATATAATCTGTAATATAATTACGTAATGGTAAAAAATATTGTTTAAGGTATGATAAAGTCTTAACTTTAATAATTAAATCTCAAACACATTTAAATTAGAACCTTGCAAAATATATCTATTAAACATGAATCCTGTCTTTCATTTTGTTATCATAATTTAAATAATAATATATAATGGTGAAAAGGAAAAGGTGTAAAGCTAAACGTTAATACGCAACGTTTAATCGTGACTCTTTGATTTCTTACAGTTCCGAAATCCCCTTTTCGTCACCGACAAAGAGAGAAAACAGAAAAACCCTAATTCGATAGAATCATGAATATCGATTATATTTCTGATCTTCATCGGGGAAAAACCAACTGGTGTATCCAAGCCAAGGTCTTGAATTCTTGGTATGTCTACGAATTCTTCAGCAAACGAGTTCTTCTACTTGTGGATGAAAGGGTTAGAGAATTTCCCAAATGATAATTTCTACTGATATTTGATATTTTTAAAATTTTATATATTAGATTACTAACACAATTTATCAATTTTTGAAGGGTGACACAATTGAAGTGGCCTTTGTTCCAACAACACTAAAAAAGCTCCAGAAGTATATTTATGAGGGTAGATGGTATGAGATTAGGAATTTCAAAATCATCAATCCAACCCTAAGGGAGAGGAATACTCATCATCCTTTCCAAATCAAGTTTACGGAAGAATCAACCATGAATCAATTGGAAATAGTAAATTCGAAAAACTATTTCCGATTCGAAGATTTGGGTGATATATATCGTTCAAGAATCCATCATCCCATTTCTTTTGGTACGTTTTTAATATACGGTTTTAAAAAAATTCAATTATACCCTGTGGATAAAGCTTTTTGCTATCTTTTTGTTGTTTAATCTTTAGACTTTTAAGAATTTTGGAACTTTGTGAATTGGTCCCTCCCATATAAAGTACAAATTTATAACTTAGACATGAATAGTTTTATGTGGATGATAGATTCAGAAACAATTATTCTTAGATATTGCTATCTTTGTGTTAGTGAATCTTTATACTTTTCATAATTTTGGGACTTTGATAATTGCTTCTTCCCATATAAAAGTACAAACAGATCTTTAAAACTAAATAGTTTTATGTATATGATAGATTTGGAAACAATTAATCATCTTTTTGAAATAAAGAAATGTCTTTTATGGCAAAAAATAGATGTTTGCGGATGTGTAGTAGCTGTAACTGATAACAGAGAACATGCTGATGAAGTTGTTTTCACGCTACTAAATGGCAGGTAAGACACATTTATTCCACATATGATGTTGCTAAGATTTTTAAGTCTCACTCTTTAAAAAATATTTGTACTAACTTCATCTGTAGGTATGAATCTATAAAGTGCCGTGCAGTAAACAACTATGCTACCCTTTTCATGTATTCATGGGAGTCGTCAGGATGCCATCTCACATATCGTAACGAACCAGTGTTTTGTGTTTTGCGTTTCTGGAGGGTTGGAGAGTATGAAGGTATGACCGTTAATAGCACTTACAAGTTTTAATAGCACTTACTAGCTATTTTGTTAACTCATTTAGAAAACTTTAAAAACACTTTAAACATATCTAGGTAAACCGTGTATTGAAAACACGTTGGCCTCCTCCAAGATCTTTATAAAACCGGATTTTGAAGGTCTTGAGCATCACAAGGCTATGTAAGTTTAAATGTTTAATAATACCATATAGTATATCATGCTATGGTTTAATTATCCAATGTGATTTCTTTTCTTAGCTCCGAATTTGCTGGACGCTACTACATAAATCGTATGATGGAGCATGAAGAATAATCGTATAAGGGGCTTAAGGTGAAGGCAGATTATTTAAATAAAAACTGTTATTAATATGTAAACTTTAAAACTATTTGCAATGTTTGTATGACCTAGAATTTATATTACTTTCATAAATAATTTCTATTATCTAAACGTAGAAAATTATTGTGACGCGAATCTTTATCCATCGTGATTTAATTAACCATACCGATTGTATTGGGCTCACAAAATTCATGGAAATTATAAATGGGCTTCAAAAAAAAGAATATAAAAGTTTAGATATTTATAAGAATAATATATATTTTAAAAATGAGTCCATTTTAAAAAAGTGAAATAAAAATCTTAAGGTACAACTTAACTGCTAATTTAGTATATATTGGTAAAAACATTGCTTCTGGGAGAACTGATGATGTACATAATATTTTAAAAAATTCTAAATTGATAAAAACATTACTTCTTTAAAAGTCTTAGAAACCTATTATATGGAAGACAAATTTAGTCAGTTGACAATATCCATCACCATAGAATATTCTTAAGTGAGACTTTTAATTAATTGTCATCTATTTTGAAATATGAAAATTCCTCATATTTTTAATTCAGAAACAATTTTAATTCAAGCAGATCGTATAATTGATATAGTACATTAAAAATATGAATTAATCAATTATGTATTATAATTTCGATAAAATAATTTTATTATATTATCAGAATTAACCAATGCATGTATGGATGCAAGTACAAAAACAAAAAAAAAATGTTATTTTCAAAGTCTTCGCATTGATTAAATCAATTTCGAACTGACAATACGAAACTGTCATAACTTTTTATGTAACTTCCAATTACTCTTCATATTCCTCATTTGAAGATATATACAAGATAACCAGTATTATGTCTGCTTACGTTTTGGAGAATCTCTGTCTTTGAAGGTATTAAGAAATATATAAGCATTTGTTTTAGATAAGCCAGTATATCAAATTTAAGATTTGGAACTTACTTTTTTTAAATAAAAGGTCGGCGTTGTCTAATGATTCTATGTAATGTTAAAATTTGTTATTATTCGATAAACTTCAGCTGTTTTTTGATTTAATCTTGAACCTATATTTTCGTGATTTATGCCAAAAACTCTTTTCGGAAATTAAAATTATGTTCAAATATATATTTTAAACAATTTATGCATAATATCAAATTTTAAAGATACTTTTGACAGAGTATCTTTCATGAATGACAGATGCATGCTATTTAAAAATAAAATTATAAATAATTTACTAAAATTCTAATACCAAAAACATAATATTTTTAAAATAGTAAGTTCGATACCCATAGTTTATATTTTTTTCCTTACCAAAATTATTACATCAAGAAAACATTTCCCAAGATGGTATACGAATATTGACGAAAGATATCAATATATATATGCGGTAATTAAATATTATGCAATATAATTATTTAATTATAATTACATAATAGTCGTAGTTTCTTATTATATTAACAATGTCTTAGCATGTTAGCTATTATAAAAAATTAAAGAACTTAAATGTATTCATTTTCAAAATAAATCAAACTAATAGTTTTAAAATCAAAAGGGTTGTAGTTTTTTCTCTTTGCATTTTTAATAATACTAGCTGGGGATCTCCCCTGCCTTTTACCAAAAAAAAACATTGCATTCTGGTCATTATCCTCATCATTATTTTTTGTTGCATGTAACATATCACAAATCATAAGATTTCAATGTAATTAGAATATATAAATTCATATTGAAAAATTCATCCGATTATGTTATATGAAATTAATTAATTGTTAACTGTATCATAATGTGCATTTATAAACTACAATGATGACTGTTAGAAAAATGACGAAATTGATAAGATAAATTAGGTACATAATTTTTTTTTGCAGTTGGATATTTTTGTTGTATCATAAAATGTGTTTTGGAATTATTAAAACGCTTAGACCATTGTAAAAATAAATTACCATGAAATATACTGACTATAATAAATACTACTAATTTATAATTATAATCATAATTATACCTATAAAATTTTTAAATATTATTAAAAAAAGACACTCAAACGATTAAAACGCAACGCTACGTTTAATCGTGACTGTTTACATTCTTACAAACCCAAAATCCCATTTTGTCTTCGAAAACAGTGAAGGAAGAGTAAGATACCCTAATTTGGTAAGATCATGAGAATCGATTACATTTCTGATCTTCATCGAGGAAGAACAAATTGGTGTATTCACGCTAAAGTCCTGAATTCTTGGCATGTCACCGAGTTCTTCACAAAACGTGTTCTTCTTCTCGTGGATACGAAGGTTAGAGCAGTTAATCGAAAATCGATCTACATAAATTTTAATTTAGTAGTGTTTATATACTAGATTACTTACACAATTTTAAACAAACTTTGAAGGGTGACACGATTGAGGTTGCCTTTGTCCCAACTATACTTAAAAAGCTCCGGAAGTATATTTACGAGGGCGAATGGTATAAAATTCAGAATTTCCAAATCATCAATCCAACCCTCAAGGAGAGAAATACTCATCATCCTTTTCAGATCAAGTTTACCGATGAGTCTACCATGTTCCTGCTCGAATCAATCAACTCCAAAAATTACTTCAGATTCGAAGATTTGGATGATATATATCGTGGAAGGATCAATCATCACATATCTTTCGGTACGTTTTTCTAAATTTAATTGTAATCAAATTATTTTATCATAGTATAACATATTGGAATGGTTTGTTTTTAGCTTTGTGTTGAGTTATCTAGAAACTCTAAAAGAATTTTGGAACTTTGTGTATTGGTACCTCAATAGAAAAGTACAAATTGAACTTTTACCAAAATAGTTTCGTGTGAATGTCAAAAAGCTTTGGATACAAACATTGTAAAAAATATTCTTGACTTTTTCCAAAAATAGATGTTTGCGGATGTATAGTAGCTGTTGATGACAGAAGAAATCATGAAAATGGTGTCAATGAAGTTGTTTTGACACTATTAAATGGAAGGTAAGTCACATTTATTGCATCTTTACTCATATTAAGATTTATAAGTCTGACTTCATTTTGGAGAGTGTAACAAGTATATTCAATTGTAGGAATGAAACTGTAAAGTGTCGTGCAATGGATTACTATGCTAACCTTTTCATGTATTCATGGGTGTCAACTGGATGCCATCTCACATATCAAACTGAACCGGTGTTTTGTGTACTGCGTTTCTGGACGGTTGGAGAGTACGAAGGTATGTACTATTAATAGAACTTGCTAGATTGAATAAATTCTTAAGAGTAGGTTGTATACTCATCTAATAATCTTTTAAACACTTAAAACATCCCTAGGTGAACCGTGTATTGTAAACACATTGGCCTCCTCCAAGATCTATTTAAAACCGGAGTTTGTAGGACTTGAGAATCACAAGGCTATGTAAGTTTTTAATGTTCAAAAATATCAAGTGGTGTATCATGTTAGGGTCTAACTTATGGTTGTGTTTTCTATTTTTAGTTCGGAATTTGTGGACGTTATTACATTAAGCACATAATGCAGCATGAAGGGTAATCTGGAGAAGTACAAGCTGAAGGCATATTTGTTAACAATCTTTTTGTATATGCTAACTTTAAAATTATTTTGAAGGTTTGTATGATCAAGTACTATAAACCCTTTTAAGAGTTACTTACCCTTTTATGGGTTTCTTTCTAAATTTACTTAATGGTCTTAACGAAATATAAATTTATTCTGGTCCAAATTCTATCTAAATTAAATTAACTACATAATATGGATCGGGCTTATTGGATTTTTCCCATCTTGCAATTGGGCTTAAAAATTATTTTAACAAGATAAAATATACTGAAGACTTTAATTAAGATTTTATTAAATACTCTTTTAAAATGTCCATTAAGAAATGTGAGATTAAAAGTTTAAAATACAAAATTAATTACAATTTTGATTATATTTAAAAAGAACACAAAACTAATTTGAAAATAGGATATTTTTTACATTTTGTTTTTATTTAATTCTTGCCCGCACAGGCGTGCGGGTAACTCTCCTAGTATATCATATAACTAGACGATAAAATAAATTAACCAAATGGAATGATAAAACAAGTTTTGTTCGGAAACCAAATTAAGTTCCACAATAAAGACACCTAAATTTTCTTGGACAATAAAACAGATACGAAACCCATAATACATACGACGTCGAGTCTTAGATCATTTTTCAAGTTTCAATCTGGGGAACATAACATCATCATATGTGCACGACTGAAGTAGATTTCAAGCAACAAGCATGTTTGAAGATAAAACTCAAGAAGTCCCTATCTTCTTGTTCCTTACTGACGTACCCTTCAAACTTGAAAGTCTCAAGACTATTCAAGAAACATTTAGGAACGGATCCCTGATTATTGCTCCAGCCAACCGGTTCATACTCCCCATAATATTCATTGTTCTGAAATTAAAAAAAAAAAAAAAGAGTTAAAATCAAAACCACACCAATACACAGCATACTGAGCTTTACCGCAAAGTAGCCGACGAAGAAACACTTACGCTACTATCGAGCTCGAGATCGAGTATTCGCAGGTTAGGAGAATCTTTGAGTAACTGGACAAGTAACTTTGACCAATTCTCACGGCTTATGTATAGCTTCAACGTTTCAAGCTGACTGAAGACAATACCATCCGGATACACATTCTGCAATAGCAAAGGATTAAATTTCTGTTCTAAGTGAAATAGTGAGACTGAATACTTGTGGATAGATGGAAACATATTACCTCTTTACCACTGTTAAATGTTATGAGTATAGATAGACGTTTGACGTTTGTGATTGGTGTGAGGAGCCTTCCCATATCTTCCTCAATATCTTCCATTAGAGTGATATCTGCCTCTTCCAGCTCTGGCATATGCTCAATCGAATAGGGGCTTTCACCTCTATAATCAAGAACATCGAAAAACTTCAAAGAAGGGGTGACTATCACATACCCATCTGAAGGACATGCACTATCTGAATATAAAAATAAACGCTGCAAGGACGGGACACCAACAACTAACACTTTCACATTGTCATAACAGTGTCGTTCAATTCTTAGATCTGCCAGAACAAGGCTATTGGAAAGAAGCCGTCGAACAGAATCGTCGTTAGTGTATGTCACATACTCAAGTTCCAAAGTTTTCAAGGAAGGAAGACAAACCGTTGGAGGAACATCCACAATAATCTGATGGCCGTGAAGTTTCAAAGTCACGAGCAATTTGCAGGTATACAAACTACTGGGCAATGATACATGAGGAGGTTGCATTCCGTAAGTATGTAAATAGATACTTAGCTCACGCAAACAGCGAGAAACTGCAATTCCAACCCAAGATTCTAAATCCTCAGGTTGAAGTCTTTCTCCTGCATAATTAAAAGAGGAAAGGTGCAGGTTTTCGATAGGGGCTTTGTGTAATGGCAGATTCTTGGCAATAAAATCCCTCATGCATGCATACTTCGAACGACTAGTAGGACAGTCGAACTTGAGTTCAGGTAGCCACATCCAAAGAAACTCCCACTGTTTCGACAAAACGCTGGTTGATACAGCAACTTTTGTTGGAAGAAACGTTAATATCTTCACCAGCAAATCATCAGGCAACTCACTGATTTTGGCCATATCGTTATACAAACCCTCACACTCTACAGAACTTGGGGTGGGTATGGGTTTTTAGTCGTCTGACACTAAAAAAATCACAAAAGAACACCATAAGACAACAACAACAAAAAGTCGGAAGGTAACCAAACAAATTAGTGAAGAAATCAAAAACAAAGCCACAACAACAGAGGAACAGAACCAAAGAAAACCCTAGAAAATTCAGGTGATTGACTTAGTGGGAGCGCCCAAAGAACTCTATACCCATTTCAACTCCGAATACACAAAGAGTGTTTTGAGAGCTAATAACCGAGAAAGGGTAAGGATCTATAAGACGAGTCTACAAAAAGAGGGAGAAGGAAGAACAAGTAGTAGGTTGTTTACCACAATGGCAGAACTTTGTCGTCGATAAATCAGTCACTCTTGTCTCATCAGACTGTTTGGCTTCCTCACACCAGTAGTCGTCACTCTCGTCTCATCAGACTGTTTGGTAGCCTTCCCATATGGTTTTATAATAATAATAAAAACCCTATAATGACATAATTACCTGATGGGCCTGTTACTGGGCCGTAAATTTTTGTAAACTAATTCTAGTCATTAACTTTTTGATAATTTCCTAGAAATCCCATTCCTCTGCCATGCATTAATAACAGCTCTGTAACTTATCATTCAAATTTAAAAATAAAACCAGAGAATGTGGCAAGTTTATCTTCATTTAAACACATTTAACAAAAAAACCCTAAATTGCTCTTCATCATTAGCTCTCTCTCGATCGTCATCTCACATTCATCAGCGAACTAACTCGGTTCTTGATATGATTCAGTAACTTTCAAACTTTTTTAGTTCCTCCCTCTCTTCTTCTTTATATTTGGTATTATTCAAACTGATGAAACATGAAAGACGTATTTCTCTTAACGTTTGCTACATAGTACAATAGCTCTCTCTAGATTGTTTGCTTAAGCGTTTGGTCTCTCATCAAATTATTCTCCTTGGGTTGGTTAATAAGTGGGATTGTACTTGTATGATGGCAAACTTAATTTTTGGTCATTTTTTTGATGAGCCAGACCAGAGGAACTTAGAAATAATAATGAGCCCCTTTAGCTTTAAAAGAAGGGAATTTGGAGATAATTTCTTTAGTTACAAGGGGGCGTAGAGGAAAAAGATAAAACATGCTGAGTTGCTGACATTAGAGCATGGGCATCGGTTAGGGACGATTTTAGGTCCCTCAATTTTTATATTATTATTTTGAAAGTTTCTTATTTTTAGTATGAGCATTGGTGTTTATTTGTATTTGGTCCCCCGAATAAAATAATAATATTTTGAAAGTTTAAACATTAAGAAATTAATAACAGAAAACATAAAACATAAAAACATCAAAACAAAAACAAACATTTTTTTAACTCATAGAATGTGTTCCTCACAGTTGGTCCCCTGAATAAATTATAAAGTTACAAAAACTTGAAAAAAAAAGCAAAACATACAATTAAAACATTAAAAACAGTTTATTTAATCCATAAAATTAAAAACCAAAAAAAAAAAAAAAAAAAAAAAACCCAAACAAGACCAACCACACAGATGCTGCCACGTGTAACCAAGGACACAGCAAAAAACGTCCCATATTAAGGAACGTCCCACACAAATGCTGCTTTTTTTGATTTATTTAAAAACAAAAAATAAGGGGGGACCGGCCAAATCCACGCCGTTGCATATGGTCTTAGAAGGAGACTTGGACCAGCAGAAGTTATAAAACAAAAAAAAAAAAGATTTGGCATTTTTTCCATTATAACTCCACCTGGAGAAGCTAAGCAACACCTATAACCATTAGAAAGAAAGAAAGAAAATTCAGTCTCTATCAAAAATTGTGTAACAAAGAATAAAATTAGGGATAAAGGAGATTAGATTCACTTGTGGATGGAGAATTTGAAGTTGAAAAGGAGGAAGACGTACTTTGTAGAGTCAGAGGGAGCATCAATCACTATAGAATCAGTTTCATGTTGTTACACTGTGAGCACGCACGGCGACCAAGTTTTTGTAATGGAGCATTATCCTCCAAACCATCTCACCGGTCTGCACATATAGAATTTGAAGAACCATTGTTACTTTGTAGTAGTTAAAGTGAAAACCATAAATAAAACCCAAGGAATTTATACCTTTACTTGGCCGTCAAATCAGATGAGAGTAGAAGAAACACCATGGAAACACACAAAGTCCTCCACCGATCCTCACTTGCAAAGACACCTAAAGGACACCTGCATCACACATCAACGATTCTAAGTATGAATAGCAGCCTAAGTTCAAACCTTTAAATCCCAAGTGCATAGATTAATAAAACAGATTCATTAAGCTATGAGTCTGTTCTAAAGTGAACCATATATCACTCTCCCATCCATATAGAGAAACAGAACCAAACAAAACAAAAAACCTCAGTATTCACTTATAAATTGTGTTGATGACCGAAAAAAACCTTAAACAGTTTGAGTCTTCCTCATCATTCTTCAAACCATCTCTTATCTGCACATATAGAAGAAACCACTGTTAATTTTAAAGTCAGAAATTAAACAACACCCTAAATAAACCCATAAATAGATAACCAAAAAATCCCAAAAGTCTGAATTACAGCTGCATAAATGTTGATAAAAGTGGTGTCCACAACTCTAGGATAATTATTGGTTGAGTAAACTTGAAACAGAACAAAACAGAGAAAGGCAGAGAGGATTTTGAGATTACTTACAGATCAAGAAGAGAAAATTTCCATTTGGATGAAAGGGAACCTTATAACTCCATCTAGAGAAGCTCGCAACACCTAAAAGCATTAAGAAAAAAATCTCAGTCTCTAACCGATCTAAATTTGTGTAACAACGAATCAAAAACTCTAAAGGAAATTAGACTCACTTATGGATGGAGGATTCGAAGTGGACAAAGAGAAAGACGTATTGTATAGAGTCAAAGAGCATCAATCACTATAGAATCTGATCATGTTGTTACACTGTGAGCACGCACGGCGACCAAGTTTTTGTAATGAAACATTATCCTCCAAACCATCTCACCGATCTGCACATATAGAATTAGAAGAACCATTGTAAAATTTGTAAGAGTTAAAGTGAAAACCATAAATAAACCCCAAGAACTTTATACCTTTATTACTTGGCCGTCAAACCAGATGAGAGTAGAAGAAACATCATGGAAACAAACAAAGTCACCTGCAAAGACACCAAAACGACATGTGCACCACATCAACGATTCTAAGAACCACCATCATTTGTTTTTTAAACAATAAATCCCACATGTATCAATCTTAAAATCCAAGTGAAAAAGCTTCTTCATACCTCTCTTTCGTTAAAGCAATTGAAGATGTTTCCGTTTGCTGGCTAACTAAGCACTTGCCGCCATTGTTTAAAGATGAAATTCCTGCAAAAACTGATGAGTTACTCCATAGATTTTGATAAAACAGAGTCATTATTAAGCTATGAGACTCAAAAAGCATCAATTCATCCGTAAATAATGTGAAACCATACATACAGCTCTCCTCCATCAAATCCATATAGAGAAACAAGAACAAACATAACCAAAACCTAACTCTTCACTTATGGATTGATCGTGTTGTTGATAGAGACAAAACCTTGAATACTCCGAGTCTTCTTCATCAATCTCTGATCTGCACACATATAGAATTAGAATAAACCCATCGTTAATTGTCAATTCGGAACTTTTTTTAAAAAGCCGAACAAAAAGAGAAAACCAGAAAACAAACCCTAAATCCCCAAATATTATTCAAAACATCTCCCCCGACCTGCACATAGAAACAGAATCACCGTTAATTTGTAAGAGCCATATATATAATAGTGAAAACCCTTTAAAAAAAAAAAAAACCCAAGAATTTCGAAACCTTTTTTACTTGGTCGTCGATAGTCAAATCAGAGGAAACGCCATGGAAAACAAACAAACGTGCTCCGCCGATCATCACCTGCACCATATCCTGTTAATTCGTCAACGATTCTGAGAGTTAGAAGAGAAGATACGGTGATATCGTACGTTTATTAACAGGAATATTTTACCTTACATCATGATGATTGTACCATTGATTGATGTCGCTGTTGTTGTCTGGGTCATCATCAATCATCATCCCTCTGTTCTGAATCTTCTTCATTCTTCAAAATCGCTCTCTCTCTCTCTCTGAAACTTTTTTTTCTTCTTCTATTTGGTGGAAGAAGACTGAAGAAGAAGAGTGTCTCTGTAGTGGAGTGTGGGTTGTGATTTCTCAGAGAGAGAGAGAGAGATTTGTTGATCGATATATTTATTTATAAACGGCCCAGATGTGTTTTTTTATGTTCTTTATATACGTAATAAATACGCGTTATTATAAGTAGGCATAGTTAAAAGTAAAAAGGAAATTTACCTAATTTTTATATACGACTGGGTTTGGTCTCTTCGCTGCAACCTATAGCTCTCTCTTCGTTTGCTCTTCGACGTCATTCGATTCTCTCACTACTCTTTGCAAATAAAGACATCGGAGGATCTGAAGGTGTGAATGCAGGCTTACGTATACGGTTTCCAACGAAGAGTAGAGATTCGCGTTCGCTTGCCAGATTAGACCTAGTTTTTAGGGTATTATAGGCAGGCTGTAAATTTTGGTAAACTAAAGATTTGGATAAGATATGGGTATGGACATGGCTGATATTAAGGAGAATACGAGCCCGGTTTTATTTGAGTTCTACAATTGCTTTAAAGTTGCAAGCCTTGCTGATGAAGAAACCATTCTAAACCCTCCTCTAAACGTTTCCAACTTAAAAGATCGATATTTGCTTGGGGAAGAGTTAGGCTGCGGTCAGTTTGGTGTCGTCAGAGTATGTTCTGATAAGTTAACTGGTGAGAGGCTTGCTTGCAAGTCTATCTCTAAAGACAGACTTGTTACACAAGACGACATGGAGAGTATCAATCTCGAGATTGCTATAATGGCCAAGTTAGCTGGGCGGCACCCAAACCTGGTGAATCTTAAAGCGGTTTATGAGGAGGAAGATTCCGTGCATCTCGTGATGGAACTATGCGCAGGCGGTGAGCTTTTTGACAGGATCGAGACATATGGAAGGTATTCGGAGTTCCATGCTAAAGTGCTCTTCAAGCAATTGATGCAAGTGGTCAAGTTTTGTCACGATAGCGGTGTTGTCCACAGAGATTTGAAACCTGAGAACATTCTTATGGCCACAACGTCTTCTTCATCTCCTATCAAATTGGCTGATTTTGGGCTCGCAACCTTTATAAAGCCTGGCGAAAAGTTGAGCGGCATAGTTGGCAGTCCTTTTTACGTAGCCCCGGAAGTGTTGTCAGGTGGATATTATAACCAAGCTGCTGACGTATGGAGTGCAGGGGTTATTTTGTACATTCTTCTCAGTGGAGTTCCTCCCTTTTGGGGAGAGACCGACTCAAAGATTTTTGATGCTGTGAGCGGTGCAGATTTGAGTTTTAATGAAGAGCCATGGGACCATATAACTTCATACGCCAAGGATTTGATCCGGGGGATGCTTTGTGTTGATCCTTCCCGGAGGTTATCAGCTGGTGATGTTCTAGCTCACTCGTGGTGGATGTTGCTATTATCTGAATCAGGATATGGTCAGGATGGGTTTGGCTGTGAAGGATTGGAGAATGGTGGTGGATGCTCTTTCTCCACACAATGTGTATCTCGAGAACAAGATTCTAGCTTTACCTTTTTTAGCACAGGCACAGGCCCAGCGAAGAGTGACATCACTGAAACAGATGCAAAACTTGGAGACTCAAGCCCAAAAGAGGTCACCAGCAGGAAAGTCAAAGACGAAGAAGGGAAAGAGGAAATTAACTGGTCAAGAATGTTATATGGACTGCACAGCAAAAAGAAAGAAGATAATCGGAAATAGAGTGTGGGTTCCAGTTAACTAAAAATACTCACTTGTGTAAAGTAATTAATTTTTTCTTTAAACTGTATCAAAAGTATGGAAATTGGAGATTGCTTTGAACTTCACTAAGTCTGTTGGTTCTAAATTCATATGCCACTGGTAATTGAGGTCCTTTTTATTAGATTTTTAAAACCAGAAGGTCTCATGCAAAACAAATCCATACTTAAATAGTAGTAAGAACCTATCCCTAGTGATTCTCGGATGCAGGCACATCAAAACCAAGATGGAACCAAAAAAACCGATCATCATCCGAAGATTATAGATCATTTCCTACAAAGCTATTGACGAATTCAAAGAAACAACAACAACTTGTATCTTATAATAATAAAAGAAACCGCAAACAGATATATCGAGAAGTAGTACCCACAACAATCGAAGTAGTAAACAGATCAGGCAGCTTGGACATCAGCAGCAGCGGTTGCAGAGTTTGTTGCAGGAGCAGCAGCCTTTGTCAGATTTGGGATATACTTCCAACACCGTTTGTGAACTCCACTTATCTTCTTTGGAGCTTCCGCAGCTCTCAATCCTGCATTTTGAGAATAGTTAAGTGAGTGAACTAAATTGCAACTGAGAAATCAATATCTCAACACCAATGCAAGCAAAATTGTGACTATCAGAGTTTCAAGTATGGCTAGTCCTAACAATTCCACCCTACACTCCATACATATAAAGAAAAGCTTCAACCTTTGAAATCAATGGACATTAGTAACTTAACATTACTAAACAAGTAAAGAACTCACCATCTTTGTGAACAATCCCCCAAGCTTTTCCATGTCTACCATCCTGCATTTGAATCCAAAAATCAAACAAAACCCCAAATGCATCTTCTCAGCATATAAAAATGTAAGCTTTACAACCTAACACGAAAGAGAACACAAATAGTTAAGTGAAAGTGAAGAAGAAGAAGAAGAAGGGACCTTGTAGAGATTGATCTTAGTGATTTCATAAGAGATACCGTTCCAGTGAGCTTTAGCCATATGGTATCCGATTCCCCAATTAGGTAAGAACTGAGCGACTTCGATTAAGTTCTTCTTCTTTCTTCTTTTGGGTTTATTCGCATCGGAGCTAGGGTTTTCACTCGACGGAGGAGATGCCGCCGCCGGAGCCGCAGAGAAATTCCTAAGGAGATTAAACGAGAGTCTGAAAGCACCGACGGTTTCGGTTCTTGAGATTGCTCTGTTCATTAGGCTCATCGCCATTGTATCGCTTCTATCGTTGTTTCACCCCCACTGTTGAAGATCGGCGACTGAGGAGGTTGAAGAGAAGGAGAGAACAACCCACAATTTTTGGTTTATTCACATACAGAGCCAATAATATTTAACAAATTATAATTTGACCCCAATACTTCAAACTTGTCATAAAAGATCCAAACATTGCAAAATTAGAAGTAGTCGAATGAGAAGTCAAAACCGAATTGAGAAACGACTCAGAACAGCTGAAATTGGGAAGCTTTCCTTCTCCGCAACCTTAAAGACTAGTACTTTCCTTAAACTTTACTCTTACTTCCAGACTCTGATCGTAGTTCCCAGAAGAAGAAAAAACGAAACTTTATTGAGTTTTCAAATCCTGCCACCTTTGTTTTGCTTCATAGCATTCACACCGATTGGTTTCCATCATCCCCTGCAAATGGGTCGCTCTCTATAATTGCGGTTAGTGTTCTTCATCAGCTCAAAAAGTATTACACTTTCTCGTATAAGGCTTTGCGTTACTTATTATCCTTCTTCAGGGTTGGATAATTTCTTGGGTTTAATAATTGAGATTCATGAAAGATGTGTGTGTCTTTGTTTGTTTGTGTTCCTTACGTTGGCATATGCTTTCTCTAGGAAGGACCAAAAACGGGAAAGAAGTGATTGTTACTCCACATCGAGTGTGAAGATGACGAGGCGGTCTGTGTCTATTATGAAGTGTACAATGTTCTTGCTGTTTCTGCTGAAGATCAAATGTGTAGTCACGGATTCCGATTACTTGATCGGTCTTGGAAGCTATGACATCACGGGACCTGCAGCTGATGTCAACATGATGGGATATGCTAACATGGAACAAGTAACATCCGGTGTTCACTTCAGGCTCAGAGCTCGCACGTTCATCGTGGCTGAGCCACACAGGAAAAGAATTGCTTTTGTTAATCTTGATGCTGGTATGGCCTCACAGCTTGTGACTATCAAAGTGATTGAAAGATTAAAACAGAGGTAAGTATGTCTATCTTGTAAGTTTGTTACATGCTAAGCCTATTAGATTCAATTTTCAAAAGTTTTATTTTAATTTCCTTGGAGGTACGGTGAGCTTTATACGGAGGAAAATGTTGCAATTAGTGGAACTCATACTCATGCTGGTCCAGGGGGTTATCTCCAATACGTTCTGTACTTAGTTACATCTCTCGGGTTTGTTCATCAATCGTTTAATGCTCTTGTGGATGGTATAGAGCAAAGTATCATACAAGCTCATGGAAATCTTCGTCCCGGGTCCATGTTAATCAACAAAGGTGAGCGATTCAGCTTGTGGCAAACTTTTACTAAATCATTAATTTACATGTGGCTTTCTCTAAAGACATTTCTTTTGGAGCTGAAAATTGCAGGGGAGCTCTTGGATGCTGGTGTGAATCGTAGTCCCAGTGCATACCTTAACAATCCAGCAGATGAACGTAGTAAATATGACTATAATGTCGATAAAGAGATGACACTTGTCAAGTTCGTTGATGATCAGTGGGGTCCTGTGGGTAGTTTCAATTGGTTTGCTACTCATGGCACTTCGATGAGCCGCACAAATTCCTTGATCAGCGGGGACAACAAAGGCACTGCAGCGCGTATCATGTGTTGTACCCACGATCTGCCATCTCGGGTAACAGGTCAGAAGGCCCAGGCCGGATTTATCTGATGGGCCGAGAACATATTAATGATTGGCCCATCAGGCCCAGAAAAGGAAAGAGAGCGCGGAGACGTTTCGTGCTGGTCAGCCCGCAGCTCGGGCCCGGTCAAAGATTCCTGCATTTAAGGGTGTTAATTGGTCCGCGCAAATCGTGTCCTATTAATTGTACATTAATTGGGTAATTAATTGGTGGGTATAAATATGTAAGGGGGTGTTACTTGTAAGGATCCAGAATTTTTTCCGAAAAATAGCAATACACAATTCAAATTCATAAAACTCTTTCAATTTAGTTCGGAACTGTTTTACGGTGATAAGCTCCTCCGCACTTAAATCACTTCGGAAGGAGAATCTCTTTCTCAGTTCTCACATTTGGCGCTAGAAGGAGGGGGATTATCGCCTGACTCTCACCAGTTCCGACTTCTTACACAAGTTCATTCCACAAAACCACCGCTATGGTAACCAGCTCTCCCAGTCAGGTATCTTTGGAGGTGATCCACAAGCTCCTGCAGGACTTGTCCGAAAAGTCCGACCGACAGCAAGCCGCCTCCGCCGCCCTAACTGAGCGATTCGACAGTCTGGAAGGCCAGGTCTCCGCTCGTTTGGACGAAGTCATGACGTCCGTAGTAGACCTCTCAGCCTCCCACCGCGCGTACGCCGATCGGGTCGATCTCCTATCCTCTGACCAAAACCCACGTCGACGTGCTTTGGATTTCTCAGGTGTGACTCCACCTTCCACTTCGCAAGGAGCAGCAACAAACGTCACTCCGGGAGATTCGTTCCCGCCTCAAACCAATACGCAAACGGCGCTACCACTGGCCGGCAACGGCCATATACCGGTTCAGCCCGGCGTCGTCCGACCTTCCGAGGTCCCAGTCCGTCTTCCTCTCCCGGTAGATGGAAACACTTCGGCTTCGGGGTATACTGTCAACCCCGAGATCTTCCGCATGCAGAGCGAAATTCGGGACATGCGGTCCGTTATGCATAGTGCAACCACCTCAGCTCCGGATATATTCCGGGTGATCGAGGAGTCGAGGCGAACTCCTTTTTCCGACCAAATAGCCCGAGTCCGCATCAAGGACACTGGCAAAATTAAATTCCCGAGCTACGAAGGAAAAGGAGATCCGACCAATCACCTCAAGACTTTCTTGCTGACAGCTAGCCGGGTGGACCTCGAGCCCCATGAAGCAGACGCTGGGTACTGCAAGCTGTTCGCAGAAACATTTAGTGGACCGGTACTGCTTTGGTTCGCATCCTTAGCAGCTGGCTCCATTACCAACTTTACCGAGCTGTCAACCTCGTTCGTCAAGCAGTATTCTAGCCTAATCGAAACTGCGGTGACGGATGCTCAGCTTTGGAACCTAAGCCAAAAGGCTGGAGAATCCCTCCGGTCTTACATAACTAAATTCAAGGAGATCCAGGTCCAAATTCCCGGACTCTCGGACTCCACAGCCCTGGCCGCGCTTAAGAATGGCCTCGGCACGAATCTCGCTTTCGCGAGGAGTTGTCCGTGAATCGTTTCCCAACTATTCAGGACGCGTTACACCGAGCTTCGAACTGGATAGTCGCAGAAGAAGACAAACTCGCTGCTGCGCAAAACAAAACGCCCCGCCTGCAGGAAACCACGCCTCGAAGCACCTGCCAAAAAGACTCCGCTTACGACTCCGAAGTCCGGGCCGAGCACTTTCGCAGTCACCCAATCTCCCAAAAGAATTCCCCAAAGAATTCACCGTCCAAACCACCATTTTCACCGCGCTCCAAGAGCGGCGTACTCCCGAGTAACAAATGGGTCCGAGATGAGGACACGTACTGCGAGCTCCATAAAACCAACAGTCATTCTACTCGTGACTGTAAGAAGCTGATGCATCTCCTCGCAGAAAAGTACGTGGCGGGAGAGATGCCGAATGTCACGATTGAAGAGTTGGAGCAAAAAGCGACTCCCGAAGTGGACGAGGATGCTCCACCTGCAAAGAAACCAAAGCAGTCTGATGGAAGTGGAGCTCCCAAGAAAAGAATCGACGTGATAATGGGAGGATCGCGTCTGTTTCGGAATTCCATCACTGCGATCAAAGATCATCAGCGGAAGCTCACTAGCCCCCAGCCGAAGCGAGCTAAATTGGTAGCTAGCGATCTACCTGAAATTTCTTTCTCCGAGAAGGAAACTGAGGGGTTGGACACTCCGCACGATGACGCGCTCGTCATCTCGCTTGATGTAGCGAACCACGAAGTCTGCCGAATCCTAATTGATACTGGGAGTTCGGTAGACCTGATCTTCCTTGAGACACTCACCAGAATGGGTATCGGGAAAGAGCACATTGCAGGACCACCCTCACCCCTGGTCTCGTTCACCAGCGAGACGTCGATGTCTTTGGGCACGATCACATTACCAGTGTCCACTCAAGGAGTGGTTAAAATGGTGGAGTTCACGGTCTTCGACCGACCTGCGGCCTATAATGTTATTTTGGGAACTCCCTGGCTCTATCAGATGAAGGCGGTGGCCTCGACGTACCATCAGTGCGTCAAATTTCCGACTCCACAAGGAGTCCGGGAGGTTCTGGGAAGCCAAAGGACAGCCAGGAGCTGTTACCTCGCAAGTCACAAGCTCCTGATCCAATAGCAACCACAGCTCGAGGTCCCGAAAAATCCAGTTCGGAAGCAGCTAAAAGGTGACCTCACTGAGTCCATTTTCATCAATGGCAAATTCCCGGATCAAGAAATCAAGATCGGAGTAGGGTTGGATAGCGAGCTTCGCGCCGCCCTGGTAGCCTTCCTGCGAGAAAGAATGGCCACCTTCGCGTGGTCCGTGGACGAGATGCCCGGCATTAGTCAGAAGTCATTTCTCACGAGCTGAATGTGGATCCTACGTTCAAACCTGTAAAGCGAAGCGAAGGAAGCTGGGTCCGGAACGAGCTGAAATCGTAAACAAAGAGGTTGAACGTTTGCTGAAGGCGGGCCAGATACGCGAAGTAAAATATCCTGAGTGGCTCGCAAATACAGTCGTGGTCAAGAAGAAGAACGGAAAGTCGCGAGTCTGCGTCGATTTCACCGACCTGAATAAGGCATGCCCCAAAGACAGCTTTCCACTTCCGCATATCGACCGGTTAGTTGAGTCCACTTCGGGTCACGAGCTGATGTCCTTCATGGATGCATTCTCTGGCTACAACCAAATCCTAATGAACCCGGACGACCAGGAGAAGACTGCATTCATTACGGACCGCGGGATCTATTGCTACAAGGTGATGCCTTTTGGGCTAAAAAATGCGGGAGCAACTTACCAAAGGCTGGTGAACCGAATGTTCGAGCATCAACTCGGAAAAACAATGGAAGTTTACATCGATGACATGCTGGTGAAATCAATGGAAGCCAGTTCGCATCTCGCCGATCTGAAAGTTTGCTTCGACATCCTGGATCAGTTCGGGATGAAGCTCAACCCCACGAAGTGCACCTTTGCAGTTCCATCAGGAGAATTCCTGGGGTATATTGTCACAGAAAGAGGAATCGAAGCGAACCCGAGGCAAATCAATGCTTTCCTGTCTATGAGTTCTCCCAGAACCTTGCGCGAAGTGCAGCGCCTTAACGGGCGGATCGCAGCTCTCAACCGCTTCATCTCTCGCTCCACGGATAAATGCCTCCCTTTCTACCAGTTGTTGCGAAAGGGGGAAAAACTTTCCTGTGGGATGCGAAGTGTGAAGAAGCATTCGCCCAGCTCAAAGCTTATCTGTCTGAACCACCGGTCTTGGCGAAGCCTGAGTTCGGAGAACCACTCTTTCTTTACGTAGCCGTTTCGGATAGCGCGGTCAGTGGAGTTTTGGTTCGTGAAGAAAGGGGAGAGCAGCGACCAATTTTCTATATCAGCAAATCATTCACCGGAGCGGAGTCGCGGTATCCTATGATGGAAAAATTGGCCTTAGCAGTGGTCACTTCGGCAAGGAAACTGCGGCCTTACTTCCAGTCCCATACGATCAAAGTCCGACGACGCAGCCACTTCGGACGGTGTTACATAGTCCGAGCCAGTCTGGACGGCTGGCCAAATGGTCTGTCGAGTTGAGCGAATATGACATCGAGTTCCGGACTCGAACTTGTGCGAAGTCACAGGTGCTGGCCGATTTCTTGATCGAACTGCCACTAGCTTCTTCGGCTAGCAACAATGTCGAAACTCCGTGGACGCTGTATGTTGATGGAGCTTCTTCCAAATCAGGGGCAGGAATTGGGGTCCGCCTCACTTCTCCTACAGGCGAAGTGATCGAGCAGTCATTCCGTTTGGCTTTCAACGCATCCAACAACGAAGCCGAGTACGAATCTTTTCTTGCCGGCTTACGCCTCGCAGTGGGAATTGGTGTCCGGAAACTTCGAGCTTTTTGCGACTCGCAGCTGGTCACTAACCAGTTTTTGGGGGAGTATGAAACTAAAGATGGCCGCATGGAGGCTTATTTGTCTACAGCTCGGGAGTTAGTCGCCAAGTTCGAGGAGTTCGAAATCACTAAGATCCCACGAAGTGAGAACTCTGCTGCGGACGCTTTAGCCTCTCTGGCCTCCACTTCGGATCCTGCGACGACAAGAATCATCCCTGTCGAAGTCATCCAGTTCCCAAGCATCCGGCTGGAGAGCACACACGTCGTGACCCGCGCAATGAAAAAACAGTTGGCCGCTGAGGAAGCAGCTCGAAAGCCGGCTGCGGATTCCCAACCCTCGGCGGATCAGGACCCTGTCTTGCCTACCCCAATGGAAGTTCACCCACCTCTTGCAGAGTCCAACGGAAGTTCAGCTCCGGAATCATCGAACTCACCAGCTGACAATCAAGCTGTTATCCCACATGCCACCTCGAGCGGCACGAGTTCTAACAGCTGGGGGGCAGACGACTGGCGGAGCCCGATCTGGGCCTATCTGGAAAAAGGGGAACTCCCAGCCGACAAGTGGGCAGCTAGGAAGCTCAAGGTTATCAGCGCGCGGTACTGCATTCACAACGGAATACTCCTACGCCGAAGTATAACCGGTCCTTATCTAACGTGCGTGGCTGGCAGAGAACCCGTGATATTAATGCGAGCTGTTCATGACGGTCCCAATGGGAATCACTCCGGAGGTCGGACTCTAGCTTTCAAAATTAAAAGGCAAGGTTATTTCTGGCCTACCATGGTCACGGACTGCGAAAAGTATTCTCGAACTTGCGAGAAATGTCGAAGCATGCCCCGTCAATTCATCAACCTACCGAACTCCTGTCTTCGGTGTCCGCACCCTACCCTTTCATGAGGTGGTCCATGGATATCATCGGTCCATTACATCGAGGACCAGGAGGAGTCCAGTACGTGCTCGCTCTTACTGACTATTTCTCCAAGTGGGTAGAAGCGGCAGCCTATGCGAAAGTAACAAGCGACGAAGTGGAACAGTTCGTGCTTAAGTGCATAATTTACCGCTACGGTGTCCCACGTGAAATCATCACGGACAACGGCCCACAATTCATCTCTTCGAAGTTCGAAGAGTTCTGCGCGAAGTGGAAAATCCGACTCAATAAGTCAACTCCTCGATACCCGCAAGGTAATGGGCAAGCCGAAGCAATGAATAAGGTCATACTCGCCAACTTGAAGAAACGGCTCGATGCTCGCAAGGGCGCTGGCCGGACGAACTTCAGGGCGTCCTCGGGCGATCCGAACAACACCTCGGCGGGCCACTAATGAGACACCTTTCTCCCTTGTCTACGGGGTTGATGCCGTAGTCCCAGCCGACATAGAAGTCCCGGAATCCGTACTTCGCTAAATCCATCTCGACCTGAAGAGAATGAGGAGTTCCTGCAGGATACTCTTGATACAATCAACGAACGTCGGGACCAGGCGTTAGCCCGGATCCAGAATTACCAGAATGCAGTGGCTCGGTACTACAATTCCAAAATCCGAGGCAGACCCTTAGCAGTGGGCGACCTCGTCCTTCGGAAGGTCCATGAGAATACCGAGGAGCTTAACGCAGGAAAGCTGGGAATTAATTGGGAAGGACCGTACAGAATTACTCGCGAAGTCCGAAATGGCGTTTATCAGCTCGAGGATTCAGAGGGAAAACCAGTCCCGAGGTCTTGGAATTCTCTACACCTTAAACTTTTTTACAGTTAATGTTTTTGTATCGAACTACGATTTGGCTTGATCCCGATAAGGGTACGTAGGCAGCCCACTTCGGGTCCAGCTATCCTTATTAATAGAATTTAAAGTTTTCTTAAACTTTTCTTTTTTATTAATAATGTTTCGCCCTGCCACACAAAAAAAGCCGAAGTTTAACTTCGCACCTACCTTAGAAAGCCGAAGTTTAACTTCGCACCTACCTTAGAAAGCCGAAGTCTAACTTCGCAAGCCTAAACCGAAGTTCTCACTTCGTATTCAGCTGTACTTTAAAACTGAATGTTGCGAAAATTTTAAACCGAGGTCTTCACTTCGTCTTATCGCTTTATTCATAGAAAGCCGAAGTCTAACTCCGCAAGCCTAAACCGAAGTTCTCACTTCGTATTCAGCTCTACTTTAAAACAAAATGTTGCAAAAAACTTTAAACCGAAGTCTTCTCTTCGTCTTGTCGCTTTACTCAAAGCAAAGTTCAGTTTCGCAAAATTTTAAAACCGAAGTAACCACTTCGTACCTGACTTTACTTATAAACGTTGGAATGTCATCTTTTTCGAACTATTTGTACGAAGTTCTCACTTCGTGTTCATTTCTGGTCGCAACATCTTTTCATAAGAGTTGAGGAAATTTAGTTCGCATTAAATGACAGCAAATAAAGGAAAATATAGTTTATACGGAGCGGTCACCACGACCTAAAACACTCCGAAGTAAGTCTAGAATAAAGTGCGACAAAACAGGGGGCTACACTTGCCAAGACAACCCCGAACTAAAATCAAAAACTACTGAGCAGGCAGAGGAGGATCCGACGCCGCTTCGGAGAACGCTAAGCCCAACTCCGCTAGCTCCCCTTCCGACCTGGCGCTCGCAAGAAACTCATCCATCCCCTGGTTCGATGTTGGCCCAAGGTTAGTACCGGACTCGTTGATGACAGAAGTGAGCGGGAGCTCGTTGCACAAAAGTTCGGGCGTATCTGCCAAAAGGTCCGAGAAGGCAGAGAGGTCGAGTTCGCGAGGAGTTACCTTCGAGATCTTCTCGTCGACTTCTTCCTCATCAGCCTTCAAGAGCCCGAGCTCCGCTTCCATGTCCTGAATTTCCCCCTTGGAAATCTCCTCAACCAGCATCCGGTTCGCCCTGATCTCAGCAGCTCGGGTTTGGAGCGGAGCTAGCTTTTCCCTCTCCTCGAAGGTGACCCGGACCTCCTCAACAAGGGGACGGAGAGTTCGCCTCATGGCCTGCCTTTCTTCTCTCCGAACCCTCTCGATTTCGCAGCTGTTGCCGGCTTCGAGTAGCTGGTTGCGAACTTCGATCTCATGCAGCTTGTTCTTAGCTGCCTTCGCATCTTCCGCCGCCTCATAATATAGATCTCCGGCTTTCTTCAGCTTATCGCGGAGGTCCTCGTTGGCCACCCGAGGTCAAGCACTTCTACCTCGGCCCTCTTCATCCGAGCTCGGATTTGTTCGGCTTTCGCCACGGTGCTGGCGTTCTCAGCCTCCAACCGGGCGTACTCCTTCACTTGGGCCTCCAGGTCCGCAACCTTCTGTCGAAGAAGGTTCACCTCGGAGGATAAGGGGGATGAGAATAGCTGATCTTCATAGGACGCGACCGAGGAGTTGAACTCGATCATTAGCTGAAGAAAGTCAGCTTGTTAAAAGTTGGTAAAATAAAAAGGAAACCAAAATGGAAAATTAATTGATGTCTACCTCGCCAATTTTATCCGCAAAGCGGAAGAAGTTCGCACGATTGACCTCGGTCATGTCTGCAAACGCCGGAATCCGAACTCCGGGCTTCGTGTAACTTCGCATCATATTAGCTGGGGATGCAGGGGGGGCTGAAAGGTTCGGGCAAAGTTGGTTTCCCCTTTGCAAAATAAAGCGAAGTGCGAAGTATAAGGAAAAGCAAAATTTTAAATCCTTACCTCGGGATGATGAGCGCTGCTCCTTCGGAGGTAACTTCTTGGTGGAACCCTCAGATCCTTTGGCGGTAGCTACCTCTTTGGATCCTCTTTCTGAGGAGGGGCCCTTTTCTCTCGAACCGAATTTGTTCTGTTCATCCCCTGATGAGCCAGTTCGAGCTCGGCTCTTCTCACGAGAGGGGGATGAAGCCCCGATCTCTTTCCTCTTCCTCGACGAGTCCGATTGATGGGAGCTCACCGAAGAAGAGACCTTCTTCATCAACGAGGGGGAATCCGCGACCTCCCGCGGCTCGTCACTTGTATCCGCGATGACGATCACGGAGGGCGCCAGCGGGTCAGTAGATCCCTCACGAAGCTCGGGGGGCCCAGTTGGGAGCGCGGAAACCCCGCTCGTCTCAAGAACAGAGGGGTCAGTAGAATTCCTGCCAAGGATGCGAGCTTTCCCCTCAGCAAGAGCGGCGGCCATCTGTTTCTTCGCCTCCTTTTCTGCGATCCTGCATGCCCTCTCTTCTCGGTAGTTCATCTCCGAAACGTTCACAGGAACAGAGCAAACAAGAGAACGTTTTCCGAGCCTGACCGTCGATTCCCTGATCCTTTCACACGAAAAGGAGTCCCAGGCAATTTGACCTTGGCTGCAGAACCTCGAGAAGAATTCCGCGAACGTAGGGCAGAGAAGTCCGCGCTCGAAGTGATCTGCACAAAAAATATTCAGGGGTTATATAATAAGGCAAAGTTGCGCTTAATCCGGACTTCACAAAGAAACATTATTCTACCAATCTTCGAAGTCCACTTCGACACGTGCGAACTCACGCGGTGGCCGAAGGTGAGTTCGTTAACCGGGAAAAAGAAATAGGACTTCCTCCATTTCTCGTCCTTCTCGGGTAGGTCGTCGAAGACCTTCAGTCCGGAGAGCGGGCTTACGTACAGAGTGCCCTTGGTCCGGCCAGTTTTCACTGTGTACACCTGGAGAAAGTCGGCTAGGGACAACTTGTAGTTGAACTCTTCCCCCAGAGTTTGAAGGCACATGACAGTCCGGACAAAGTTCGGACACATCTGGGGAAGAGCGAAGCCCAGTTCGAACATCATCTTTATGACGAGTTCGGGAAGGGGGAAAGATAAACCACACGCAGAGAAAAAGATCTCGAACGCGCAGCAATATCCGGCGGGGATTCTCGGGGACTCGTGAGCTTCGGGAGTCTAATCTCGACCTCCGACGGAATCCCGGTGGAGGCTCTGAGCTCCGCTATGTTCTCCGCTGAGAGAATTGACGGCGGATGAGGACCGTAAGCACCAGGGATTAAAGCTTTCGCAACCTTTCCTGAGGATGATTTCGGAGGAGACATACTTTCTGAGAAGACGGATTAGAAGAACGAGAGGCGGCGAAAGATCTTTCCGGCGAGAGAAAAAGAATTCAAGAGAACAGAGAAAGAAAGAGAATTCGAAAGCAAAAACAATTAGGGAGAAAGAGAGCACTCGAGACTACCTTTATAAGCGGAACCGGGAGGTAATGATTGCCTGGGGAAGCGAAAGGTCTCACACCGTTCTCTCTCTCCCTTATATCCAACACGCAACCAAGTGGGTCCCAATGCTTGTTCGGGAAGATAAATCTCATCATAACCACGATCAAATCATGGAGATATGGAGGATATTCAGTTTCCCGAAACTGATCGCTAGAAGATCTAAAGTCCCCCGAACTGTTTAGCTCGGGAGACTTGGGGGCAACTGTTGTACCCACGATCTGCCATCTCGGGTAACAGGTCGAAGGCCCAGGCCGGATTTATCTGATGGGCCGAGAACATATTAATGATTGGCCCATCAGGCCCAGAAAAGGAAAGAGAGCGCGGAGACGTTTCGTGCTGGTCAGCCCGCAGCTCGGGCCCGGTCAAAGATTCCTGCATTTAAGGGTGTTAATTGGTCCGCGCAAATCGTGTCCTATTAATTGTACATTAATTGGGTAATTAATTGGTGGGTATAAATATGTAAGGGGGGTGTTACTTGTAAGGATCCAGAATTTTTTCCGAAAAATAGCAATACACAATTCAAATTCATAAAACTCTTTCAATTTAGTTCGGAACTGTTTTACGGTGATAAGCTCCTCCGCACTTAAATCACTTCGGAAGGAGAATCTCTTTCTCAGTTCTCACATCATGGAAGACTGGTTTGAACAAAAAGAAGGTCGCGTATCGTATGATGATGTAGAATCTCATAGAAGAGTCTCAAGCATAATCACAGATCCTCATGGTAAGCGTAAGTAACCATAGCTCCAATAGTTTAGTAATGGCGTGTTATTGTAAAACTAACCTTTTTGTTGCTTTCATTGCAGATCAAGATGTAATGGAAATGGCGTCATCTTTACCGTCTACAGGCGGTAAAACCGTTACAAGGATGTCTAGCGTTGCTAGACGGGTCAGAAGTGGATACAGACACGCTGACAAACCTAGCTTTGTCTCTGCCTTCTGTCAAACTAACTGCGGTGATGTTAGTCCGAACGTGTTGGGAGCCTTCTGTATAGACACAGGCCTTCCTTGTGACTTCAACCACAGTACATGTGGTGGAAAGAACGAACAGTGCTACGGCCGTGGACCAGGGTATCTTATTCATAATTGCACACTTTTCCTTTCAGAAATGCAAAAACCAATCACAGAAAATTCTTTTCTCTCTCAGTTCAATATGGTATTTAGAGCAAAGCTTATTAGATGTATAACTTGGCATGACTAAATGTTGCAGCTACCCTGATGAATTTGAGAGTACACGCCTTATTGGAGAGAGGCAGTTCAAGAAGGCTGCGGATCTTTTCACTAAAGCCTCTGAGGAGATACAAGGAAAAGTTGACTATCGCCATGCTTTTGTTGATTTCTCTCAGCTTGAAGTGACGATTGATGGACAAGATGGAGGTTCCGAAGTGGTGAAAACATGTCCTGCTGCAATGGGTTTTGGTTTTGCTGCAGGAACAACTGATGGACCTGGGGCATTTGACTTTAAACAAGGAGATGATCAGGTAAAACCCCAAATTTCCTTCTGACTTGCTAATAAGATGTTTAGTACTATACTTTATGTTGTTACTTTGTGTCAGGGAAATCCTTTCTGGAGGCTTGTAAGAAACCTTCTCAAAAATCCAACTGAGGAGCAGGTCCGGTGCCAACGACCTAAACCCATATTGCTTGATACCGGTGAAATGAAACAACCATACAACTGGGCGGTGAGCATAATCTGTTTACCATTCATCCTAATGTTTAAAATTGATTAACTCTCTGTTTGGTTCTTTATCCATTTTCAGCCGTCGATATTACCAGTTCAGATCCTCCGCATTGGCCAGCTAGTGATTCTCTGCGTCCCCGGAGGTATTCCAGACTCCCCCAAAACACAAAAACAAAAACAAAAAGAGAGAAATCATTTTCACGGCTGACGTAAAACATTAGTAATTTCCTTTCTCTTTGGTTCTGCTTGCAAGAATTCACAACAATGGCAGGGAGGCGACTACGTGATGCAGTGAAAACAGTGCTTAAGGAAGGCAGCAACGGAGGAGAATTCAGCGTGGTCATAGCTGGACTAACCAATTCATACTCGCAGTATATCGCCACATTTGAGGAATACCAAGTGCAGAGATATGAGGTGAGACGCTGAGATAAGAAGGAAGAGGCTTGGATCTTTCTTGATTTCCTGCTCTTAAACCAACTCTACTTTTTTTTTGTCAGGGTGCATCAACTTTGTATGGACCTCACACGCTAAGCGGATACATTCAAGAATTCAAGAAACTAGCAAATGATCTTCTATCTGGTCAAACCACTGATCCTGGTCCTCAGCCACCTGACCTACTTCACAAGCAAATAAGCTTACTAACACCTGTGGTTGCGGATATGACACCAATTGGAACTGCATTCGGAGATGTTATATCGGATGTTCCTCGCTCTGCCAAATTCAGGAAGGGAACTGACTTAGTGACGGTTCAATTCCGGTCAGCAAACCCGAGAAACGACCTGATGACGGAAGGGACTTTCGCGCTTGTTGAGAGGTGGCTAGAAGGACGAGAGACATGGGTACCTGTTTATGATGATGATGACTTTTGCCTCCGGTTTAAGTGGTCAAGACCGTTCAAACTCAGCACGCAGAGCACAGCGAGTATCGAATGGAGAATCCCTGAAACAGCAACACCTGGGGTTTATAGAATCACTCACTTTGGTTCAGCTAAAACACCTTTGAGTTCCATTCACCATTTCTCTGGTTCATCAAGTGCCTTTGTTGTATATTGAAATGAACAACACGAATAGTCAGTCTTACACATATCCCTAGCAACAACTTCCATAGATAAATGTATATATACCCGTCTGTACCTAAACAGTAAACCAGTTGAATTTTGTTTTTTATCTTGTATAGAAAGAAGAATACAGACCGGGACAAAAATTAGACCAAGAAAAAAAAAAAGTTAAACAAAAAGAAGGTTTTATAAATACGCAGCCTCTTTGTAAAAACTAGTAAGACAGTTACAAGCAATTAAGATTTATTTAGCTTCTGTATGTTTATGATCTCATCAGGTCTAGGCAGCTTTAACTTAATCTGTGCTTTATAAAATTATGAAGTCATCATCTCCCTCTTAAGTACAGCCGCTTCATTGAAATTAGGGGTACATCACTTTAATTCTTGATTATTAGTATTGAATCCTTCTTACGAGTTAAGAACGTAACTTGTCATTCCTTATATTTGTTGTTTTCTTTTGCTATTGATATTACAGGACAGCTATGTTCGACAGTATGATTGCTGAGCTTGACCAAAAAAGCTGAAGCCAAGAAAAAACACTGCTATATATTTTGGTCGTTTTATGCCTTCTAAAAGAAAACTTGTATTATGTGATTCTTGCTACATTCTGTTGCATAAATTATGCCTAAATCAAAATTTTAAACTGCATGAGCTTACTATATATAACTCCCGTGGATGGGACCTATTGGAATATATAGAATCACTCACTTTGGTTCTGCTAAATCCCCCTAAACATAAAGGCAGTTTTCATCATACCTAACCTTCCATTTGAGGAAGAGGGACTCCAACTAAAACATAAGACAGTTATGCACGTAAACCTTCCAGTAGAAGAAGAGGGTCTCTATTCTCTCTAATCACTCTGTTTAGTTACAAAAGGAAACTTTAATAGTAGCACCAAAGAAAAGATTGGGATTGAGAGAGACTCTGTACTATTTCTGAATTCGTTACGCCATTAGATTGCTTTTCTTAAATCTCGATCTCGGACGCTCACTCACTTTTCTTCATTACTACTCTAAAAAAACCAAATCATTTGAGCAAACCCATTTTTAAAGATAAATACTTTTTATCAAATCAATCATTCGTTGTTGTCAGAGAGAAGAAGAAAAGTGCAAAGTTCTTAAAATTATTTTTTTTTGTGTTTGCCCAATCGGTGCTTCCCCAGATTTCGCTTTATCTTGTTCCCCATCTTTGTATTTAGCAATTTAACAATGGCGGATTTCAAACCAAGGATCGAGATTTCGTTCCTTGAAACCTTCATTTGTAGCGCTTTCGCTGCTTGTTTTGCAGAGGTGCGAGATGAGATGAGATGATTCCTCCCCTTTTTTGGGTTTTTGTCATTTTGCGTCGGTGAATTCGATTAAATTACTGTCACTGGTTGAACAAGCCAGATCATTGTTTGTTTTCAGATTTAGTTGTTGTTCTGTTGACTCTTTGAAATTGAGCTGTAGAGGATAAAGAAGCTAACCTGGTCTAGTCTACGACTCTTTTTGAGTCCCAATTATGAGATCGTAATAACTCGAAATGAGCTACATAGACTCTTAAAAGCTTTAGTGTTTTGGAAATTTTGACTTTTTTTGTGTTATGTGTTTGCTTTTTAACTCCTTTAAGTCTGTTTGGTAGCTTTTAGTCAAATCTCCTGATGTTTATGAACAATGTTGCAGTTATGTACAGTACCGTTAGACACAGCAAAAGTAAGGCTTCAGCTTCAAAGAAAGATCCCTAGTGGAGATGGTGATAATTTACCCAAGTACAGAGGCTCAATTGGTACATTAACTACCATAGCAAGAGAAGAAGGTATTTCTGGGCTTTGGAAAGGTGTTATTGCAGGGCTTCATCGTCAATGCATCTATGGTGGCTTAAGGATTGGTTTATATGAGCCTGTGAGTCTCACATTTACTTTCCTTCTATGGGGCCTTTTCTATATTTGGTATACTCTCTTCTTTTATCTGATGAGTTTGGTTACTTTGCTATATCTGGCCAGGTCAAGACTTTTTTGGTTGGAAGTGACTTTATTGGTGATATTCCATTATACCAAAAGATTCTTGCAGCTTTGTTAACTGGTGAGCTAAGTTCTTGATTTTGATCCTCTAACTGAGTGAAAGATTTAACATAATAAACGGATTTTTTGTTGTTGTGTGTGTGTGGCAACAGGAGCTATAGCTATTATAGTAGCTAATCCAACTGATCTTGTTAAAGTTCGGCTTCAATCAGAAGGAAAGCTACCAGCTGGGGTTCCTAGGCGTTATGCAGGAGCTGTAGATGCTTATTTCACCATAGTGAAGCTGGTTAGTAGATTAATCTTCAAATAACAATGTCAAAAAATACTTGGTTAGCAGAGAGAGATTTATAGTCTTTTGATGTATCAAACAGGAAGGAGTTAGTGCGCTATGGACCGGACTTGGTCCTAACATTGCTCGGAATGCTATTGTAAATGCTGCAGAGCTAGCTAGTTATGATCAAATAAAGGAGGTGAATATTTCTTTCTCTCAAGAATCGTTTCTCTTGTTGTGTAGAAGAGTTCTTGGCTTCTACTGGTGTTTGTTTAGTCTTTGTTTGTTCTAATACTTCCATACATATGCAGACAATTATGAAAATTCCATTCTTCAGAGACAGTGTTCTAACTCATCTACTAGCTGGTTTAGCTGCAGGCTTCTTCGCTGTCTGCATTGGTTCTCCAATTGATGTGGTAAGCATACAGTTTCTTTTTTTTACATAAAACCAACAACTAATTAACAAGATCATTTGGCTCTCGCCTCATCTTTTTCGGTAGTGGTATATGTAAATTAACTTTTAGAGAGAAGTGATAGATCTGAAAATAAAAGTGCTAAATGCCTAAATTAATGATATTCTGGGGAACAAGACAAAAGAGACTAGTACTGATTATCACAGAATATCTCTTAGAAGGATAATGATATTGAATGGACATAGCACTATCTTGAAAGTGACAATGAGCGTTTCACATGTTTGTGTCTTCCACAATTTATGTTTCTGATCTCTTACCTGGTGATTTGACTTTGGTAAAAGCAGCATTATTAGATAGTCATGCTCTACTGAAGGAGATATTAGATTGTAGAGCAAAAAATAAAAATATTAACTTGTTACTAAAAGAAGCAAAATAATGGATGGTTTGTGGTATATGTCCTTGGAACGGCCATGGTTATATTTCTTGATATATTGTTCCAGGTAAAATCTAGAATGATGGGTGACTCTACTTACCGAAACACAATCGATTGCTTCATCAAAACCATGAAGACAGAGGTTGGTGTCTATTGCCCGGTTCACATTTACGGATTTGCCAATCTATCTCTTTCGATACAATCATGAATGTTTTGTTTTTTGGTGTATTTACAGGGGATCATGGCATTCTACAAAGGATTTCTCCCGAATTTTACACGGCTAGGAACCTGGAACGTCATTATGTTCCTCACGCTAGAACAAGTAAATTTGATTCTTCTCCTGTTCTCATTTTACTTTTGATGAATTTGGGGTTTTTACTCTTTTGTTTAATCTTGTTCTCTCTGTTTCACCTTTACTCTGTGACAGGTGAAAAAAGTGTTTCTAAGAGAAGTCTTGTACGATTGATACTGAGATCCCTCGTCGAAAAAAACATACCTTATTACATAATCCCTTCTAAAAAAAACTCGAATTGTTAGAATTAAAACATACTATATGTTATGTGTGAGCTTTGTCATTTAGATTTAATATAGAAACATTTATCCAATTTTGAATTTTTTTGCAAGAACTCTTTATAATGAACGGACTCTTTATTTCAACATTTTCAAAAACCAAGTCTTGATAACTCGACATAACATTACTAACACACAGTGGAACTCAATGAAACCAGTTTAAGCCCTTGGAACCAAGTAAACTCTGGATTTGATGATTGATCCTTTCCCTTGATGGCTAAGTTTGAATCCTGGACAAACAGGAAACCCAACAACTTGACCTGCAGGAACACGGCCATCAGAGAACCTCACGACGCTCTCCATGTACTGAGAGTGAAACTCAGCTCCTCGGTTTGCTTCAAAGTGACTCGGGGATGGGTCAAGCGAAAAGGCCAGGAGATGAAGCAACCAGACCGCTTTGGCTAACCCCAAGAACTCTCCATAGAACTGACTTCTTGGGTGATTACCAGCTAAAACCAACTCCCGCTGTTCCGAGTCCCCGAACAACGACTCTTCCATTTTGTGGTGAATGATCGAAAGGTACTTCTTTGAACAGAACTTACCAAAATGGCAAGTCGGTAAGATCCCTAACAACTCCATAGGATCCATTGCTTTCATGTCTTTGAACTGAGCAAAGCAGTCACGACGGTACTGATCCGGGTTGATAAGAGAAGAGAGGCTTCCGTCCATGTAAAACGTCTCGTGATCAAATCCTTGGAAGATTTTCCTACAGATGTAAGACTCAAGAGCAAATTTGGCGTGTTGGTTCGGAACAGAGGACTGAACAGAGGATGCAAACGAAGAAGCTGACACTCCATCTGATGCAGCTGAAGCAGCTTCAATGGAACGAACAGCAGCTGCAATGTCCCAATGTGCAGCTCGCATTAGAGACAGTAAAATCCCTGTGAAAGACTTTGATGCTTCTTTCACCTGAATCATAGTCATCTCAAATAACTCCGGTACCGGAGATACAGCAATTTGTGTGGAGCAGTTCACTTTCCGGCTTGAAAGCAAACGGTGTTTCTTGCCTCCTCCGTTACCATTGGACAAAGCTTTGACTTTCTCCTTGAGATTCTCAATCTCAGTGTCTTTCACCTTCACTTCTTTCTTCAGCTCCTTCACGACGGCTTCATACGGCGCCACCGCGTCTCTCAGCATTCCTCTACCGGAATCGTTTTTCCTCCGGCCACCACCACCACCACCACTTCTCATCCTCCTGAATCTTTCCCTCAACAAACCAATCCTTCTCAGCTCAGCAACCATAGCCATATCAGCATCATGCATCTTCTCAGGATCCCACGGCGAATGAGCTTCCTGAAGCGCCACGTAAGCTCTCTTCAAAGCAGCCGCCGCCGTGAAAACTTCATCCATCACAATCTCCATCTCCTGAACCGTCTCCAAGCTCACTCCGCTCTTGCTCTTAACCCTAATAGTCTCATCCTCCTTCTCCAAAGCGTCCTCGTACTGAATCTCCCCTTCGTCATTCTCCTCTTCTTCGGAATCGTACTCTTCCCGGCGATTACCAGCTAGATCTTGCCGGCCGGCGGAGAGTGGATGCAACAAACAAGAAGCAGTCACTCGTTGAATCAGATCCGAGAAGTTAGAAACCTTGTTCGCCATCTCTCCTCGCTTCTTCGCCTTGCTTAATTCGACGCCGTTTCTGAAAACAACAAAAAAAAAAAAAAAAAGGTTGAGATTTACCAGAAATTGTGAAATCGACCGGGGAGTTTTTATTCGACGGAAGAAGCTAAAACCTGCGGGAATGGTGGTGAGTGATGTTGTTATCGGATTTGAGAGCAAATCTAGGAGGAGGATCTCGATTGAACTGAACTGAGTACCAGTACTCAATGTCTTTAGGTTCAGTATCTAAGCTCTCTCGATCATTCTTCTTCTTTTTGCTGCAAACAGTGAGAGAGCAAACAAACCAACTCCGTCAGTTTATATACCGGCCGTCGAATGATTTTAATGAATTTTATCCAAATTTCTCAAGAGTCAGTGTCAGAGAGAGTTAAGAGTGTGGAGAGAAGACCACTAAAGAACTTGATTGAAGATTACGGAATTACCCCTTATCTTTTTTTATGTTTTGAGTTTTGGACCCCTTGACTATATTTTTTTAATTGTAAACTCGTAAAAAGTTTTGCCTCGATTTGGGTCTTAGGGAAAAGTTTTGGGCCTTTCCACAACTTCTTTATTTTGTTTACCCATGCACATGCTCTCCGATATTTCTTTGTCTTTTTCTTTATTTATTTTGCCATTATTTTGGATAATCTAAAGTTAATATATATTGGTAAAAACAATATTGTAAGTTTACAAAAGCAATCGTTTATTACATTTTTTCTTTTTTTCCTTTTTAAAAAAATTGGTAATTATAGCTTTCTTTGATCATTTAACCTTTTTATGAAAATTTTATTATTATGTATTCTCTCCTAAAAGACAAAAGTGAAGTCGAAAAAGTGGCGATTAACTCTGTTTTTTTTATTTTTTTTTTGTTAATCACTATTTTGATTGGACAAGAAGTGATGATCCCATAAAGTTACGACATGGATCTTGCCTTAATCCAAAATCATGTACAAATTCTTGTCTCTTTATTTCATATACTAATGATATGATATATCAAAATACATCGATAAATCCAAGTTTTATCATTAAACACATGTTAAGAAAACAATTTAATCAAATCATACTTAATTAAAAAAACAAAGTATATTAATCAAAAGTTATATTCCAACGGAAAGAAAAAAAAAAAAAAAAACTGAAATGAATAAGTCACCTGTGATTCCTGGGATTGAGTGAGCATAAAAGTATCCCTGGCAACATCTTCTCTCCCTCTCTATCTCTCTTTAGAGTTTACTGTTTAGAGACAAAAGAGATGAACTCTTATTATATTAAGGTTCATAGTTTACCCATATATATATATAGCTAACGCATATTCTCAATCGAAGATTTGAGAGAAAAAATAGGCCAATGAGGATAAAAAGTTTTGGATGTGACAAGTATCAAACACTATTATTAAAAAATTATGAGATTATAATTGAGGGGGTGGGATTTTTTTCCTTGTTTTAAGTTTCGACATCTAGCCATTTGTTGTCTAGTTTGTTCTCACAAATCTTATAAACTTCACTGAGAAAATACCCAGAATCAAAATTGAATTTACAATCAGAAACGTTCACAATTTTATAAATATGATTCAACAACAACGATTTCAGTCGCAATTGTCACTAAATATAAATAAGAGATGCATGGCTTCTTAAAAATATACTATATATCTTCCATAAGAATTATTAGTTTGCGAGAAAGATACATTAGCTAAATTACTGGATTCGGTTTCTATGTGTCTCTCTTGTGTTTATAGGAACGAGATTCACTAGCACCCTAGTTCCCGTGAAACTAGGTGTACGTCAACGTATCCTCAATCTTCTTTTTTTTGGTATCAATGTTAAGTAACTTAGCATCAGTACTTGGTACGTTAGATATACACCGACCCATACATACACTTAAAAACAAAAGTGGAAGCCATTGATCGAGTATAACTTATTCTAATCCAACCGACATTGTTGACAAATCCAGTACTTTCCATTCTTTTATGGATTCTCTTGCACTAACATTTTAATTACGTTTTAGGAGAAACAGTGATGACCATATAGTGGCATAGTTTTGGTTGGTACTTGTTGTAAACTATCTTTGAACATGTTGTCAATTTTTCAAATATTTTTCTTTTTGTTGCATCCGTTTTTATTTCACTATAGCTCTTAGCTCGCGACTTAAAATGATTTAGTATTTTGTATATTTGTGAATATATGCATATCTTCCACTGATTTGAACTAGCTTAATTGGTACAAATTCTTTCAATAATGTTACTAATCTCCGAAAAAATGGCTATATATAAATTACCAATGTATATGATGATGTGTAATCATAAGATATTATGTGTAGCGTATATACGATGATAATAGGATATAAGAGGAAAGGGTGCGTCCAAATGCGTAGGACATGAAATAGGTCTGGAGACAAAATGTGTGGTGTCTCTAAAAAATGACTCTGTTGTTAAGCATTTGTGTTTTACCAATCTTTTGGACTCACCTTTAATTACATCTTTCTTTCTCTTTTATTCTTCTACTCTCATTGAATTTGGCCATTTTGTTTTCTTCGCCCCCACAGACACACATATACAGTATAATATGTGAACTTTCATAGCAAACTCTGCTGTAAAAAAACCATTAACGTAAACAAAGGACACTCAATTAAAAAAAAAGGTTGTTTACGTAAATATTGAGTGATTTCCTTTTTTTTTTTTCAATTGAGTGATCTCCTTTTTCTAATAACATATATAAAAAAAAAAAAAAAATAAATTTCTCTCTGTTTATAAACAAACAGTAATACTCAACAATGCCTTTCTTAATGCTTCCTGTAGAAATCAAATTGTGAATCAGGTGACAGTAGTGGAGAGGCACAGCAGCATGCGCCATATCATGATCTCCCCACAACTCATCACCGGAGAGAAGAAGCTCAAACGTGGAGGACAAAATCGATTACTATTATTAGGTCACAGCCGCATTGTCACACCGTCGTATCAAGTGAGCAAATCCAAGTCGTTGGAATACTCAAGATCACTCAATACGTCTTCAATTTTGGTTCACTTTCGTCGCATAATTAGGGGTGATGCAATTATGACCCAACACAACTACACAAGAACAACAATCATCAGCTTTTCTTGAAGTGTATTCTCAAACGACTTTTTATTTTATTTTGTTCAAGTTTGGGCCCATGATAGTTTTATATTAATGGGCCGAAGTCGTAAGCAAGCCCCATTGCCTTTAATTTTTTTTTTTTGATAAATTGGAAAAAATTAAATTAAATATCTCAATCAGACAAGAATCATTAGAGCATATCAGAGATGCTGACAGACAGACAAATACGCTGTCGTTTTAACGTATTTTCCCCTTAATAATAATATTCCAAAGAATTTAATTTTTATTTTTCCACATTTTATCTGTGAATTTTAAAAAAAAAAAAAAAAAATCAATCTAAAAAAAGGGGAGTAAGAGGTCTGGATTCGTCAAAAAGGTCTTTGAAGAATCCCAAATACGTCTTTATGGTTTAGCTCTCGATTTCTCTCCTTCGATTCCCCCCACCACCACCACCACCACCACCTTCTTCCCTTCCCTCCCTCCGGCGAGCTTCAAGTCGCCGGATCTTCTTCGTTTCCCGATTTCTACTTCCTTCTTCCCTTTGAACCATTTACACAACGCTTCAGGTTAGCTAAAATCCTAATAACATTATTTAGTTTCTTTATTATCTTGTTAATTAGATCCATCTTATGTTCTTGTTTATTATATGGATTTGTTTTTTTTTTTTTTTCTGAGTTGTATTTGCTGCTTGATTTGTGTAGGAGGAAGAGGGCATGTAAAAAAAATTCAGGATTTTCCGGCGATTTGGTGGGGGCGTTTTGGAGATATATTATATATCGAGTTTTAATAGTATTCTTAGTTTTTGTTTTTTTTTTTCGTGTTATAGATTTTTGTAGATTTAATGGTTGAAGGTGAGAAATGTTGCTTGAATGAGATGATGGAGATTACAGCAGCAAGTTATCTCATTCGTATTCACGGGTTTGCTTGAGTTTTTCTTTTTTGGTTCTTTTAGTCTTTTGGACACAAAAAGTTTTAGGCTTTATTAGCATTTCCAGCGTCAATAAGTGTTAGAGATGGATGAAGAGGCTTCTTCTTGGATTAGGAGGACTAAGTTTTCTCAAACTGTTTCTTACCGTCTTAATTCCCAAAGGCTAGCTTCTCTTCCTTTTATGGTTAACAACCAAGACAAGACTTCTTCTGGTGCACTTAAAGCAAAGCCACCTCTTAGATCATCTTCTTCTTCCTCGTCATCCTCATTGGATCCGAAGTTGGTTCAGACTGCTACTGAAGATACCACCAGTTTGGAGGCTGATGTATATGTTGTTGATTCGGAAATACAGACAAACCCTGTGACTAACAAGCAGAGATCTGTTTCTCCCTCGCCTCAGATGGCTCTTCCTGATGTGTTTAAGGAAGCTAGGTCTGAGCGTAAGAGGTTTTCTACTCCTCATCCAAGAAGAATTGAATCCGAGAAAGGAATGAAGCCTAAGCTTTCTCATAAGAACTCCTTTGACAAGAGATCGTTCAACTTGCGGTCTCCTTCTGGTCCTATCAGAGATTTAGGCACTCTGAGAATTCAAGAGAGGGTGAAGAGCAAGAAGGATACAGGGTGGTCTAAGCTTTTTGATAATACTGGCCGTAGAGTGAGTGCTGTGGAAGCTTCTGAAGAGTTCCGTGTTGATATGTCAAAGCTCTTCTTTGGGCTTAAATTTGCTCACGGGTTGTATAGCCGGCTATACCATGGTAAGTATGAAGATAAAGCTGTTGCTGTGAAGCTTATCACTGTGCCTGATGATGACGATAATGGGTGCTTGGGAGCTCGTTTGGAGAAACAGTTTACCAAGGAAGTCACCCTTTTGTCTCGATTGTCCCATCCAAATGTCATAAAGGTGATTTTTTTTTGTCTCCTCTCTCGTTATATTCTTCTCTTGGTTAATTGTTACGTTAGTCTTAGATGGAATGACTACTGTTTTTGTTAACTATCTCTTCTCTTATTTGTGTGCTAAAACAGTTTGTGGGAGCATATAAAGATCCGCCTGTATATTGTGTCCTCACGCAGTATTTACCTGAAGGATCCTTAAGATCTTTTCTGCACAAGCCTGAGAATAGGTCTCTTCCTTTGAAACGGCTGATAGAATTTGCACTAGATATTGCAAAAGGAATGGAATATATTCACTCACGACATGTTATTCATCGGGATCTTAAGCCAGAAAATGTATTGATCGACGAAGACTTCCAGTTGAAGATCGCTGACTTTGGCATAGCGTGCGAGGAAGAGTACTGCGACATGTTGGCTGATGACCCTGGAACGTATAGGTGGATGGCACCTGAAATGATAAAACGGAAACCACACGGACGTAAGGCTGATGTTTACAGTTTTGGACTCGTTTTATGGGAAATGGTAGCTGGAGCAATCCCGTATGAGGACATGAATCCTATTCAAGCTGCTTTCGCAGTCGTACACAAGGTAATTTATTCTGTTGTGCGTCTACTGACAAATATCATGATTGTAGTCTTCCGTGGAATTTTATGCCATCTTTCAGCACGTCTAATGGTTACGGTTACCGCACAAGTATGCTTTAGGTCCTATTTTGTTCAGCTGGTTCAAACATTTGAGATGTGAAAATTTGTTGATCTTTGGTTCAGAACATTAGGCCAACTATCCCGGCAGATTGTCCAGCAGCCATGAAAGCTCTGATAGAGCAGTGTTGGTCAGTTGCACCGGATAAGAGACCAGAGTTCTGGCAGATAGTGAAAGTGCTTGAACAGTTTGCGATTTCACTGGAACGTGAAGGGAACCTGAATCTGTCTTCGAACAAGATCTGTAAGGACCCTAGGAAAGGTCTGAAACATTGGATCCAGAAGCTTGGACCAGTCCACGGAGGAGGAGGAGGCGGTGGCAGCAGCAGTAGCGGCCTTGGTGGCTCAGCCTTGCCTAAGCCTAAATTCGCTTGAGAGACGTGAAGAGTCTCTTTTGTAAATTTATATATAATACAAAAAAGAAGGGTTTCTGTGTTTTTGTTGTATCCTTTTTTGTTGGTTGTTGTTGTTGTTAGTGATGTTTCATCGTCAATGTCATCTTCTCTGGATTTGTTGTGTAATGACTTGCCAACTGGGGAATGGTTGTGATTTGATGTTTATGGAATTCAATCTCTCTTCTACTTTGACCTTTCTCTAATTCTTTTGTGGAAGTTAAGTGGCTTAATCAGAGAGTATTCCCACAAAGTTGAGAATGCTATACGTCTTTTCTCATTATTGATGATTAATTAGATCACAAACCTATCTCATTCGTTTATTAGTCGTGTTAATTCTCTCTTCTTTCACAACACTGTTAATATTTTTGACTTCTTCAGAGCACTCTTATCTTGTATTGACAACAAATGACAATAAAGTGTAGTGTGTGTATTTGCATTCATCTAAATAAGATCTTTCTTTGAATGAGAGAAGCAGTAACATGTTTTACAAGTTGATATCATCAAGGTGAGAGTAACTCAATGCTATTCTCGTTGTCTTCGATCCTCGGCAATGCATATCTGTCTGAATCACGACCAATGAAGCTATGTGTCGCTGAAGAACACGAAGAATTAGAGGCCGAGGAAGAAAGCACCGTCTCCTTCATCTCTCTCCTTATAGCCCATAATTTTTCCGCAATGCATTTCATAGCCGGACGTGTAGCTCTCGTTGGGGCAAGACATTCGCTCGCCAGTCTCAGCATCTTTTCAGCCACTTCAATGGCTGCTCTGTTTCTCTTGAGAAATGGGTCCATTATGAGAACAGCTTCATCTTCTTTGAGTCTCCTCAATGCCTGCACAAGATGATACGAGTTTCTCCTTCGTTAAGATCATCTCGAGCTTAGAGTGTGAAAGGGAAACTAGAAAGTGACTTACCCATTTAACCGTGAGCCGGTCATTTCGTTGTCTTTTTAACTCAATGGGACGTCTTCCGGTGAGAAGCTCTATGAGCAAAACACCAAAAGAGTAAACGTCGCTCTTATCAGTTAGTTGAAACGTCCTGAGGTAATCTGGATCCACATAGCCTGCAGATCCTTTAACTTGAGTTGATATATGAGTAGCCCCAGGATCTTCAGTAACTAAACGAGCAAAACCAAAATCTGCTACTTTGGCTCTAAGCTTATCCGTGATGAGGATGTTTGATGCTTTAATGTCTCTGTGTATTATTGGAGTATCTGCACTATAAAATCCCTAATGCATTAAATCTTGGCACGCTAAGCTATACTGTAACACCGATAAACAACAAAGAAGAGGAAATGACAAGAGTACCAGTATATGTGTGAAGATAGGTCAATGCATGAGCCACATCAATCGCAATCTCAAGACGTTCTGCCATTTCTAGACGGTTACCCCGTAAACCTTGAGTTTGTTGAAGAAGAACAAAAGCTGAGAATTTTGTATTCAGATAGACATAGAAAAATAAGGAAGTACCTTTGACAACTTACCATCAAGATGTTCTCTTAGGTTTCCATTGCCAACATATTCAACAACAATAACCCTTTCTTCTCCATGTTCAAGAAATCCATAAAGCTTTACCAAATTCATATGCTCGATCTTTGACAATGTGTATATTTCATTCTTGAACTCTCGCAACCAGCTTTTGCTATAGTTGTTCTGCCACAGAATCTTGAGTTAGTGACTACTTCTACCCGAATTATTCTTAAGAAACTTCAATCTCTGATCCACATATTTTCCAAGAAATAGATTCAAATACTACCTTTCTTGCACGCTTGATAGCAACAATAGTTCCATCATCAAGCTTTCCCTTAAAAACAACTCCAAAACCGCCTTCTCCAATTTGGTGAACCGATGCAAAATTTGCAGTAGCCCTTTGAAGCTCCCCAAAAGAAAAAATTACGGGTCCAAGGTGCCAACTTTTGCTAGAAGATGAATCTTTACCAGGACTTAGAAATCTTGAACCAGAATAACGATATTGACCTGAAACCTTTCTTTCTGTTGTTGACCTTCCAAAAGAGCTTGGTGATGAATAACCAGTCCAGCCTGATACTGCACATATGCAAGAAAAAAGGAAGAAGGTTGTCACAGAACTATATCTCATCAAAGACTCCCAGGTTTGAACTTGAAACAAAGTTTGTTTATCTTAATGGTATGCATACATCACCAGTGCTTATAAGATTCAAAGCATGCTCCTATTTAAAGAAAGGATGTTTTAGGAAAGATTAAATCAAACAGCAATATGCTTACAAGTAGATTCTCTTTCAAGCGTGCTGCTCTCTCCAGCATCAGATCTACATTCTGCTGGCTTTAACTTTCGTTGTCCTAAGAAAATAATAGCAAAGACTTTCTTGGCTGCCCTTCTGATCGTACCGAGGACGGAGACATTCCTCGCTTTCCCGCCAGTACCTACATCACTCCAAGTATACACAGAATCAGCTTTTTGATGCTTTTCATTTGAGAAGCGGAGAGGCGTAGGGGTTTTGCTCCTCATTGGCATATGTCTATAGACATGGTTATAGGAAGGAAGTGAATATAATTTCTAATGTCCAAATTCAAAGAAAGAAAGTATGTTGCAGTCATGTAAGTTTCTTTTTTCGTGTTGTTAAACGCCAGATATGTATGTGCATATAATAATATAAGCATAACGACCCATCATTGATCTGTATAATTGAATATATATATCTTTGTTCTTTAATGTGTTGTAGACCGATTCAAAGAGCTTGATTGGACTTGCAAGTTTTGCTGTTATTCTATTGTCAGAGTCAATGATAATATGCAATGATCTTATGCTGAGTTTTTTTGCATACTTTTGACTTTTCCACACAAGAAGACTCGAGAGTAGAAAACGACTCGTTGATATTTTTTACCCTTTATAGTCTAAGGACGAGGGAAGATAAGAGACGAATTCTAATCACATGTCTTTTAAATCTCTCTCTTGCCAAACGATATGCAAATCCTATACTAATCAAGAAAGCACTTATATAACTCAAGAAGTAATAGAAGCAGCAGAATCCATACCTCTGTGCTAGAAGTAACAATGTAGAAGAAGCCTTGAAGAGGTTGCACCTGAAAAAAGAAAGTTTTATTAATGAACATTGAACAAGGAAATGTTTTACTGGGTTCTTTTATTCTATCCAGTAGACTAGAGAATCAAAAGAGGAGACACACTCAAGATCTTCTCTTGACAAGGCGGATATATAGTGTTTGTGATATTTATTAACTCAATAACAATGATGGTTGTATTTAAAGATGCAAGTTCTGTACATGCATCCACTTACAAGTAGAATGTGATGGTCCGTTGAGTTGGCAATAAGGTCCACATATGTAATAAGCATATTGCTAAGATGAAAGATCAGTCTTTTTGTACAAAATCATTAGCCATAAATCATCTTAAACGATGACAAACCTGCTGTGACCTACAGAGAAACCAGCTCCAAACTCTATCCCTACAATAAAACAAGATCCAGTTAAAAAGAGATTACCTTTGCAAGTATCAGACCAAGTCAGCATCTTGGATAGAGAGAGTAGTATAGGGGGTGAAAGTTTTGTGTTTTTTATGTACTTATCAAATCTCCCGCCGGCCATTGATGGAATTGAGGTTTCTATCTCCACATAGAAAGCAATTACCTTTTAAGACGAACAAAAACAATGGTGTTCACTAAAATTTCGTACAACATTCAGTAGAAGTGTAGAACCTTACTCTGGTAGAACGAAGAAGAATAAAGGAGACGACGAAACGTAATGGGCTTATTTGTTTCGTTTTGAGCCCAGTTTACAATTTTTAAGCCCAAATATATTAATAGAATTCATCGGGCTTAAACTTTAATATTTGAGAATATTGACGTTCGCGTAAACTTACACTTTTAATTACTTCAAGTCTTTGGTGGACAAGAAGATTAAAGTCGTCGGAAAATTCCAATCTTTTTTACCAGAAAGAAAACAAAATCAGTAGTTCAGTACAATCACATTCAGACAAAACAAAAGAAAAAACAATAACTGTGTATTTTTTTTGGGACCTGCTTTGGTTGGGAACACAGCACACTCTTTGAGAACTCCGAATCTCAATGGCACTCGTCACCTCCGTTGCTGTCCACAAAACGTTTCGAGAAAATTACTCTCTCCCTTAATGCAAATGTTTTTATATTATTAAATGTCGTGCTATATTTTTCTTTTATTTTGTAATTGTAACGAGGAAATATAGTAATTTGTTTTCTTTGTTTAAAACTAGAAGTGAAACTATTGTTTTGAATGATATACACACACTTCAGTTAACGATGATGGAACATTTGAACAAACTCACTTAACTTTAATTTATGGTCGTTGTATCAAAAACTAGGCGTGTAGGTCAAATGTTACATCTTGTTTGGCACTCTAAAACTAACTCTTGGTGCTCCTCTACTTGAAAAAATCAATCACTAATCACTACTAGTATATCCAACCAAATAAAGAATTACATAAAAAAAAGTTGACATTGGAGAAGCTATTTATTGATTCGATGGGGAATCCAAAGAAATGACGAAAGCAGCCAAATATTTACCCCCAAGGTAAAAAAAAAACAAAATGAGCACACGTGTTTTCACCATTTTCCAATCAATTTATTATCCTTTTGGTCTATCCATAAAAACTTAAATATTCATTCACTAATTAAGAAACCTTTTTATGTTCGTCCTACAAACGCAGGAGGTCAGACTCATAATGGGATGGTGTTTGTACACTTCTTCCCTTTTGATTCTCTCTGCCACACTCATGTGACACAAAATTATACCATCTTCTTTTTTTCCTCCAAATATTTACTACAATTAATAATTGTACCAAAACCATAACATTATTTTTCTCATTTAAGAGAGATACAGAAATAAAAATAGGGATCTCATAAAAATATATTAGGGGCATTAAAAAAGAAATAAAAAGAGAGAAAAGGTTTAAGGAAAGGGAAAGGGGTTCTCTTCAGTTGTGTACAACTACTAGTGTTGTTGTTGTTGTTGTGTTGACAACGCCACACTCTCTCTTTCTCTTCTCTTTCTCATCTCGAGATCCTAAAAACAAATGTCACTGACAGATTCTTCAACTTTTTCACTCTCTTCTTCTTCTTCTTCCATTCACTGAACTGAACTCAAACCACCACTTACCCTGAAAGAAGAGTCATGACACACCAGCAACGTGGTCGTCGCCGTCGTCACTCAGCCGTCTGTTACCGTCATCCTTCTTCTAAACCCACCACTGGTTTCTGTGCCACCTGTCTCCGTGAACGTCTCTCTGCCATCGAAGCTCTCTCTTCCTCTGTCCCTGAACTCCGCCGTGCTAGCTCTTACTCCGTCCGTGACGCATCCTCATCCGCCTCTGTTTTCGACCAGCCACGTCGCAGATCGTGTGATGTTAGGTCTAATGCCGGCGATGATGACGACGACGACCTCCTAGAGAGCTCGATTCGGTTCCCTATAGTCCCAGATTTGAAAGAAGAGGACGAAGAAGACGAAGAAGAAATTATAGATTTTGATGTCGGTAAGAGTCTGGTTGAAGAAGAAATCGAAGATGGGGAGAAGAAGACGATGAAGGAGCTTATAGATCTGGAATCAAGAACTCAACTAATCAAGAAGAACAACGTCAAAGACTCTGTTTTTAGCAGAACACTTAAGAAATTTTCACTCATACATAACAGTCTCGGCCGTCGCTCATGTGATGTGGATCCTAGGTTGTCTCTCGACGCAGGTCGCATCTCGTTCGAGGAGCCTAGAGCTTCATGGGACGGGTGTTTGATAGGCAAGACATATCCAAAGCTTGTTCCTTTATCCTCTGTAACTGAAGATGTTGTTAAAGCCTCTCCTGAGAAGGTATCAGGTTGTAAAGAAGATGAAGAGGAGGAGAAGAACAATCCTGGTGGGACAGCTCAGACTAGGGATTATTACTTGGATTCACGGCGGAGAAGAAGCTTTGATCGATCATCTAGACATGGATTGCTTGAGGTTGATGAGTTGAAAGCTATTTCTAATGCTAAGGTATCACCTGAAACTGTTGGTTTGTTTCATGGAGCTAAGTTGCTTGTTACTGAGAGGGAACTTAGGGATTCGAATTGGTATTCGATTAAGAATTATAAACCGGAGAGCTTGGAGTTAGGTTCTAAAGGTGTTAGTTGTGTTGCTGCTGCTGCTGAGGTGAAGAAGCAAGATGGTTTTGGGTTGAAGAAGAGTGGTAAGAAATGGTCTAAAGGATGGAACTTTTGGGGTTTGATTCATAGGAAAACTGATACGTTGAAGAATGAATTAAAAACCGAGCAAAGTTTGAAACTTGGAGGAAATGCTATGGAGGGTTCATTAGCTGAGTCTCTGTTGAAGCTTAGGAGAGTAGCTAAAGGAGAAACCAATGGTGATGTTAGTGAGAAACTCATAAGAAGCTACAGTGTTAGTGCGAGAAAGTCATGTGATGGTATGTTACGTGGTGCTTCTATTCTTAACGGCTTTGAAGGTGGGAGAAGCTCCTGTGATGGTCTGTTCCATGGCTCTATTACTGGTGTTGAGAATGGAAGACGAAGCTCGTGTGAAGATGGATTGTTTCATGGTGTTGAAGGCAAACAGAATCAGCTTCTTCAGAGAGATGATAAGCTTGGTACTTACTCGCCCAATAACCTCAGAAATGGTTTGGTTAGATTCTACTTGACGCCATTAAACAGCCATATGGCCAGCAAGTCCGGTAAAAGTAGGCTGATGAATTAGTCTGATTCCTGATCTTTGATTGTTCAGTTCATGATGGACTGACTATATTGAAGCTGTGTTGTAATTAGCAATTACCCTGTGTGTTACTTATTATCCCATTGTTCTATAGATATATGAACTATATAACCATATGCCCATGTTGTTCTCTTTTTTTTTTTGTTTCCCTTCTACATTCCATGTGTATTAAGTATTAACGCTCTTAAGAGTTCAATACAATAGTGATTTTGTTATAAGATGAAACTTTTTTAGATATTGGCTCTGAACAATACAGCAGCTAATATACTTGATAAACGACGGAAGGTGCACAAAATTGGTCGGGAGTAGAAGGTGTTAGTCGAGTGAACTCTCTTGGTCAATTTTTCTAGATTCGAAGACTTGAGACATGGCTTTTGATTGTTTACAGAACTGAATAAATTGATTTTTGCTCAAGAGTCTTTTTTTTTTTTTCTCTCTTCAAGTGAAATGCATGTGGAAGCATATGTAAATGTCTTAACATGGTCTCTGTCTGATTCTGAACGTGTAATATTCTGGATGAGTGAGCTCCAAATGGGTGTGATAGTTGATGCAGAAGTGTGAAGATATGACTAATACAGTGTGTAAATTAAAGCTGGTCGGATAAAAGAAGCATGTAAATTGGCAGATGAGATGACAGAGAGAGAGGAAGAGAAGTGCCAGGGAGGATAAGCAGTGTTGGATAAGCTTCAACATTACTTAGAGCTCAAGATAGACAGACTTATCAAGTTGGATAAGGACTATTGATATATCATGGTTTTTAGGTGTTTTTAGCCATGATATAAGTCTTAATTATAGAGTCTTTTTGGTATTTTTAGAGTCTTTTGAGTCTTTTATAGGATTTAGCATGAATGGGAGCTTAATGGAGCTAAATTGGAGGATTTGGAGCTTAATCAAGCATTGAGGCAGTTGGGAGACGAATTTAGAAGAGTGCATCGATCGACACAGTATGTGCATCGATCGATGCTAGGCCAAAGTCAGAATTGGAAGTTTTCCCACAAGTTTTGAAGATTTACAAATCTGCCCCAAAGTCTTCCATATTTGCATCATTAGTCCCTGGCCGTTTTTAGGAGTATAAATAGGATTTTTAGGGTCATTGTTTAGACCTAAGCTTTATTTTTCCCTGCAACTTTTGAGAGCAAAACCCTGAGAGATTTTTAGAGAGCTTTTGGAGAGAAGAATCAAGACTCCTTCAGAGAAGATTCAGAACTTCTTTACTTCTACTTTAATCTCTTTCTTAATGCAATTTATTCAGAATATGATTTGTTTTTCATTGATTATGTCTGAGTAGATCTGTTTGTTAGGTTTAGGGTTTCTCATTAGGGATTTCATGGATTATTAGATCTGTTATTATTTAGGATTCATTATCTTTCTTGTTCTTCACCATAGGTTGTTTTTAATGCTAGATCTTTGATTAGTCATCCGGATTTAGATCTTAGGATTATTGATTGATATGAGAATATAATTGATTTTCCTGATAAAACCTTTGGTGAGCAAAATTACTTTTTGCAAAGAGATTTGAATTAGTGATTTTGTGAACTTATCTAACCTGATTTTAAAGCTGATTTATTACCAGAATTTTGCAAAGAGATTTGGATTTTCGGTTTTAAATTTAGATAATATTTGCAGTGAGAACTGATTTATTTTATAATTGTGTTTAGAGTTCAAGAACGGTGTTTAATTGTTGAATCCTGCTTACTTAATTAATTGATCTGATTTTCCATGATTTCTGAGAATTTCCCTAGGCCTAGCGTTTATTCCTTCTGAATTTTACATCTCTTTTATTTTCTGTTTTATTCTGCAATTTAATTAAAATATTTCTGTTTAGCATAATTAAAAGATTATTAAATCTATTGTGTGAATCTAGAGTTCTTGTGGATTCGATCCCTAAGTACTACAACTGACCTCTTAATTTGAGAGAGTAGCTCAGGGTTAAATTTGAGTATATCAACTATAGGAGCTCATCATTGTTTGATTAGGAATTAGGAGGTATCTAAATCCTAATAGGAATAGGATTAGTAAAGGATTTCTAGTTCTATAAATAAGGTTGTTGAGTTGTGACAAACCTTAAGAAAAACATAAGAGGTGTTTAGTTTTTGAGTTATATTTCTAAACATCAATAAGAAGAGATATTTCTTAAAAGTCTTTTGTTTTCTGAAACTTTATTTGGTATCAGAGCTTTAAGGTAAGTTGATCTTGGAGCTTTCACCTGTCGAGATATGGCAGAAGGTGAAGGAATTGTTAAGGAGGCTCATACACGGAAGGAGAGTGCTCCATCATCGCTTCAATGCCCCATGTTGACGGCTACAAATTACACCGTATGGGCTATGCGTATGAGGATTGTGTTGCGAGTTCACAAGGTTTGGGAGACCATAGAGCCAGGATCCAACGATGCTGATCTAAATGACATAGCGACAGCATGGATCTTTCAATCTATACCTGAATCCCTCATTCTCCAGGTTGGTGATCAGAAAACTCCAAAAGATATTTGGAACATGATCAAGAACTGGAACCTGGGAGCAGATCGTGTCAAGGAGGCTCGACTGCAAACACTAATGTCTGACTTTGAGAAGCTGAGTATGTCGGAGTCAGACACAATCGATGACTTTGCAAACAAGTTATCGCAGATCTCATCTAAAGCCACATCGTTAGGAGTTCCGATTGAAGAGTCTAGGTTGGTTAAGAAGTTCCTGAGCAGTCTACCGAGAGAGAAATTCATACAGATTGTTGCTTCGCTAGAACAGGTTCTTGATCTCAATACGACAGGGTTTGAAGAAATCATCGGGAGGCTTAAGGTTACGAAGAAAGGACTCTTGGTAGCAGTAAGCAGGATGATACACAAGACAAGCTTATGTATGTGAGAACTGATCAATCGAATTTTACGAACACAAGAGGTCGGGGACGTGGACGAGGAGGCAGAGGAAACAGAGGACGAGGCAGAGGAAGAGGCTATCAGTAGGATCGCCCATCAAACCAAAAGGAACAAAATCAGAACAAGGAAAAGAAAGAAAAGGTTCTGATTTGTTTTAGATGTGATAAACCGGGTCATTATGCATCTAATTGTCCAGAAAGAAATCAAAATCAACAGGAGGTTAATAAAACAGAAACAGAGGAAGCTGATGCAGTTCTTTACATGCATGAAATCGTGTTTCTTAATGAGGAGAAGCTGTTACCGAAGAAATTTGAACAAGAGAAAGTCGAAGAAGGTACTTGGTACTTGGACAACGGAGCATCAAATCACATGACCGGTGTGAAGTCTTTCTTCTCTGAGTTGAACGAAAGAATCAAAGGTAGGGTGAGGTTTGGAGATGGTTCATGTGTTGACATTAGTGGTAAAGGTTCAATACTATTTGAAGGAAAATATGGAGAACAACAGCTAGTAAGAGACATATACTACATACCACAACTTAAAAGCAATATTCTGAGTCTAGGGCAAGCAACAGAGCATGGTTGTGATATTAGGATGAGACAGAACTACTTGACACTACATGATCCGAGAGGAAGACTCTTAGTAAAGGTACTAAGATCCACAAACAGACTCTACAGAATCAATCTAAAAGTCGGTAATCCAATCTGCTTGCAAACAAGGTCTGAAGATGATACGTGGAGATGGCATGCGAGACTTGGGCACATAAGCTTTAGGACACTCATGAACATGTCATCACAGCAGATGGTTTACGGACTACCAAGGATTGATAAAGAAACACAACTATGCGAGTCATGCCTGGTTGGAAAACAGACTCGCCTAACTTTTCCTACTGCAACACAATATCGATCCTCAAGGATTTTGGAGCTTCTACATGCGGACCTGTGCGCACCAATAACACCTGCAACATTGTCACGAAACAGGTATGTGTTTGTGATAATTGATGACTGCACTCGATATATGTGGACCATATTACTTAAGGAAAAGAGTGAGGCGTTTGAGAAGTTTAAAGCTTTTAAAAATCTTGTTGAGAAAGAGTGTGATAAGTTGATCATCACTCTGCGTACTGATAGAGGAGGGGAGTTCACTTCAAGAGATTTTCAGGATTTTTGTGAAAGGAATGGAATAAGGAGACACCTGACAGCCCCCTATACTCCTTAACAGAATGGGGTTGTTGAGAGGAGGAATCGTACGCTAATGGAGATGACAAGGAGCATATTAAAAGCTATGAATGTACCAAACTACTTCTGGAGAGAAGCTGTTAGGCATTCAACATATTTGATTAATAGAGTACCTACAAGAGCTCTAAAGAATCAGACTCCTTATGAATGCTATCGAAACACAAAACCGAGTATAGATCATATTCGTGTTTTTGGATGTCTTGCCTATGCAAAGATTGAACCGGTGAACTTGAAGAAGCTCGATGACTGGTCTCAAACACTTGTTCATCTCGGGATTGAGCCAGGAACTAAAGCTTATAGGCTTTATAATCCAACAACTAGAAGAGTAGTTGTTAGCCGTGATGTTGTTTTCAACGAAAGAGATGGTTGGACTTGGAAGGGAGCAGATGAGGTTGTCGAGAAAGCTCCAGGTATGTTCAGTATGACTTGGGGAGGAGTCGTAGATGACGGACAGGGTCCATACATGAGCACTCAACCAGAAGGCAGTCATGAAAACAGAGCTCATGATGAGCAAGATGAACAGGAGAATGATATAAACGAAGAAGAATCTGAGGATGAGGTGATCGAGTATGATAATCAGCCTGCAGATATTGTTCAACCAGAACCTAGAAGGTCTGAGAGGCAAAGAAGACGTCCTGGTTACCTTAATGATTACACACTACTAGCTGATATTGAATGTGAAAGATTACTGCTATCAATCAATGATGAACCGTTAAGTTATGAGGATGCTAAAGGCTTAACTGTTTGGACAACAGCGTGTAAAGAAGAAATGAACTCGATTTATAAGAACAAGACCTGGGTGTTAGTTGAGAAGCCAAGAGGAGTTAAAGTCATTGGTCTTAAATGGGTTTTTAAGATCAAGAGGAATGCAGATGGATCGATTAGTAAACACAAAGCTCGTTTAGTAGCAAAAGGATATGCTCAACAAGAAGGGATCGATTTCGAAGAAGTTTTTGCTCCCGTAGCTCGACTGGAAACAATCAGGTTGCTTGTTGGACTCGCTGCTTCTCATGGCTGGGAAATCTACCATTTAGATGTCAAAACAGCATTCTTACACGGGGAACTGACCGAGGAGGTTTATGTGTCACAACCCGAAGGTTTTGAAAAGAAGGGAGAAGAACATAAAGTTTTCAAATTTTTTAAGTCTTTATACGGTTTGCGACAGGCTCCACGGGCATGGAACACGAAACTTGATCAGATTCTGCGAAGTTTGAAATTCAAGAAGTGCTCAAAGGAAAGTGCCGTCTATTACAAAACAGAGGAAGCAAGATTGTTGATTGTTGCTGTTTATGTCGATGACTTATTCATCACAGGGAGTTCTTTGGTGATGATACAAGGGTTTAAAGCTTCGATGTCTTCCAAATTTGAGATGACAGATCTTGGTAAGCTAACCTATTATCTCGGCATTGAGGTGTTGCAGAGTAAAGAAGGCATTGAGCTGAAGCAAGAAGGATATGCGAGAAGAATTCTCAAAGAAGCTGGGTTGGACGAGTGTAACTTAACTCATATACCTATGGAGTTTGGTTTAAAAATGTCCAAGGCACAAGATGAAAAACCAGTGGCGGATCCTACTTTGTATCGTCGCAGGATTGGATGTTTAAGATACTTACTGCATACGAGACCTGACCTTGCATTCTCAGTTGGAGTTGTTAGCAGGTATATGCAGGATCCGCGAGCTTCACATGATGCTGCTCTTAAACAAATTCTAATGTATGTTCAGGGGACTCTGTCTTACGGTCTGAAGTATATGCGAGGAGGTTCTAGGGAGATTGTTGGATATTGTGATAGTAGTCACAATGGTGACCTTGATGATGGGAGAAGCACCTCAGGTTACATGTTTTATTTTGGAGAGACACCAATCACCTGGTGTGTGCAGAAGCAACAGACGGTTGCTATGTCTTCCTGCGAGGCTGAGTTCATGGCCGCAACAGAGGCTGCAAAGCAAGCCATTTGGCTTCAGGACTTGTTCAGTGAGATTACGGGACAGAACTTGAAGAAGATAAAGCTGTACATTGACAACAAATCCGCTATAGAACTCACTAAAAACCCAGTGTTTCATGGCAAAACCAAGCATATTCATAAGAGATACCATTTTATCCGAGAGTGTGTGGAGAATGGTCAAATTGAGGTGATATTCATTCCAGGAGAAGAGCAGAAGGCAGACATACTTACTAAAGCCCTAGCAAGGATTCAGTTCAAAGAAATGAGGAGCTACATAGGAGTTGAAGATCTCAACAAGAAGAGCTTGAAGCTTAGAGGGGTGAATGTTGGATAAGCTTCAACATTACTTAGAACTCAAGATAGACTTATCAAGTTGGATAAGGACTATAGGAGCTCATCATTGTTTGATTAGGAATTAGGAGGTATCTAAATCCTAATAGGAATAGGATTAGTAAAGGATTTCTAGTTCTATAAATAAGGTTGTTGAGTTGTGACAAACCTTAAGAAAAACATAAGAGGTGTTTAGTTTTTGAGTTATATTTCTAAACATCAATAAGAAGAGATATTTCTTAAAAGTTTTTTGTTTTCTGAAACTTTAAGGAGGACAGTAATGATCAATGCTTTGAGGAAAGTGGGGAGAGCAGATTTAGGTTCACTTGTGTAAAATCATTGTTCGTTACAATATCTGGTCAACATTCACTTGAATATTATTATTAAAATCATTGTTCGTTACAATATCTGGTCAACATCAGTTTTAGCTAGAAAAAACAAATCAAAACGGTCAGTAAATTGGTTTTATTAAACAAACACACGATCAATACCTTAGATTATAGTTGACTAAGTATCCAATTAATATACCTTATATATATATATACTACCATGTATACATATTGGAGAAAATTTAACAAACAAAAAAACGAAAGTGAAAAGTCGTATACAAAATGAGAAAGTGGGGGTTATTGACACTAGTAGGGGTTCTAATGATAACAAATTGTGTGATAGCACGAAGAAGATTGTCTCAACAAGAGAATTTGGAATTAGAGATGCAACTTAAGCTTCTGAATAAACCTGCGCTTAAAACTGTGAAGGTAATTAGTTACTTAAACTCATATATATATATATATATATTCATTGTGATAAGACGCATCTATTACATACAGTATGTTGTTTTTTTAACATTAAACTAGTTTGTGTTTTCTTTCAGACGGAACATGGTGACGTATATGATTGTGTCGATTTCTATAAGCAACCTGCGTTCGATAATCCTCTTTTAAAAGACCATGATTTTCATTTTAACGTAAGTGTTTTGGCTTATTAAACCCTTAATTTGGAATATATATAACTCCATGCATCGAATGATGAATCTATTTTTTTTTTTCATTTACACATGCATATTAATAATACAAAAATTGCTTGCTAAAATGTTTTGGATTAGATGAAACCAAATCATGAGATCCAAAGATTGACGACGCACGAAAGTAAAGATTTGAGTAGCGACAAGATTAACGCATTTGAGTTCAAAGGAGTCGGGTGTCCACATGGAACTGTACCAATCAAAAGGACAACCAAAGAGGATCTGATGAGGCTTAGAAACTCAACCGGCTCGATTATACATCCTCAAACCGATGCTGAACCGGGATTACACGTAATAATTCTTCTATAATTAATCAATTATTTACATCAAATTTTGTGAATTTATTCATTTATAGACTTGTGGATGCATGATACAGTTTGCGGGAGCTCAAGTGAATAACAGAAAGCTAGACAATATGAAATTAGGAGGAGCAGAAGCTTATTTTAGCCTATACCAAACTCCAGACGTTGGCCAATTGCAATTTAGTTCTGGTTTGATCAAAGTAGCTGCTGGTGATGATTTCATAAAAGCCGGTTGGACCGTAAGATACCCATATATACAATAATTCAATCCTATTTTTTTCTTTTTTTATTTTATTTTCAATTACCATTGATATATAAAATAAAGAAAAATACTAATATAGGGTCTCTATAACATAACGTGTATGTTGTCCAAATTTACAGGTGAATCCAACATTATATGGAGATAATCGTTGTCGATTATTTGTGTATTTAAAAGTAAGTTTAATTTTCACTTTTTTATTTTTAAAAAAATACCTGTCAGATTACTCATCCTTTAATCATTAGTTAAACACAATTTTTATGAACACTTTTCCATCTACATGTGTGTTTTATTCTAAATGTATATATACGTACAGACAAAGAAGGAGAGATGTTTCAATACCAATTGTCCAGGTTTCGTCGTAGTGAATACCGAAATCCCTCTTGGTCATGTCTTCAAGGTGTCCAAACCCGACAAGATAATGGAAGCTAGATTTTACATCTTCCGAGTAAGCAACATTATTATACATGCTAATTAGTTACACCTCAGATCGATCATCTTTAGTTACTTTTCTTCTCAATTTAAGTTTTGGTTGTATTATTTTTTAACTTCCTTGCAAGGACATTGCGAGTGGGAACTGGTGGTTAAGATTGGGTGACATAGACGTAGGTTTTTGGCCAATTCAAACTCTGGTAGGATTAGGTGATACTGCCACCGATATATACTGGGGAGGAGATGTGTTCAGTGTCCCGAACTCAAAGAGTTGTCCGATGGGTAACGGCAAAACAATGACGGGTCCGTACCCGAAACTATATGCATATGCACGCGGCGTGTCCGTTCTTGACGAAAATAAAGGAGAAGTACTTGAGTCAGTAGATGATAGAAACGATCTTGTATCAGATATCGGTATGAGTTATGTTCTACAAAGTCTTGATGGTTGGGGTAAAACCATCTTCTTTGGTGGTCCTTCTGGTGTTTTTGGAAAATAGTTTAATCATTAAAACCATATATCTTCTTTGGTGTTTAACAAAATTTAATTCAAAAATTAATAAAAATATTATGTATAAGGGAAACTTTTATATATATATATATATATATATATAGATATTTGTATTATAAGTTCCATTCCAAAGCAGTGAAAGCACTAAGCGTAGATCTTGTGACATAGGAAGAAATATAGTAGAGGAGCTAAAGTTAAGGAAACTTAAAACAATGCATACATTAGGATTACGATGTATATAGTTTCAAACGATCAAGGTATTGGGTAACTTTGATGGGAGCATAAAGCATCAAGTTATAAATTCCAAAAAGGGTTTAAGCCAAAACATGAATCAAGCTAATGCTTTCCCATTTGTTAGTGCCAGGGACAGTGATTATCAATGGTTTGAGGAAAGTAGGGAAAGCAGATTTAGCAATGAAGCTAATTAATGAATAGCAAAATCGGGATTGGTTATGAGAGAATATGGCTAGTGTTAAAGGCGTGTCAAGTTTAACGACTCTGCTTTGATGATACTTTTGATACGTTTGCGTTTAAGAAAATTTAATTACTTTACACATTTAAGTATATTTAGTTAACTGGAATCATCTAACCGTCTCAGAGTTTTCACGCTGACTCCTCAGTCAACGAAACCCAAACAGATGAACATTTCCTTGTTCTTTCTTTTAACATCTAAATCACACTCTATTTCTGATTGGTTTATAGTTTATACAGTTGAGGCTATTTGCATGGAAATGTTTTACTACAAAACCAAGAGATTGCAGGAACAAAATCAGATGTGTACATACAATATTTTACTAGCAGACGAGCGACAATCTGAGGAGTGGAGCAGTGGGAATATGCGTGCAAGATGACCATCTGATTATAGACTCAGTGACATCAACATCCACCACCAACTGATCTAGCTAGCTTTCCTAGTCCAATGGTCCGGTTCCTTTTCTTGAATAATCTGGTGAAATCAATGATCTCTTTAGGCTTAAGTCTAGAAGTTTTTCATCTGTTTCAATGATGTCACTGTTCTGTGCAGGGCTGGCGCATTAGATTTTCATGCCTAAAGCAATTTTTTTCTTTTGAACCTCTAAAGCAATTTTTTTTTAACCTCTAAAAACAAAAGTAAAATGAAAACACAAAGATGTATCAAATAAGGTTTTGAACTCTAAACATTTATGACTTCCAAACAGGTGTTAACCAACACACCACAACACAATTTTCAATATTGATGCCTTTAAAACCTATATATTTTCGTGATGATTAAAGCACTAACTTCACGGGCTTTAGCCACGGCCGGGCCTAGTTCTATGTTGTTGGTGGGCATGGGCCAAAAAAGGTAAAGCTTGGCATGGAGGGAACTCTAGTTGATGAGAAGCCAGCTGAGGTTAATTCTGGTTGTTTCCCATCAAAAACTTGAACTTATTTCAATCATCCAATTCAATAGTTATCTCAAAACAAAGAAATATGTTACTAATCACCGATTCAATTACATGCATCAAAGAACATAAACTAAGGATTGAAATTTGCAGAAATGAGTATTGAGTAAATCAAAAGGAATGATTTTTCGACTTACCCATGATTGGATTAGACTCTTTTCGTCTTCCTCAAAACAAAAATAATGATTAAAATTGTCTAATTTTGGTTCAAACTAGTTAATTAGTCAACGCAATGCGTGGTTGTATGCATAATAGTTTTGATTATATTTCTTAAATTTTCTTAAACTAAAATATTGTTTTACTAATGTATAATCTCAAAAAAAATTATACTAATGAATGAATCTCAAAAAATTTTATAGCAATTTCTCAAAATAACACTCCTGTCAATATTTTTTTGGTATGGTTATTTATTATACAAAATTTAAAATATATAAACTTTTCTATAAATAAAAAATTAACCAATACTACAAAAAATTATTACAAATTGATGTTCTATATTAATATAAATAATAATATAGAATTTAAACATTTTCCTAATATGAGAGAATCTATGTTTATGATCATGTTTTATAGAGGTTAAACATTGATTTAAAGATTTTTTTTTCTTAATGACATTGTAAACATAAGACTGTAATATAGTAAAATTGAATCAAATAAAATTATCAAAAAATTTAGTAACTACATATAAAATTATTGTATATAGAATATTCCTCATTTCAAAGTTTAAAGCAATTAAAATAATTAAAAAAATATTAAAATTTTACCAAAAACATTTTTTCTTGAAAGATAAATATATTAGTTGGAGAAATGAATGTAAAATTATTGGATAGGAGTTACATTTGAGTTAAATGGGGTTAAATGCCTTTAAAAGTGGGTTAATTATAAAGAAATATTTTATTTTATTTTTGACTTAAAAGATAAGGAATACCAAGTGGCTCAATCAAAATTTAAACTTACACTTTTTGATTGTTTTGTTGATATAAACTCAACATTCACACATAATATTCCAAATTGAAAATATTAATTTTGAAGTGACAAACTAAATTAGTTTTTAAAAAAAATTATATGAACTTCAATCTAAAGATTTTTTAAAACCCCAAGAATAACTTTAATCCTTTTGTTTTTTTTTCAATCATCAATTTAATTTATAGTGCTAGATTTCATACTAATGGTTTCATCTTTAGAGGATTTAGTTAAATGGTATTTTAATTATTATATATTTTCTATATTTCACTATTTTCATTTTGCTTAAATCAAGAAAATCAAATTTTTATAATTAAGTTCTTTTTGTTTTCAAAAACCTCAAATCTTAAATAATATAAATATTATATTGATCTTTACATATTTATCTATTGGATCACAAAAAAAATAGACTTTACATAATAAAATAGCCTTTATAAATGGATAATTATATTGATCATTCTAAATTATTAAAAATGATACAAGAATATGTGAGATAACTAGAGTACATAATAGAGAATTAGAGATGAATATTTTCAACTTCATGACCTTATTGTGTGGTGAATATTGTCAGAGTATGAAAAATAATGACTTATAAGATGCTAATCTAAAATAGATAATAAAATAAACTTTTTAAAACAGATTCTCAAATAAACTTGATTTTTTGTTAAAAACTTGATTTTTTGTTAAAACCAACATATGTGAATTTAAATTTAGCTATAGAAATTTTAAAAATAAATATGAATAGATTAGAAAGGCAAGAAATATAAAAGAAATTTTTTTATTTTTATAAAAAAAAATAAAAATTGAAAACAATGGTAATTATATATAATACTTTCTAAATTAAAATATAGAATCAAACTCTTACAACACATATTAGATATAACAACATTTGATATTGGTGAGAGAGGAGGAAAGAATGATTACTTATAAGATGATAATCCAAATTAGATAATAGAGATGAATCTTTAAATATAAAAACAATGTAAAATATATATATCATGTAGTCTCTAAAATTAAAATTTAACATTAAAATTTTACAATGATATTTTATTTGGTTTTTTGTAACCCATACAACAAAGATAAGAAATTGAATACATAAAAAAAAATGATTTGAGATATTGTGGAAGAGAATGAAAGAAGTGGAAGAAAATGAGAGAATGTAAAAATGAGAAAGAAAAAAATGTCAATATGAGAGAATGAGACAATGCTTATTTATATGATAAGAATTGATGGAAGTTACATTTAGAATTATTGGAATTACAAATATTATTTATTGTGTTTGAATAAAATTAAGTGGTATAATATGATTAATGCATAATATATTTTATTTTCAGTTATAATTTTATTTTAATGTATGAATTAAATGTATTGTGTTAATTGAGTTTTAAATATTATTTAAAGCAATTAAACAATTAGAAAAAAAAAATTAGAAAGTATTAAATGAAAATCAACCAGTAAAGAGAGATCAAAACGTTACTTTTTGCAAATGGTTGCGTAAATGATTATCAAGAATCTGTGTTTAAAAAAGCTGAAAACAAAAATGGTTGCGTAAATCAAAGAAATCTAATTTGCAAAAATGATCCCTATATTTTCCATTTCATTAATTTAGAGTCACATAGTTTCCTAAAAACAACAATTTTCCACACGAAACGATTCGTTTTAACAACTTTTTTTGTCTTCTTCAGTTCAACCTCACCACTTCACACTTGCCATTGTCGTCGTCCTCTCTTCTCTTCTCAAGCTTCCATTTTCTCATGATTTGATACATATATCTGTTATTTTTGACTAATTCCATCGGTTAGATTGAGAAATTTGGAGGAGGAGGAGGAGGAGGATGACGACGATAGAAGGGTTGTTAATGGGTGGGGATTGGAAGATCATTCAGAAAAAAGAGAGCTTCTTCTCTCCCCTCCTACATGGTTTCCACACCAGAAAAGGTTGCAACTTTGTCTTGTATCTCTGGTTTTGTAGAGCTCTCTCTCACTGTGTAACCTTGAACATTTGGCTTTCATGCTCCAGTTGAGACTCAACTCATTTCTATCCAATAGTTAGTTTAGGTGGAAAAGCCAACAGCTTTAACACAATTGATAATTGAATGTTGTTTACTTGGTGTTAATCACCAAGTATAGAAACATTTGGTTTTCATGCTCCAGTTGTTATTCAACTAATTAAGTTTCAGGATTTTGACATGGCTGGCTTTAGATACTAGCAGCCTAGTTCTTTAGGTGGAAATTAGCTAACAGCTTTAACTCCATTTTGGCAAATTATTGATCATCATTTGCATTTGTTTCTATACTTAATTTTACATTTCTCTAATTTTTGTGACATGGTGTAGCTTGAACTGGTCGGAGCTCAATCTTTCTAGATAAATATAATTGTCATGATTGCGTTTAAGTTGTTAGCTTTCCACCTAAAGAATATGGTATCTTAACCAATAGTATTATATATAGTTTTTGCATCCGTTTTCTAAAGTTCGTTTTATCTTTCTCTAAGTTTTTGTGACATGGTGTTATGCATTGAAGTCATTGAAGTCCTTTTAGCTTATGAAGTTATCATTAGCCATTGAAGTCCTTTTAGCTTATGAAGTTATCCAGGGATATGACTAAGTTAAGGTTTACGGTGCATCTGATGTCGCATGTTTTTGGCTAGATTTGGTTTAAACATTGTATCAAATTTGAAGCTTTCTCTTGAAGTTAGCCGGTTAAGCTGAGAAAGTTATCCACTGACAAGGAATAAGACTAAGTTTAGGTTTTGATATTCATTTGAGGTCAGGTATATTTGGCTAGATGACTCTGGTTTGGTTTAAATCACTGTCTGAAATTTTTGAAACTTTCTGATGAAATTAGCCACGGAAGTCGTTTAGAGCTAATGTAGCTATCTAATGAAACGTTCTTGCTAAATTATTCGAAAGCTTGAAAATTTTTTCTTTGGGTTACTTTTTGAAACTGCTAAACATTCCTGTAAGTGTTTTTCTTTGCATTTTGGGTTGCAGGTTCTGTTTGGCTGCGAATGTGATTGGTTTTGTCTACTCAGGTTTTATGATATGTGATCTTGTATACCTGTTATCTACTAGCATCCCGAGATCACGACATAATCTGCGGCATTTCTTGGAATTTGGTCTTGATCAAGTATGTTCCTTGTGCCTCTCTTTGATTAGAAAACTCTGTGCCTTAAAATCAGTCAAATGGTAAAAAAAAAAAAAAAACAAAGCTTGAAACTTGATGCATGCTATAGAACTAACGAGAAGGTGAGGCTGGATTTTTAGTGAATCTCATTGATCTTTTCTGAATATCGATAAGACTTCATATATATGCAACTTTAGTCAAATTTGTTATCAACTAAGTTTCAGGATTTTTACATGGCTGGCTTTAGATACTAGATTCTTTAGGTGGAAAGCTAACAACTTTAACTCCATTTTGGCAAAGTATTGATCATCATTTGCATTTGTGTCTAGACTTGATTTTTACCTTTCTCTAATTTTGTGACATGGTGTAGCTTGACGCTTGGAGCTCAATCTTTCTAGATTTATAGTTGTCATGATTGCGTTTAAGTTGTTAGCTTTCCACCTAAAGAATATGGTATCTTGACCAATAGTATGATATACAGTTTTTGCATCCCTCTGTTTTCTAGAGTTCGTTTTATCTTTCTCTAAGTTTTTGTGACATGGTGTTATGCAGGAGGATACGTTGTACAGCCAGATAAATTTCCAAATTACGTAGTCCCTCATCTCACTAAGGTTTTTCATTACACTTTCTAAACTCTTTTGTTCCTTTTGTCTTGTACCATTTGCCTTGGACAATGATGATCAATGGTTTGAGGAAAGTGGGGAAAGCAGATTTAGCAATGAAGCTAATAAATGAATAGCAAACTTAAAGATTGGTTATGAGAGAATATGGCTAGTGTTAAGAAAATTTAATTACATTACACAACTAAGTAGTTTTAGTTAACTGGAACCCACACTCTATTGGTTTATACAGCAGGAACAAAATCAGAGTACATACAATATTTTACTACTGATAACAGTTATCTTGTTTCTTTTTGCTGTGCAGTCCATATGACATTTTTGACCAGTTAATTTCCTCTTTCCCTTCTTCGTCTCTGACTTTCCTGCTGCTTCCGTCTGATTCTCCCCTGCTTCCTCACGCCTATCAAGTTGTGAAGAAGAATCTGGTGACCTCTTTGGGCTTGAGTCTCCAAGTTTTCCAGCTGAGGGTTGGTTCCCATCAAAAGAAAACCCACCAAAACCGGAATTTGGCAGTGTGTTGTTATCGGCAGCAGGTAAGAAAGACGAGAATGATGATTTGCAATCTAATTGTGCCATGCTACTAAAGCAAGAATCTTGTTCTCGAGATACACATTGTGTGGAGAAAGACGAGAATGATGATTTGCAATATAATTGTGCCATGCTACTAAAGCTAGAATCTTGTTCTCGAGATACACATTGTGTGGAGAAAGAGCATCCACCATCATTCTCCAATCCTTCACAGCCAAACCCATCCTCCTGATCATATCCTGATTCAGATAATTGCTCCATCCACCACGGGTGAGCTAGTACTTCATCAGCTGTTAACCGTTGGGATGGATCAACACAAAGCATCCCCCAGATCAAATTCTTGGCGTATGAAGTTATATGGTCCCATGGCTCTTCAGAAAAACTCAAATCTGCAGCCCCCACAGCATCAAAAATCTCTGAGTCAGTCTGTCCCCAAAAGGGAGGTACTCCACTGAGAAGAATGTACAAAATAACACCTGCACTCCATACGTCAGCAGCTTGGTTATAATATCCACCTGACAACACTTCCGGGGCTACGTAAAAAGGACTGCCAACTGTGCCGCTCAACTTTTCCCCAGGATTTATAAAGGTTGCGAGACCAAAATCAGCCAATTTGATAGGAGAGGAAGAAGACATTGTGGCCATAAGAATGTTCTCAGGTTTCAAATCTCTGTGGACAACACCGCTATCGTGACAGAACTTGACCACTTGCATCAATTGCTTGAAGAGCACCCTAGCATGGAACTCGGAATACCTTCCATATTTCTCGATCCTGTCAAAAAGCTCACCGCCTGCGCATAGTTCCATCACAAGATGCACGGAATCTTCCTCCTCGTAAACCGCTTTAAGATTCACCACGTTGGGGTGCTGCCCAGCTAAGTTGGCCATTATAGCAATCTCGAGTCCGATACTATTCATGTCGTCTTGTGTAACAAGTGTGTCTTTGGAGATAGACTTGCAAGCAAGCCTCTCGCCAGTTAACTTATCAGAACATACTCTGACGACACCAAACTGACCACAGCCTAACTGTTCCCCAAGCAAATATCGATCTTTTAAGTTGGAATTAACGATTACAGGAGGAGGGTTTAGAATGGTTTCTTCATCGGTAAGGCGCGGGCTCGTATTATCCTCAATATCAGCTATGTCCATACCCATATCTATCCAAATCTTTTAGTTTTACGAAATTTACAGCCCTATATATAATACCCCAATTTAACTAGGTCTAATCTGGCAAGCGATCGAATCTACTATCTTCGGGTTGAAACCGTTCGTACGTAAGCCCGTCGAAGATCCTCCAACGATCTCTTAGTTAGCAAAGAGTAGTGTGAGAATCGAATCGACTCGAATCACGTCGAAGAACGAAGAAACGAAGGAGAATAGGGTTGCAGCGAAGAGACCAAACAAACAAACCCAGTAGTAGTAGTCCTCTCTCTACTTCTCTTGGCTTCTCTTTCAAGTTTCAGATTAAAAATTGTCGTGTCAAATATTTCCTTTTTTTCTCTCTTATATAAGTAAATTCCCATTCTTGTCGTCTTTATATGATTTGAGTACTAATTACTACTAATTAATTGTCCTTTTTTTTTCTTCTTTTTAATGTATATAAAAATTAAAAAAAAAAGGTTAAAACAAAAATATATGGCCGTTTATAAATAAAATATATTAAAGGTTAACAAATCTCTCTGAGAAATCAAATCACAACACACGCCGCTCCTCTTCTTCAGTCAGTCTTCTCTTCTTCACCAAATAGGAAGAAAAAAAAAAAAAAAGAGTTTTAAGAGAGAGAGTGAGAGAGCGATTTTGAAGGACGAAGAAGATTCAAAACAGAGGGATGATTATTGATGATTGACCCAAACAACAAGAGCGACATCAATCGATGGTACAATCAATCTTCTTCACCATCTATTTTCCTGTTAATAAACGTACGATCACCGTATCTTCTCTTCTGACTCCCAAAAATCGTTGAAGAATTAGATATGGTGCAAGCGAGGATCGGAGGATGACGTTGTTTGTTTCGATGGCGTTTCATCTGATTTGACGATCGATGCCCAAGTAACTGTTTAAAAGTTCTTGTTTTTTTTTTTATTTTTTATTTTATTTTAGGGTTTTCGCTTTGGTTCTTACAAATTGACGATGCTTCTTCTTACAGAGATGGTTTGAAGAATGAATGATGTTTGGATATTTAGGGTTTATATATATTTATTGGTTTTCTCTTTTATTAGGCTTTTTTTTTGTTTAAATTTATGCTTCAAAATTAATTTAACGATGGTTAATTTCTTCTATTTCTATATGTGCAGATCAAAGATGGTTCGAAGATTGATGAAGAAGACTCGGAGCTCTCAAGGTTTTGTTACTACTATCAACAACACAATCCGTAAGTGAAGAGTTAGATTTTTGTTTTGTTTGTTCTAGTTTCTATATATGGATTGGATGGAGGAGAGATGTATGGTTCACATTATTTACGGATAATTGATTTATGCTTTTTGAGTCTCATAGCTTAATGACTCTGTTTTATCAATCTGTGGAGTAACTCATCCGTTTTTTTAATCTCTTGCAGGAATTTCATCTTTAAACAATGGGAAGGGATAACCAGCGAGCATACGGAGACATCTTCAGTTGCTTTTTCACTTGGATTTTATTAGTTTTCTACATGTGGGATTTATGGTTTGAACCTTGGCTGTTATTTCAGACTTAAAAAAATCGTTAATATGGTGCAGGTGTCGATTTGGTGTCTTTGCAGGTCATAGGATCGGTGGAGGACTTTGTTTGTTTCCATGCTCTTTCTTCTACTCTCATCTTATTTGACTGCCAAGTAATAAAGGTTTAAAGTTCTTGGTATTTATTTATGGTTTTCACTTTAACTCTTACAAATTAACAATTGTTCTTCCATTCTATGTGCAGATCGGTGTGAGATGGTTTGAAGAATAATGTTGCTCACAGTGTAACAACATGAACCTGGTTCTATAGTGATTGATGATCTTTGACTCTATACAATACGTCTTCTTCTTTGTCCACTTCAAATTCTCCATCTGTAAGTGAGTCTAATTTCCTTCACAGCTTTTGATTCTTTGTTACACAAATTTAGATCGGATAGAGACTGAGATTTTTTTTAATGGTTTTAGGTGTTGCTAGCTTCTCTAGATGGAGTTATAAGGTTCCCTTCCATCCAATGGAAAAATTCTCTTCTTGATCTGTAAGTAATCTCAAAATCCTCTTTGCCTTTCTCTGTTTTGTTCTGTTTCAAGTTTACTCAACCAATAATAATCTTTTTTTTTGGTTATTTTCAACGCAGCCTATTGGAAGTTACTTAGAATTGCTGAGACCACTATCATCAACAGTTATGCAGCTGTAATGCAGACTTTGGGGATTTATTGCTTATCAATTTATGGGTTCATTTAGTCTGTTGGTATAATCCTGACTTGAAAACTAACGATTGTTTCTTCTAAATCTATATGTGCAGATCATAGGCGGTTTGAAGAATGAAGACTCAGACTGCTTAAGGTTTTGTTTCAATCATCAACACAATCCATAAGTGAAGACTGAGATTTGTTTTGTTTGTTTCTGTGTCTTTAGATGGAGGGAGGAGAGGTATATATGGTTCACTTTCTTTGCATTACTACGGATAATGATGCAATTTGAGTCTTCATCACTTTAGAACAGACTCGTAGCTTAATAAATATACTGCTTAACAGACTCATAACTCTTTTTTTGTTCTCTTGCAGCAATTTCATTTTTTTAACAATGGCGAGGGCTAACCAGCCAGCATGCAAAGACATCATCAATTTCTTTAACGAAAGTGTCCAAGCAGGTATGAAGCTTTTCACTATGATTTCAAGATTTATACGGATGGGATTTCTGGTTTGAACTTAGGCTGTTATTTCAGACTTAAAATATTAACGATGGTTCTTAGAATCGTTGTTATGGTGCAGGCGAGGATCAGAGGAGGACTTTGGTTGTTTCTTCAACTCTCATCTGATTTGATGACCTAGTAAAGGTATGAAGTTCTTGGGGATTGTTTGAAGAATAATGTTTTATAACAAAAACTTGGTCGGCGTGCGTGCTCATAATGTAACATCATGAAATTGACTGTATAGTGATTGATGATCTTTGACTCTATAGTCTATACAATACGTCTTCCTCCTTTTCCACTTCAAATTCTCCATTCATAAGTGAGTCTATTTTTCTTTACTGTTTTATTCTTTTTTCACACAATTTTAGATCGCATAGAGACTGAGATTTGTTTTGTTTGTTTTTAATTGTTTTAGGTGTTGCTAGCTTGTCTAGATGGAGATATGAAGTTCCCTTTCATCCGATGGAAAACCTATCTTCTTGCTCTGTGAGTAATCTCAAACTCTTCTGCCTTTCTTTGTTTTGTTCTGTTCCAAGTTTACTAAACTAATAACAATCTTTTTTTTTGGTTATATTCAATGCAGCCTATTGGAAGTTGTCCTAGAGTTGTGGACATCACTATCATTAACACTTATGCAGCTGTAATTCGGACTTTGGGGATTTATTGCTTATCTATGGGTTCATTTAGGCTGTTGGTTAAATCCTGACTTGAAAATTAATGATGGTTTCTTATAATTTTATATGTGCAGATCAGAGATGGCTTGAAGCATGACGAAGACTTCATCAACACAATCCATAAGTGAAGACTGAGATATTGGTTTTGTTTGTTGCTGTTTCTCTAAATGGAGGGAGGATATATATGGTTCATTTTCTTTGCATTATAACAGATGATGATGTCTATTGACCCAACGATGGTCAAATCCTATTCTTGACGTGTAAGTTATCTCAAAACCCTCAGCTTTTCTTTATTTTGTTCTGTTTCTTTCAAGTTTATTATTTAATCCTCAACCAATGCGTTCTGTAATAATTAATGTAAATTTTGGCAGCTCAAGCTTTGCCTGAATTACAAATAAGTACACCACATCTGCTAGAATTTCAGGTAAAAACCATCGAACTATCATAGTTTATTATCACTTTAGAACATACTCATAGCTTAATGTATCCGTTTTATTATTCTACTGAGGAACTCACTTTTATTTTTTTACTGTACATATCTTAACGAACATACAAATGTACATCTCTTGGCTCCAAAATCAGCATAGGAAGGTAAGTGTTGCCCAAGTCGAGGAAACCGAATTTGATTTTGTATTTCGTTGGGGGTAAGCGATTGAACAGAGTTTTTTTTTTTTTTGTCAGGTGTAGAGGTGAAAAGATGGCGACAGATGGAAGGAGTTAGATTTTAGCTTTGTTTGTTCTTGTTTCTCTAGATGGAGGGAGGAGAGATGTATGGTTCACATTATTTACGGATGATTGATGCTTTTTGAGTCTCATAGCTTAATGAGTCTGTTTGGAGTAACTCATCATTTTTTTTTTTAATCTCTTGCAGGACTTTCATCTTTAAACAGTGGCAAGGGCTTACTAGCCAGCATAAGGAGACATCTTCATTTGTTTTAACGAAAGAGGTATGAAGAAGCTTTTTCACTTGGAGATTTTAGATTTCTACCTGTGGGATTTATGGTTTGAACCTTGGCTGTTATTTCAGACTTCAAAAACTAACGATTGTTCTTAGAATCGCCGCGACAAGTTTGTCTATCAAGTGACTTTGAATATATGTCGGATTTCCTCCGATGGCTTTATGTTCTTGTGTTCAAATTCCAGACAGTTGGAGGCTAAGGTATGACTACACGAATATATCAATATAGGCCAAACTATATATGTTGCTTCTTGTCAAACTTTCAGCGAAACTGAAGCTTTTAGCTTTGTCACCAGGAGAAGTATTTGAGGTAGGCTAAGTCATTCAAGAAAACAAATGTTCTTATGTTTCTTCTTCCGATTTCATCCTTTCAACAGACGAAGGAGAACTATATGGAAGATCTCTGTGCAAATATCATGCTTAGTCAGAAGTATTCTTTTTGTATATGGAAGATCTGTGTGAAAATTATCAATGTTATTTTTCCTTCTTTAAAACTGAAGAGTCAATTTCTTGTTAACTTTCTGAGACCTGACCTCTCTGATTCTGCTCTTTCTCAACTCGCTATGCTTCTAATTTATTTAACTATCGCCATTAAATATTAAGGTAGGAGGTAGATGCCAAGTTAAGCCTGGGGAGGTAAGAGGAATGGTCAAATATGTTGGACGAGCAGAGTCGTCGTGTCCTGGCTATTGGGATGGAATTCAGTATGATGAACCCCTTGGAAAACATGATGGCATGTAAGTTCATTCTTTCGTATTGATGTTATTTTGTACACGTTGACATTAAACTCTATCACAAAATGAAGTAAATGCTTTTGGAACTTTGATTTCAGTTGTAGCTCATGTTTCTGTGCTAGTATCACTTTAAGCGTCTGAATCACCTTTTCTTAACATATGGTTTTCATATCGTAAGTAGTAGTACAGACTGTGGAAGCTCGGTTGTCAGATCCCACATATTTACATTTGCCGGGTGAAAGGAACAAGATTCTTTGAGTGCCCTCCGCTTCATGGTGGTAAGGTCCGGCCTGGCAGAGTAAAGGTATCTTGTTTTCTATAAGGTCTTGTCTTCACAGTTGCCTAATACATTCCGCTTGTGAAGTGACCTATTACATTTCGTAGAACTGAACTGGTTAGTCATTCTACATAATCCGTCGTATAGTAGAATACTAGAATTTGATGTTTCTCAAAAAGATGTCAACGTGGGTTTTACCTTTCCAAGTTTAATGCGTCTGGGGTCCAATACGGGTTAGCTATAGAACTAGCTAATACCTAAGGTATATAAAATTATTAGCACTCTCAAGCTATCTTTTGGGCGAGTTTGACCTTGTGGACATGGTTTGGACCTACTATTGATTGGGTTCGTAGCAGTTAACCTCGTTTAAGTAATTGGTTGGATAGACTGAATCAGAGAACCATTTTTTGCTACTCATGAACTTGATATTGGCTTGCAGGTTGGTGATGATCCGGAAATAGACCTTTTTCGAGGAAGAGGGAATACAAAATTTTCACGGAGATTTTGAAAAGATTTGTTTTTGTGTTCAACATCCTCTCTTTTATCGTATAACATTTTGAATCAAGTTTTGGATTTAGAAGAGTCGGTGAAAACACAATGCCGAACTAATTATAAATCCTAAGGAATAATAATAACTAGTAACAATTTGATGTCACAAGGATTCAGGTTATGATTGGCGGTTTATACACAATTATAACCCTGGGTCAAGAACCAAAAACCAAAAACCAGATGTACTTATTGAAGATGCATCTTACGTTTTCACTTATATGTCTAAGTTCTGGTCAGTCTCTCTATCTTGTACCAAATTGTTGATCATCTTTAGCAAGAGGAACAGTTCTCTTTTTCATGGTCTAAAGGATGAAGAGGATTGAGGAACAGCGCTCTGTCTCTTCCTCAATCCTCTTCACATTGATCCCCAAAAACACGCACTTCTGGTCTTTTATCAGATAATATATGTCTTGTCTTTGTAACATACATAACCGAGTGAAGCGCATTGATAAGGGACGAGGAATCTTTATATAGTATCAAGGATCGGAGACTTGTTCTTCTTAAATTATAGTGGGACGAAAGAGGAAACAGATAAGCAAGAGAAGCATGAGAATTCAGTGTCAGTATTTGCACATCTTCTGACACTGAAAAGAAACTTTAGATATTGGCTCTGAGCAAAACAACAGCCACTAGACTTGAAAAAATCAGTAGTTTCAAACTCGAGGTATTGGGTAACTTTGATGGGAGCATAAAGCATCAAGTTAAATATTCCAAAACATGAATCAAGCCAATAGTAAAGCACAAGCGCTACTTCCCCAAGAGCAAGAACATCAATGGTACCCTAGAACAGCAAGCAGTTTTGTACTTTTCTGCTATACGTAGACAGAAACACTTGTACGAGTGGTTGAATCCTTAGTGATACACAGCCTAAATTACACAAGTTTTTATTTTATCACAACCCTTTTTGCACCTTATTCAAGATTATGACCTTTCTCTTGAAGCTCAGTAATGACCTCATTCCTCATTCTCAGCCACAGTTTCTGAGCCTCTTTATCAAACTTCTTCTTCTCCATTTCCTTCTGGTAATTATCTGCTTCACCTTCAGACTCAACAATCCCTTTTGGCCCAATCGCTGTACCGATCATTCCACCCTTTGCAACAAAATCCTCCATTGCCTCTGTATCACCAGGATAAGGAAACTCACGCCTCTCATACAAATGAGCCAACTCTCTCTCCTCCTTTGGTCTCGGCTTCAACGTCCACCAACCTAAAGGAGACGTTTCATTGTAAATCCAAGCAATGCCAAAGACTGTATAGGTGCAAAGCAATGCTTTCCCCACTTGTTTCCAAAAGAACATATCGTCACGCCCTAATCCAACTTTCTTCAGGTACTTGTTTGCATCCATTGACTTCAATGCTTCTATTCCTGTTCACCAAAAACAAAGTAAAAAATGAGATTTCGTTCAGGCATTTCATCGAACACCTTATGTGACAGTTTGACACCTACTAACTTAGATCACACCAAGAACTAAAAGTCGAAACTTTTGACAAAACCCAACAATCTCCGGAGATAATACACGAATTTCATGTATTTATCACTATCAATTTCATCCGAATGTGGGAAAACAAGATAAAGGAAATAGGAGATTCGATCGGGAAACGAGTAAAAAGGATGGTTGAGATAAAATCTCACCCGTTTTAGCCTGTTGAAACTGTTTCCGCACCATCTTCTCCGGAGAGGTAAGGAGCTACGATCAAGCTTTATGTACGATGATCAATGAACTAAACCCAGCGACATTGGGAACTTTTGCATAAGTGAAAGCTGAAACGAAGAGAAAATTTTGATCTCCGACTAACACAGAAAAGCTCCATTAAAACAGCATCGTTTAATAATATTGGGCCAATTATTGTTTTGGGCCTTATTATTTACAATGTGATTTGGATGTTGTGGGCTTGTTATTAATACTTAGTAGCATTGAGGAAAATACGACGTCGCTCGGTAATGTCTAAGCCAAACACCAATTAATTAAAAAAAATAAATTAGTTCTATAAATTTCTGTTGGAGAGAAAGGATTCAATAATTGGATTAGATGAGCTGTTATATAACAACCAAGAAGTAGCTTTTAGTCTTCAATTTCAAATGAATTATAAAATTGTAGTCAAATAATCATATACTCGTTTTTCTTCTAAACACCTCTTTTACTAGTTTCAAACGCAAACACCAAAGCTAAATGACAACTGAATTAGTTTCTTTTTCATTAATTAACAAATTTTACTTGAGATGTTTAAGCTTATAACTTATAAGTTTATTTTACAGAAAAAAAAAAAATGAAGTAAACTTGAACGCGAACGTACAAAAATAATCGAGGTAATAGTCGTTAATTAATTAAACTTAATTAAATAGACAAAATAGAGATATGTATGAAAGAACAAATGTGGGTGAGTTTGGTTAGATGGAGGATGAGGTTAATAACTTAACCCTAAATACAGTTGAGCCACCATATCACCTAAGCCCTTTTGACCTGTAAAATCTTGTTTCTTGATCTTTCCATTTTTACAGTCAATATATGTGTTTTGCTATTAATATATTTGATTTCTCTAAGCTCCAATCATATTTAGTAGAAGCAACTCTTTCCTCTTCCGGCAAGTTCCCTTCAAAGACTACATATCAGGACTCTTCCTTCCTTCAACCTAATAAGTAAATACAACATCGCAACAATTTTCTCCCTTTCTTTCATTGCTCTCAAACACATATATACACATACACACAATTAAAAAAAAAACCATAACAAACATCAAGACAAAAAGCTTTCGAGACTAATGGGGATACCGAGACGATTTTGCTTCTGCGTCCTAACGCTCTTTGCGGTTGTACTTCTGTCGCCTACGACCACCGTTCAGGCTATGATCCGACATTACAAATTCAATGTGAGTCTCTCCTCGCCATATGTGCATACATGTAAAAAATGTCTCTTACGTAGAGTGTCTTTAGTTATTATGGACTTAAAAGCCTACAGTTTCTTAGTTATGCAAAAAAAAAAAGGTTTTTTACGTACATCAGCTGATAAGTGATAATCTAATCCATAGGTTGATATGCATATATAACGATTCATGCATAGAAAATATCATGTTGTATGTACTGAGCTTTGGACTGAAATCTGTGTGCACTAGGTGGTGATGACGAACACCACGAAACTGTGCTCGTCGAAGCCTATCGTCACCGTCAATGGAAAGTTTCCGGGGCCCACAATTGTTGCTAGAGAAGGCGACACTATATTGATCAAAGTAGTGAATCACGTGAAGTACAACGTCTCCATCCACTGGTGAGCAACCTCAAACAAACCCGTTTTAGGATATTAGTGAAAGTAGTCCCTTTCTTTGATTAACTTTAATTAACAATGTTTAGACCCAACAACTAACTAACAATAACGGTTTAGGCACGGTATCAGACAATTGAGGACAGGTTGGGCAGATGGACCGGCTTACATAACACAATGTCCTATCCAACCGGGACAGAATTATATCCACAACTTTACATTGACAGGTCAACGAGGAACCCTATGGTGGCATGCTCACATCTTGTGGCTTCGTGCCACGGTGCACGGCGCCATTGTCATCTTGCCTAAACTCGGTGTCCCATACCCTTTCCCCAAGCCTTACAAAGAGAAAACCATTGTTCTTAGTGAGCTACTACCCAAAATCCAAAACACACTTTTCTTCAAAGGATTATCTCTACAATTATAGTTATTAATCTTCATAATATATAGGTGAATGGTGGAAATCGGACGTGGAAGAACTTATAAACGAGGCTTCAAAAATTGGAACAGCTCCTAGTGCTTCTGATGCACATACCATCAATGGTCATTCAGGCTCCATCTCTAATTGTCCTTCCCAAAGTAATTATCTATCAATAATCCTAAATTCATGAATCATATATCAAATTGTGACGCAACAATGACACTAGCACAAGCCACTAGATTTTACATGTTTCGGTTTTTTTCTTTTCTAGTTTATAATGCTCTTTTCACTTGTAGGTAGCTACGGTTTACCCGTGAGAGCAGGAAAGACATACATGTTACGGATCATTAACGCGGCTTTAAACGAAGAGCTCTTCTTTAAAATTGCTGGTCACGTACTAACTGTTGTGGAAGTTGATGCTGTTTACACCAAACCTTATAAAACTGACACCGTATACATCGCCCCGGGACAGACCACTAACGTTCTCGTAACAGCAAACGCAAACGCTGGTTCCAATTACATGATCGCCGCCACAACATTTACGGACGCTCACATCCCATACGACAACGTCACAGCCACCGCCACTCTCCACTACATCGGCCCCACTGCCACCGTTCCCACCTTCAAAAAAACCATTCTTGCATCACTTCCGCCGCAAAACGCAACATGGGTTGCGGCCAAATTCACTAAATCACTCAGGAGCTTAAACTCTCGCGAGTATCCAGCTAGGGTTCCAAACACCGTGGACCGTTCCTTGTTATTCACGGTAGGTCTTGGCGCAAACCCATGTCCCAGCTGCAGCAACGGTATTCGCTTAGTGGCCGGAATAAACAACGTAACGTTCACCATGCCTAAGACCGCTTTACTCCAAGCCCATTTCTTTAACATTTCCGGTGTATTCACCGACGATTTCCCGGCTAAACCTTCGAACCCGTACGATTATACTGCACCGGTAAAGCTAGGCGTTAATGCCGCAACGATGAAAGGTACAAAGCTTTACAGGCTACCGTACAACACGACGGTGCAAATAGTTTTACAGAATACAGCCATGATCTTGTCGGATAACCATCCATTTCATCTTCATGGGTTTAACTTCTTCGAAGTCGGTAGAGGTTTGGGGAACTTTAACCCGGAAAAAGATCCGAAAATGTTCAATTTGGTGGATCCGGTAGAAAGAAACACCGTTGGAGTTCCAGCCGGTGGTTGGACTGCCATTAGATTCATCGCCGACAATCCAGGTAATTTAATTCAATTTTAAACTTATAGCTAATTTTTAATAGATATTGGTTCTTCTTTTCATTATTACATAAAAAAAGCTGTCATACTTTAGTGTTTTTTTTGGCTTTCTTACAATCACGAATTGGTTTTTAGTATTTATATTCTTGTAGCGAATAATTTAACATACGGTCCAACTTGCTAAAGTATTGTTTTTGTGGTAATTGATTTGTTTATTTTTGTTATAAATGAAGGAGTATGGTTCATGCATTGTCACTTGGAATTGCATACAACTTGGGGATTAAAGATGGCATTCGTCGTCGACAATGGTCACGGTCCTGACCAGTCATTGCTTCCTCCACCCGCTGATCTTCCCAAATGTTAGGATATGTTTTTATTAATTTGTATCATTTTTTTGTGGGCTTTATATTTAGTTACTTTTTGGGGAAATAAAGGCTGGTTTTAGTGGATGACTTCTAATTATTTATTTTTCATGAAAAAAAAAAACAAAGAGAAAATTTTATTAATGACATATATTTAATTGAACTATGGTAGAGAGTCGATGATTTTGAGAGTGTGAGATAAGAGGGCGTCATACGTATTGAAAACGTAAAATATATATGTAAACCATTTAATTGGATCCTTACACATTTGGTTGTTCATATGTATAAACAAATACTTACCTGTACATGTACATATTATTCAGCTATACTATACTGGAATCACAATTTCCATGAAATTTTACCATAATAGTTTATATATCATGAGAAAAAATAAAACAAATTAATATTGTCAGGGAATTGATTCCAAAAGATTTTGGCTGTTTGATCCATTACGCAAGACGTTTTGTCCCTTGGTGCACCAAAACCTCAGTTTGATTTTAATTTCTGTTTAAACAGATTTCTGACTTATTCTAAACAGATGTCTGAAATAAAATAATATCAATGTTAGAGCATCTAAATGAATTTAAGAGTATTTAATTTTCGAATACTTCTATTAATGGGAAAAAATTGTTTGGAGAATATTAGTTGTACCAAAAATGGCAAAAGCTACTATTCAATTATTGGCATGCCTCTCCAACATTTAGACCTTCCCCTGCATATACCTCCTTGAAAGTCCAAAGGGGCACTTAAAAGAATCCCAAAATCAAGAAATAATAATTTAATTGTTTAATACTGTAAAGATGTCAACATCCTGTTCAATAGAAACTTGATTAAATCATTATTTATAGGCCAAAATAAACATGCATAAATTACAAATTCTGACCAATGATCACTTCTTTTTTTTGGCAATCTTGAATTCACACCTCATACGTAGAAATTATTGAACAGTTTTTTTTTTTGGGTGAAAGAATAGAAATTTTGCAGTTTTTCATATTTGAAACATGCATGTGCGAAAGATTTTAGATTTTGACGATTTATTTTTAGTCATATGATCACCTTTAACTCCTTTTTAAATGAAATAAAAATATCAATATATGTATAACATAAATAATTTTAAAAGTGCTAGGTCAATCAATTTTTTGTTCAATTGACTAATTCCAAAGAACTGTACTTTATAAATTAAATTTAGTAGAGTCAAATGTATTGAACAAAAAAATTCAAAAGGTAACGTATTTGAAAAACTTCTAATTAAGTTAATACATTATAAAACTAAAAATCATAATTGAAAAGCCCGTAACTATCACTGGAGATGTACACTGTGACATATATATATGATTGGGGGACAAAAGTTTTTTCTCTAATAGTATATGATACAAGGTCAATTTTGAACATTTTGAACTGGATTAAGGTGATATAATCTATTCTCGAAGTACGGTATGGTACCATTACCAGCCACGTAACACAAGCTTACCGGCTTAATAAACAAAATCTCATTTGACGAAAATGTAATTATTTAGTGCTCTTCCTAAAACACTGTAATTAGGACGTATATAATATATAATCTATGTAGTGATCCGTGAAATGAGGAATGTTACGTTGTGCTAATAAACTCGGTAATGGATTTCTTTGACATGTTCCAAGATTTCTTCATAAAAATATATGCGATTTAAAAACCAAATCATTGTGGTATTTTGAGTAAAAGACAACTCATGGGATGGTCAACTATTGTGATAGAAATATACCCGTACAGAGAAGTAAGTTTGATCTATAACTTCTTGGTACATTCATAAATAGGTTTGGGATATATTTTGAATTCAGTCGTAACGTTTTTAATATTTCCTCCGTTTTAAAATATAAGATGTTTTAATTAAAAACACTCAGATTAATAAATGAAATGTTCATCTTAAAAAATTCAACCAATCATACACAAAACTACATAATATAAAAATACAAAATTAATCTAAAAATTACATAAAAATTTAAAAGCATCTTATATTATGAAAAAAAAATACTTCTCCAAAACATCGTATATTATGAAACGAAAAAAGTATCTTTTAGAACTGTGGTTGGTATAATTATCGTAGCTAGGCTCCATACGGTGATTTTGGTGTGTTTGTTGTAATTTCTAGAGTTTATTATCAAAACAGGCACTTCGAGAAATGAAACTTCGGATTTAGGCATCGGACAGCGAGAGGGATTAATAAAAGTGAAAAAGTAACTGTAGCAGACTTATTTGCCCCCCAACGAGAAAGACCGTGTAATTAGAATCTAACTAAATGACGTCAACTCTGTTAGGAACAAATACCAAATTCATGACAATACATTTTAATAAAATTAAAAAATTACATCATATGAACTCAAACCATTAATGTAAGGTGAACCTAATATAAAGAAGATTAAAAAAGGTAATACTAAACCCTACTAGATAGTAAATGGAGAACCCTAATCAAGGATGTATAAACCCAAACCGATTAATATACAGTAGATTATACATCAAAAAAATTGAAAGAAAAAAAAATTAAACCTTAATCGATCGTAAATAAGGAACCCAAACATGGGTTTCAAGTACTTAGCAATCTCACCATCTCTTTCAAAACACTAATCAGCTCCCTTTCTATTTCTTCATTGTCAAGCTCCTAAGCAAGCACCTTCCCACGGCCTCTGTCATAGTTACACATCATGCGAATGGCTCCTTCCTTAGGACAAGCTCTGAATCGTAGATGTTTCCTCTGTATCCAAACACATCTTAACCGCACATAAGCTATAAAAATAAAAGAATATGTCATCTTAGTACTTGAGAATCTTATAATAAAACAAGGAAACGACCTAACAGACTTAAATAGTTGTACGATTGCTAAAAAAAAACTCAAATTGGCTAGAGTCTGAAGAAACAAGCCTCATCTTTCTTTGATTTGATAAGTACAAACCTCAGTGGATTCTGCATTAGAGTCATCATCCTCATCTTCTACAACCTTCAATCATTAAAATAAATCCAAAAACTTAAAAGAAAAGCAAATTAACAAACATAGGTTAGAAATTACAGAGCATGAAAAAAAACTTTAATAACACATCTCAAATCCAAGCAAACATGTCTCAAATCCAAGCAAAAAGCACTTGCAACATATCACAAGCACTGACAATCATCAAATTATCTTGTATTTTGTTTTTCCTATGAACTAATCACAATCAAGAAAAACGACATAATTCCCCTTTTAGCTAGCAATTCTAGCAAAACCTAAAAAAAGTTTAACTATCCAAAATCTAATTATATATATACAAGGAGATATAACTACTGTAGGAAAACCGAAACAGGTTGATCTATGGAGGCGTGGCAAAACCCTAGCTAATTACGAACAAGATCTTCGAGATCTTTGAGAAGCCTTTCCGTCAAATTACCAAAAAAAAATCAGAGCATCGATATCAAACCTCTTTCGAGCGGTTTATTGACTTAATCTCTAGTCTTCATAACCCAGATCGCAATTCCTGAATCGCTACCAATCGTGTGTCGGTGTGGCTTGGACGCTGGTATATCAAACCGCTAAAGCTGCTATATATATTCTCCAAATCGATGACTCCTACGCCGTTGGTGTTGGTCACCGGAATTTTTGGTTTGTAACTATTGAGAAAGTTGAAGAGGATGGGGGAAGAGAGAAAGAGAGATATCGAAACCCAAAGAAAAGAGTAAGAAGGATGACATCAGCGAGTGGAGGGCAAAAGCGACTTTTTGCAGTGTGTCGAGTGCCTAAATCCGAAGTTAGTACCCACAGTACCTAAATCCGAAGATTAGTTTGTTGTCGATGTTTTTTTCGTAAATAACTCTAATTTCTATAGTTTTTTTATCTCGTTCTTGATTTGATTACTAACCAGTACGCAACAACGTACCTCCACAGACTCTCTCGGCTTCAAACATGCTACGAAGTACGAACGTTACCAAAAACAAACCAATTGGGAGCCATCGAAGATCTCACGTGTCGACTCCTCCTCATTAACAGATCTAACGTACAGAACTCAGACACGTGAACGAATTATAATGGAGAAGACAGATTCCTCGAGATCTTAAAAAAAAACAAGAGAAAAGAAAAAAAAAAAGTGGAGCGACGGACCAATGATAATGCAAAACGCGCATCTCACGTGGACCCCTTTTGTACAACTTGGCCATGTAAGTTACCGCTGATCTCGACCGTTCATTTGGCGGCTCCTTTTTTCCCGATCTGACACATAAAATCCCCAAATTGCAAAAATAATTAAATAAAATACTGTACGTAATCAGTGAAAGAAAAAATTATAAAAGTATACAGCAGAATCAGTACCGTATATGTTTTTTTTTTCTTATTATAAATAAGAATGTTGAAAATTTTGTTATTTTTTATGAGAGGCAACGTACACTCCCAGAAAATGTCAACTTCGTCTATTTAAACAAATAATATAATTTTTGTTTTATCGCAACTACAATTATTTTTATATTTCAAAGTATTTTCAGAGTGTTCACCATCATTATTTATTTTGTAATCATAGGGGTCACGGAATTTTTTCCTTCAATTCTTTTAATAGAAATATATGGAGTATATTTTTCATGTCTTCTGATCTTCTGGCATGACCAAACCAAATCAATTACACAATACACGGTAGTATTTACTCTTTTAATTTGTAAGACTACACAAACACTTCAAATTATTGTCAACTTAATTAGTTCGAACTCTAAATTAGTAGTACCTGTTACACCATTAATACTAGTATCGTGAATATGTAAACAGACTCCACTAAATAATCAACTAACCTTAATAATCTCTCATGGTCAATTTAGCAGCTACAGTATAACTTAAAGTCAAAATAACTTGAAAAGCAGAGTTTGTATAGCGTGTGAAACTTTGTTAAAAAAAAAAAAAGTATAGCGTTGAGATTTTTAAAAATATGAAAATGAAATACATTGGTTTTTTTTAAATAGTAAATATAATTAAACAATTTATAAAAATACAAAGAATGGACCACATTGGGTAAATTAGAGACTGCTGTGACCAATTTGTCAAGCGGTGTTACCATTTTTGTTTTTAAAAACTCATAAAAAATCATAATTTTCAAGTGTCTATATGACTATATTTGAAGTGTATGTATAAAACAACTAAACTAATCAAACTTTCATCGAATTTACTCCAAAATATAACGTAAGTGGAAACAATTACTGTTAAATGTGTATGAAAGTATTATTAACTACCAAGCAGGAATATAACTATATGTAAGGTGACAAAAAAAAAAAAAAAAAAAGTAGAAAGGAGTTAAAAAATGAGAATCAAATCTTATTTTCTGTAACAAGAAAAAAAAAACAGTATCAACTAAAATTTAGCTTCTCAAGAACAGAACTATAAAGTTCACAAATCATCATCGCCTCTTTTCTCTGCCTACTTCTCTCTTCTCTTTTTTTTTTTTTTTTTACTCGAGAAAAGTTGAGAATTTGGTCTCTGGTTTTACTTTTCTTTCCATTTATGGGTTCATTTGCTTCTGCTTGCACGTTATATTTTTCCTAATTGGGTAAGCTCCAAGGTAGCTTCGTCCATATTAAATTTTTTTTTTTCATTTTCTGTAGCCATATGTTTATCTTCCCGAGAAATTTTATCCACAGCCCAGATCTTTTTAACTCCGAGTCTCTCTGATACTTAAATACCACTCATGCTTTGTTAGCTCCACCAAATCTGGAAAACCAATAGATTCGTTTTATTTCTTCTGCAAAATCTCAGAGCTACCCAAATAAAATTCTCTCTTTTTTTTTTTTTTTCCTTTTGACTCACTATACACAGATCTCGACTAGATTTTTTACTCTAAAATTCTTTTTTTTTTTTTTTTTTTTTTTAACTTTTCAAGATTCCTTGAAGTGGGTCTAAAACTCTCAAGCAATGCTTCAAATAAATTCTTATGATTTCTTCTCTAAACAAAATAAAAATGAAGTATCATTTGATATTGTTTTTTGTGTTCTTCCTTTGATTCTCTTATCTCTTCCTTCCCATCAATAAAACCCCAAAAACTTTTTTTATATATATATTCTTGGGATCTTATTGATCCCAAACTCCGTAAATCCGTTGACCTTTGTCGGTATGATTTGTTCTTACATATTGTAAAAAAAAAAAAAAAAAAACAGAGCTAGGTTTTTTGTTTTCGGACATGGAGGTTCTGAGACCGACGACGTCACACGTGTCAGGTGGGAACTGGCTCATGGAAGATACGAAGAGCAACGCCGGGGAAGGTTGCACGTGGACGGCGGCGGAGAACAAGGCATTCGAGAATGCTTTGGCGGTTTACGACGACAACACTCCTGATAGGTGGCAGAAGGTGGCGGCGGTGATTCCGGGGAAGACCGTGAGTGACGTCATCAGACAGTACAACGATCTGGAAGCTGATGTCAGCAGCATCGAGGCCGGTTTAATCCCGGTCCCCGGTTACATCACCTCACCTTTCACTCTGGATTGGGCCGGCGGCGGTGGTAGTGGCGGGTGCAACGGGTTCAAACCGGGTCATTCTGTTTGTAATAAACGGTCTCAGGCCGGTAGATCGCCGGAGCTGGAGAGGAAGAAAGGCGTTCCTTGGACGGAGGAAGAACACAAGTAAGTCTCTGACTCCTTTTCCGGTTTATCGGAAATTGAAATTTAACCGGAATTATATGTTGTATACCGGAATGGTAGAAATTAATTAACCTAAATTAAGAATCGTGAAATTGGCATAAATGTTAATCACTAATCGTGAAAAGCGGTGAAACAGTTCATAAATCGTGACATCAATTAAATAAAAATATTCGGAAAAGTATCCAATATTTACATTACTATAGTGATTAAGAATGACAATTTGATAGTATAATATTCTGTTAGTATATACACTTTATTTAAAATATCTTTGATTAGATATTTGTCACAATCTGTCTTAATTGGTTCCAAGAAATGCATGCATAGTCATAGTATATGATTCACGATTATGCAACACACTGTTTGGCTGTAAAAACTTGCCTAATCACATATATAACAAATCATACCTAGATTGAACAAAGATTTAATATTTACGTTTTCGTATTGATTTGTGATGTATATTTGATTCAATATTTGTCACAATTTAGGCTATTTCTAATGGGTTTGAAGAAATACGGGAAAGGAGATTGGAGAAACATATCTCGGAACTTTGTGATAACGAGAACGCCAACTCAAGTTGCTAGCCACGCCCAAAAGTACTTTATCCGGCAACTGTCCGGGGGCAAGGACAAAAGACGAGCAAGCATTCACGACATAACGACCGTGAATCTCGAAGACGAAGCTTCTCTGGAGAGCAGTAAGAGCTCAATTGTTGTAGGAGAGCAACGTTCAAGGCTTACCGCGTTTCCGTGGAATCAAACGGACAACAATGGAACGCATGCGGATGCTTTCAACATAACGATTGGAAACGCTATTAGTGGAGTTCACTCGTACGGACAGGTTATGCTTGGAGGATTTAACAATGCAGATTCTTGCTATGACGCGCAAAATACAATGTTTCAACTATAGCTAATGGAGATCCATCTCTAATTAAACGGTGTAAGTGAAATTCTTAATTTTTCATATGGACGAAACAATCGTAATTGGCAATTGTAAAATAAAACGTCCATTGTTTTAAGTGCAATATCGAAATAGTTAATGAAAGTCTCGTGACAGAGTTAAATTGTTATTCGTATTTTTTTCCTTTTTGACGATCAGCTACATCGTTCATATTTTATTAATGTTTCATAACTAACGTTTCAAATGGTTGCAAGTTGCAAAATCACCAGTGGGTGTTGATGGACAAATTAAAAAGATACAAGTTTAGCCAAATTGAAACGAAATGTGATGCTCCAATTTTTCAACTTTTGTTAATTATATGCGTAACATAACTCCAACAACACTACACATAACACATCAACTTCACTTCTGGACCACCGATACGAAATGGGCTTTCGCCGCTTCACTCACATCCCATACACAGACTGACACAAGGTCATCGACTCATCGGGGTAAGCTTCATGAACCGGCTTGAAGAGTAAACCGAGAGTCAACCTAACAAAACATCATCATATGTGCGATACTGACATACTATACAACATAGACAAACCGTACCATATTACCAGATTTTAGAAGTGCTTCAATAAATCCCAAACAGTGCTAAATTTGGCAATGATGGTTGTGAAAATACAATACTAGCTAGTCTAATTCATATTTTTGTAGTATAGTATCACACATAAAAAAAAAATTATTCTGATAAGAAATAAAAATAATTATGTTATACAAGTTGCAGCGAAAAGGTTGAAAAGAAAACTTGGCCATCTCTAACTAATATCCAATTTTTGTCGTTTACTATTTGCATAACGTATAGATCATAATATGGAATTATTCATTGTTCGTCTCAATCAACCAAACTATGCTTTCAACAACCACTTGAAGTTATAACACAACGGACAATGTATGAGAACAATGCAATTATTATTTACGATATTGTAGACTTTTTATTTTCCTCGACATTATGCTAGTCCATAATAGACACTAATATCTTATTGTTTTCTTGTTTCTATATAACTAAAGAATTCTAGAATTATGCCCACTAAAAAGTACAAGTCATTAGGCTACATATATTGGTCATACAATTGAGCTAGAGCAAAGAGCCAAAATAAGATTTTATTTTATAGAAAAAAATTCACAAAGAAAAATCACTCCATTGATGTAATTTATAGTTTAATGGTTTTGTATTAGTGTTGTTGATGTGTCCCTGCCTATATTCAACCCGACATATAGAAAATTACAAAAATATATCTAATTTCGTTCTTAGATTTTGTTTATATGACAGATGGTACATGGCCATATATATAAAAATCAAAATTTGTAAAAAAGACATAGTGATAATAATAAGTGGTATAATATAGTCTACTGAGTGTGTTTAAGGAAAAGTATACTACCTATTACCTAAAAACCAAAACTTTAATAGAATGTAAAAATGATGATGGTATGCCAAAAACAAAGTTGACAAAACCAAGCCATCATATACAACAAAACCAGCAGAAATAGAATAATAAATAAAACCCTAAAAACTAATTAAGCTCCGTCATTCAAATCGGGTTCTTCCCTGAAAGATCCCAGTCTTCAACTTGATTTCCCGATAACCTCCAAGGAATATTGAACGGGACTTGATATCCCGCAAACGGGTTCACATTATAAGCTGCAGACCTCGGTACAACCGGTTCACGATTGTAATAAGGCTGTGCTTGCCTTTGCATCAACTGAGTACCATCGTTTCCCTTTGACATCATCAAGCCTTGGTTTAACCCTAAGTTGGTCCAGTTCTCCGTGAGATTCGGGTCCATTTGAATCTGATCATCATGAGGTGGGATGAACGAGTAACACATATTGTTATAATTATTAGGGAAGCCTTGAAACTGTGGCTGCTCAGAAAAATACTGTTGCATGTAATGTTGATCCATTACACTCTGCGGGATTGATGTGTCCATGGCTTGATGATGAACCCTAAACATACTAGGCTCCTGTCTCGCCACAGCTTCGTGTAACTTGCTATCCACGGCACAGAATATCGCACGTAGCTGATCTCGAGAACACTTGTCTAGCTTCTGGTCCCAGTTACAATACTTCTCACTCTTAAGTACCTTTTTCTTAGTCTCCATCTCCTTCGCTTTCCCTAAATCGTTAACGAAAGTTTCCACGTGGTTTTCTTTCTTGCAGCTGTTCGACACTGTGTCTTTGTACTTACGTATGATGTCTCTGACTTTGGTATCGTCCCTCGGCCATATCTCTGGCTCGGAAATCACCTCATCCGTCGCCTTAGTGGGACCATATACGATGAGACATGTCTTGACACCGCAGAGAGTTGAGAACTCCGTTGCCTTCTTGTAAAGACTAGCTTTCCTCTTCTTGTAAGTTGTTATCCTTGTCTTATCGTTGGCTATCCTTTGTAGGTTCACTTTCTCCTTAGTCATCATTTGCAACCTATGAAATTATTGTTAATACAAATAAAATATAAACATAAATTTATTTTCGTCAAAAACGATATACTAATATATTGAACTGATATGTTTTATCTATGTATAATATAATCGATTTTATGTTTATAGGCGTTTAGGTTATTCAAGCTAGTATTTTTTCTCTAAGCCAAAACAAAGATTTGAATTATCGTTTATAAGCGTTTTTGAATATATAACATATATACATCTAGTGTATAAAAACTCAACTTTTGATGAAACGTAACTAGGAGTTTATGTTTTTCTCTAAGCAACTTTAACCCAACACGATCACAAACCATACGATTGTACAACTCTTTTTATGAAATCCACTAACAAATAAATCAGAAACAAAGCCAAGAGTAGGAATTCGAGAAGTAGCAGCTAATATAATTTTCGACACACCCCAAAACGAAATCAATCTAGCAAAAAGAAACCGTAAGAAAAATCCCACAACAAAACGAATAGACAATGGAACATGAAAAGCCTTAGAACCAAAAGCAGAACTGATGAACAAATGTATAAACTGTTTATGCATAAAAAGAAAGAAAAAAAAAGAATACTTACTTGAATACCAAAGCAAAGTTTCAATGAAATTTTCTTTATGCGCAAACCATTTATTGGAGCTTCTGTCGGAATATGGGTGATTTAGTTAATATATATGCGGGATTATAGATATTGAGTTGTGATTTAGTTTGTGTCTAAGGAAAGAAGTCAAAGATCACGAGATATATTCTTTAAATGAATATGAGTGTTTAGGAAAGAAGAATTAAAACTGGAATATTTAGTTTGTCAAATTGGAAAATATACTAATTTGAAGATGCTACGCAAGAAAGAGAAAAAGTTAAACACAGATACATTTAATTTTTTTTCCTTTTCAGTTTAGATGGTATAATATTTTTATCTAATGTATACTTTTTTGTTTTAAATGTTCATATCATCATCTTTGCCGGCAGATATTCACCTCATCCTACTTCGAAGCCGACAGCTCTTAGAACCGTTGTGGACTGTACGATGCAAAATCGTCTTCGACGAAGGACCGTTCTTCTACGTCTTTCCTTAATTTCATTTTGTTTGTTTCATTCATCTGTTGTGAACCCAAGTTTTTTTTATTGAGTACTGTGTTTTGCTAATAATAATCTTAACATTAAACTAAAAGTAAAATGAAAAAAAGTACATCTCTAAATATTACAAAAAAAAAAATTTGTTTAAAATTAAACAAAAAAGTACATTAAATAAATGTTACAACAATTTGTTTCACTTGTTATAAATCAATCAATTTTTTTTAAAAAGAATCTGTAACAAATTTTCATTGACAATGATGTATCTAGTTATCTACTGTTTAAGTTCTTTATACCTTAAGTGTAATTTTACTCTTTTTCTTCATCATGATCCACTGTGTATCATCAATTTGTTATTCTTCTGCAGAAATAATAATAAGCATTTGGTTATCAATATAAAGAACATGAAATAATTTCTAGTTAATTTATGCTTTATTTATAGAATCTCTATTTTTGAACTAGGACTAACCTAAGATATGTTATCGTCTTTTGTTTTTTGGATCTCTGCATTTTGCATTTCTCCATTCACTTTGTTGTATGCTTCATCGTCAATTTCTGGAGCGTCTTTACCAATGTTATGGTACAATGATTCTAAATTAAGCTCTATCTTATTTTCCATACCTTCAACTTGTTGATAGAGTTTTTGATTATCTTCATTATTGCTTCCACTAGCAGCTAAATCATTGGCTACTGCACCTAGTTCCTCTTTATCAATATCTTGAGAGACAGTGTTTGCAGGAACAATAACATCTTCTTGCTCTAGTTGTTGGGTGGTCTCCAATGTTTTTGGCGATATCCCTTGGGAAGAAATAGAATATGTATCACACTATTCAATGGATAAAGAAGACACAATTACTAAAACGGAGAAGGGGCTAATACAATTTATTGTCTTAGTATATGGTTGTAGATAATTATGTAACATCACATAACCAAAGATGATTAGAATAGAAGTTGAACCTGTTGAGTCCATAGTTGTGAATCTTGAGAGTCTTGAGTGCCACCTGAAACTTCCATCTTTTTTAATAACTCAGACTTTTCTCCTTCCGTAGAGATCTCATGATTAGTTGACTCATTTAGTGGTGAGTTATTACTATCTTGGTCCTGCATAAGTATCACATCACTAGCATTTTCTGAGATTTCATAGTCATCAACCAACTGTGTATGAGGATGGCTTGAAGATGCTTCCAAGACATTATAAATCTTCTTTTCCTCTATTGGCGTTATTTTCTCATCAATACCTTTGACTAGTTCTTGACCATTTTCTCCCATTGCCTCATTTTCTAGTAACTCTGTAAGAACATGCCCTGGAGAACTCTTCAAATCACTTTGACATGCTTCATTTTCTTGTTGTTTTGTTATTTCCTTAACAAAATTGTATAAGTTTGGTTCTTCTTCTTCTACCTCACTTTCAAATGATTTTATATAGGTTGTGTCCAAAGAAGCATCCAAGGGGCTCTTAGTTACCTCATGTTCTCCTTGAATGCTATTATTCAATATTTGATCTTTCTGCTGATGATCAATGATATCTAATTCAATAACCTTAGGCGATACAAAATGATCATCATTTACTACTTGTTGCATATTAACCACTTCTTCATCAATCAAATTCTTCATGGATGAATCACGAGTAATCAGAGGTCTCTGATCACTTAGTTCTTCAGTCAAATTATTCATGTTTTCCGAGTTGTCCCCATCTATTGAGTCTAAGATTATTTCAGGTTCTTCTGTTATAGAAGACAATGACGCACTTGTATGAAACAACATGCCTTCGAGTTTCGCAGATCTTGTAGGCTTGGACACATCACTAGAACTAGAAGGTTTGTGCTCAAGAATGTCTTCAGTGTGGCTTCTTCTATCTAACAAGGACATATCATCCCCTGTTATTAGGTCTTCAACTACCACACAATCTTGATCTAGCTTGGTCTCAAGTTTACTCCCTACATATTCATTATTCTCCTCTTTCGAATCTTTTCCACTTTTTGATTCATATTGGTGAGAGATCCTCTTACGTGATTCTTCATCGCGGACAATTTCTCTATCAATATCTGTATCATAAATGTAAGATTCCCCACCATTAGACCAATCATCAAGCCAATCAACTGTTGTAGGAGGTGAACCTATCTCTGAGACCTCAACTTGCATATCTGAGGCAACTGAAAATGTTCGACTATGCGAATTTCCGCATTTGCGAGTGTAAAACATATTATGATCTTCTAGTTTTGGAGCTACTAAACCTCTTGGCAATGTTGCTGGGATACTATTTCTTGTTTGATTCACAAGATAACCGGGATAATTATCCATGGATTGGCATATAGCTTCCCTAAGCTCTGCTTTGTTCAAACGGTTGAGTTCTAACTCACTTTCTTCTGAACAACTTGAATCATCATCATCTTCTTCTTTGTTTGAATCTGTCTCATCATTCATCTCTACTTCTCCTTCTCCGGTTTTTCCACTCTCAACGCTTTTATCATCTTTCTCTATTGTAGCTTCTTTGCCATTACAGGGGAGCACATGCTCAGTATGATCCATATACTCATTGTCCAAATCTGTAGATAACAAAAAATAATCATAAATTCACAGAGTAGATTCAAGCAAGGATTTTAATAGTCAGAAAAATCTTTGACATATAACCTAAAAATTTCCTAGTAGTTGAAATGTCCGAAGAAGAAACTGGGCTGTTCATACACTGAGCATGTTCTGGAGAAAAATGAGCAAAGCGACAGAAGCTCTCATGACGACAAAAGAACATATCTTTGTGGTTATTAAAAAATGAAAACTCTTGATCAAAGCTATCTCCAGTAAGATTAGGTCTTTCCTCTTGAGGATCATAAGGGATATCAAAAGGGTTTCTCCCTTGTAACATCACAGAAGGCGCAGAGCCTGGAATCTGTAATCCTCTATCAGTAGCATCAGAAGAATTAATTCGATGTCTTTCAAGTGAGTTCCTCAAAACCGTAATTTGAAGGTGGTTGTTGCTCTGTCTAGGGCTAGTTGTTTCTTCAGCTTGAAGCTTACTTCTTTGATCTAAAGCTAGTCTAAAGAGCCGCCTCGCTCTTCTTCTAGCGATTAGAGACTCTAGTCTATTATTTCTCTCAATCTCTGAAATCCCATGTTCGTTAACATTACTTATCTCTTCTTTACCATTTAGTGGTTCTTCATATTTGATTTCACAGCTGCAAACCATTGGTTCTTCAACATTAAGATCACAAGATTCTTCTTCCTTTCCATGAATAACCTTCTTCTCATTGTCTTCTTTTACTAGATTGGTTTCTATAGCTTTGGGAGACTCTTCGAATTGAGGGGTACGACCAAGAAGGTCATTGTAAAGAGAAGTCAAAATAACTTTGTCTTTCTCTTCCTCGCTTGTTTGTGAATCCCATTCTTCAACTTTCATTCTAGCATTTCGTCTAACACTTCGTTGTTGTTTTAAATGACATCTCTTTTCTCCTTTATAACTTTTTGGCTTTGAAGACGAATACAAACTTGAAAATCTCAATCCTAGCCTTTCGCGGGCATACACTAATGCATATGCAAGAACTGGTGACGAGTAGATCAAGAAGAACAAGAGAGAAGGGAGGAAAATGTATAGCACAAGTAAAAACATTGAAACCCCTGACAGAATCGGATGGTTCCTCATGAATTTGATGCTCATACTCATTGAATATCCAAGAATTTTCCATAATATCGCGATGGTTTCTTTCGCATCAATGCCCATTTTTCATATAATCAAAAGATGAAAGTGATATGAAAAACAAAATTTTCCAGAGATTTAGCAAAGAATTTGGTATCAAACCAAACAAAACTTGATAAATGGAGTTTCCAATTTTAGATAGTATCGTCTGGAGATCCTCTGTTTCAGGGTATTTAAGTTTGCTAAATTTTGTTATTTTACATTCTTGTTTATTTGATAGAAGAGGTAATCAAAACGACAAAACAGAAAATGAGTTTTTTTATGTTTAACACAAACCTACTATTCTGGTAATTAAGTTAACTACAAAATTTAGAAAAATGTGGGAAACAATTTATACTATTATGAAACTAATTATGTTTACAAGCCAAACTAGCATAAAAAGAATATATTTTGCATTCTTTATTTAGACGCAAAATAAAAAATTACAATGTCGGGAACACAATTTTTTTTTCCAAAATACTTTCATTATATATAAAATAGAAGTGTTGCCAAAGGTTACACAATATACAATAATGGAGAGCTCCACATGCATAACATACAAACTGCTGAAAATTAAAACAAGAACAAACACTAAACTTTAAGTTACAACATTAGTATCATCAACACATTCATCTACTAATGCAAATTGATGCAAAATGGTAAGAACCAAGGAAACATCATAGCTCTCTCAATAAGACCATCCTTCCAATCTGAAACTTTAGTTGATCTTAGAGCTTATATCATTTGCTTGGAAACATAGACTTTTTATATATGTGTTTTTGTGACAAAATATATTCAGAAATTATAAATTTATTATATCCATGAAAATTAGAAATGATTATCTTTTGGCCCATATCGGTGGCCCATATCCACCGTTTAAAACCTGTGGTCAGGAAAAAAAAACCTGAATATCTCATAAACCACTATCTTTCCTCCACGTCACGTAAAACACCAGTTGCTTACTATACTTCTCACAACAGTGGATTCTAACCTTCAGATAATCTTTCTTACAAAACCGAACTCCGGCGTTATCAACGGTTGAGATATCTCTCTTACTTAGATCCAACGGTTAAAATTCGAAGTCGTTGTTCCCAGTAAACATTGCGTTTCTGTAGTGAACCAAAAAAAAAAAAGAAGATTAGATTAAACACAACTGTACATGTTGCAATGTCTTCCTTTTGATTTCCTCAATTCCTAGGGTTCCAAAAAATAAATAATGTCTACAATTGAATTGCTAAGTTCAGGAATCCAAGATAGGTTTCGATTCTCAACTTGTTGTAGTACAAGTAGTTTACTGTATTTGCATGCTTCAAGCTTTTTCCGAGATCGGTCTTTAGGGTTTCGTCAGAATCCGTATCGATTTGTTTCCAATTCAATTCAGCTTCTTCCTCAATCAGTTTCGGGGTCGTTGAGAAACCATGAAAGGTTCAATCTTTGGCAAGGGTTTCCGAGAAAGAAGAGTAGTAGTAGAACGATTGTGAATTGTCAAGAAGGTGATCAGAAAGCTAGCTCGAATGAGAGGAGAAGTGGGGAAGGAGAAGGGAAGAGGAATTCGAATTCTTCGAAGCAGAAAGGAGGAGGAGGGAAGCAAGGTAAGAATAATGGGATGTGGTGGTCTAAAGGGAAGAAATGGCAGTGGGAACCGATCATTCAAGCACAGGAGATTGGTGTTTTGTTGTTACAATTGGGTATTGTTATGTTTGTGGTGAGATTGCTTAGGCCTGGGATTCCTTTACCTGGTTCGGAGCCTCGGACACAGACTACGTTTATGAGTGTGCCGTATAGTGATTTCTTGAGTAAGGTTAATAATAATGAGGTTCAGAAAGTGGAGGTGGATGGTGTTCATGTTTTGTTTAAGTTGAAAGATGATGGGAATTTGCTAGAGAGTGAGATTAGTGGTAGTAAGATGTCTGAGTCGTCTGAGGCTGTGCTTAGAAGTGTGACTCCGACTAAAAGGGTTGTGTATTCCACCACTAGGCCGAGAGATATCAAGACACCGTATGAGAAAATGCTTGAGAATAATGTTGAGTTCGGGTCTCCGGATAAGCGCTCTGGTGGCTTTTTCAACTCTGGATTGGTAAGGACATGGCATTGTAATGGTTTGTTGGCAACTTTTCAAAAAGCTTAGATTGAAAAGGTTTCTTCTTTTCTTGTTTTTGTTGTTTCAGATAGTTCTGTTTTACATCGCAGTGCTTGCAGGACTTCTCCACCGGTTCCCTGTTAGCTTTTCTCAGGTTTGCACATTCATGATACCGTAATGTGGTTTTTAAGTTAAGGCCATGTGCACTTCCCTTAAAAGCTATGAGGTATACACAGAGTACAACGGGACAGCTGAGGACACGCAAGTCTGGTGGTCCTGGTGGGGGAAAAGTTTCTACTGAAGGTGAAACAATCACTTTTGCAGATGTTGCTGGTGTTGATGAAGCAAAGGAAGAGCTAGAAGAGATTGTGGTAGGTTTATCTGTCCTTAAAGATGCTGCACTGATGATTGTCAAATCTTTCTGTTATAGCTATTTTTTGATAACCTTGTTAATTTCTCTTACACTTGGCTTAACTGTTGTAGGAATTTCTCAAGAATCCTGATAGGTATACCCGTTTAGGTGCTCGTCCCCCTCGTGGTGTCTTATTGGTGAGTTATATAATGCAGTTTGACCATTTCCTTGGTAGAGTTTATGCGCAATGTTTGGTTATTATCTTTATGGCTTTATTTCCCTTTTTGGTAGGTTGGTCTTCCTGGGACAGGGAAAACCCTTCTTGCAAAAGCTGTTGCTGGGGAATCTGATGTCCCCTTCATAAGTTGCTCTGCAAGTGAGTTTGTAGAGTTGTATGTTGGCATGGGTGCTTCACGCGTAAGGGATCTTTTTGCACGAGCTAAGAAGGAAGCTCCGTCAATTATATTTATAGATGAGGTGCGAATACGTGATCAGTATTAAATTACATCCTGTACTTTGTATCTATGTTAATCTCAAAGAAAACTTATCTGTGTTCTTTCACTTTTCAGATAGATGCTGTCGCAAAAAGCCGTGATGGTAAATTCAGAATGGTCAGCAATGATGAAAGGGAGCAAACTTTGAATCAGTTGCTCACTGTAAGTTTGTAATCAAGTGGTTTTCCTGCCAAGGTTGCTTTCATGATCTTATAATCCATTTGTGTCGGGAACTGGTTTACAGGAGATGGATGGTTTTGACAGTAGCTCTGCAGTAATTGTTCTTGGAGCTACCAATCGAGCTGATGTCTTAGACTCCGCCCTGCGTCGGCCTGGGAGATTTGATCGTGTCGTTACTGTTAGTAATATATCTTGCTTTGTTTACTTATAATGATCATGCAGTGTAATATACTTTATCAACGCTATCTGACACTTTTTTTCAGGTGGAAGCACCTGACAAAGTTGGAAGAGAATCCATTTTGAAAGTGCATGTTTCAAAGAAAGAGCTTCCTTTGGGAGATGATGTCAACCTAGCTAGCATTGCTTCGATGACAACCGGTTTTACTGGGTAAAACTTTGTATTTTAATTCTTGACCCGACAGTTTCTTGCCTACTTTTTTACTCTATATCTAGTCAACTTTTATGTTTGGTTTTATAGGGCAGACCTTGCAAACCTGGTTAATGAGGCTGCTTTGCTAGCCGGAAGGAAGAGCAAGATGACGGTTGAAAAAATTGACTTCATTCAGGCTGTCGAGCGATCTATAGCGGTATTGTCCTTATTCTTTCTGAGTCTAGTGCACAGCTCATCAGAATTTGTTTTCTTTACATTGGATCGTTTCTTTCAGGGCATAGAGAAGAAGACAGCAAGGTTAAAAGGTAGTGAGAAAGCTGTGGTTGCAAGGCATGAAGCTGGGCATGCTGTTGTTGGTACAGCTGTTGCAAGTCTTCTTCCTGGACAGTCTCGTGTTGAGGTAAAGCAATGAGAACTGCTTCTTGGAATGTTTACATGTGTTAATAATGCTCTCTGCTAATCCTTGGTGTTTTCAGAAATTAAGCATATTACCAAGATCAGGAGGGGCATTGGGCTTTACATACATTCCTCCAACGCATGAAGACAGATATTTGCTTTTCATTGATGAGTTACATGGCCGCTTGGTAACACTTCTTGGAGGTCGTGCTGCTGAAGAGGTTGTTTACTCGGGGCGTATATCAACAGGTGCACTTGATGATATCAGGAGAGCAACGGACATGGCCTACAAGGCAGTAGCTGAATATGGTCTCAACCAGAAAATTGGACCCGTCTCTGTATCTACACTTTCTTCTGGTGGCATTGATGACTCTGGGGGTTCACCATGGGGAAGAGACCAGGTAACTTTATCCCTTCCTAGTTCTAGTTAATTCTGTTAAAAATGGAAACCAAACCTAACATGTCAGGCTTAATTCACAGGGTCATCTAGTTGATCTTGTTCAAAGAGAGGTGACAAATTTGTTGCAATCTGCACTTGAAGTTGCGTTGACTGTTGTTCGTGCTAATCCAGATGTATTAGAAGGTCTTGGTGCTCAACTGGAAGGTAAACACATTACACCACTGGACACTAATACTGTCTTTACTGAAGCAAAACATAGAACCAGTTATGTGAAATAAAAAGTAAACGGCTAGTGCATTCAAATAGGACATGGCATGATATTGTCACTGAAATCACATGTTGATGGCCTTTATTCGTAATCTAGCTCTTCAACTAGTTGACTCTGTTTTGAAAACATGTACATGGTTTCAGATGAAGAGAAAGTAGAAGGTGAGGAGCTGCAGAAATGGTTAAATAGAGTAGTTCCCTCAGAGGAACTTTCTATGTTCATCAAAGGAAAACAAGCTGCTCTGCTTCCAGCAAAAGCTAGCTCCAGTTAACATCTACAAAGCCTCTTGTATCTCTCTATCTCTCAGGTCAGGCCTCTGTGTAAGCATCTGATGATGACTCTGCCACACTTAAAAGAATTAAAAAGCTAGAAAGAATCTATCTACCTCTCTGGCGAGTCCTGGCCATGGATGACTTCGTATGTATAGAAAAGAAAAAGCTTTTTTTTTTTTACTTGGTATTAAACAGAGCATGTGTTGTAATATTTGCTACCTTTTTTCTGCAAAGTTATTGGCAATTGTATTATTGTTGTTCCACTTGTATATATAGAGACCATTTATGTTAATATAAAACTTCATATGGGAAAGATGAATCCATCGTGTCCAAATTGACTCAACCATGAATGTATTGTATATCAGATATGATATAAGATGTGAGATTTGAAGAACATTTTGAAGAAGCCTTCGTAAATATTTATCACTATCAACTTAGAATTGGCAGCAGAGTACATAGATTACACAAAGTTTATCTTATTTCTTGGCAAAGAGGCCACCGAAGCCGCCGTTCTTCTTCTGTGGCACCGCCACCTAGTTCTTGCCGCCGGAAACGGTTTTCAGGCCAGAAACAGTGGTTCCTTGTTTCTCTTCAACCTTGTTGAGGGGAGGATCGGTCTCGTAGAACTGATCTTACTTCGTTAAACTGCCGAGAACGAAGTCGATGATACTCTTCTCTTCTTTCGTGCTGCTACTGCTGGTGGTGGTTCCTTTGCCCCGCGTGGCGTATACTCTCACGGTGGCCGGAGCAAAGGACATTAGAATCAAAGAAGCCATTAATTCTTGTTGTCTTGTACTCTTGTGCTCTGTGTGTCTTCTCTTCAGCCGTTGGATCGGTTTGACATGCGCTCTCCACAAGTGTCTTATCCTTTTTTTCTATGACATGTCAGTGTATGTATGTATAATGTATGCGTTGATTATGCTGATGAGTGATGATGATGAGATTATGAATAGCATGGAGAAGAGTAGATTGATGGTATAATGATGAATGTGAAGGTCCCACGTGCCGTTGCAACGAAGCAGGGCTTTGTTAAGAGCTGATGGATTTGTGTTGGTCTTACTCGTTGACCGTTGTTGTACTACGTAATTTATTTAGTTTTTTTTTTTTTTTACCATCGTAAATATATATTATTTAGAGTTTTCAAGTTTCGAAAGAAGGAAACTCGTTTACCTTTAGGATTGGGTGATCTGAAATTTTGACTAAAATATTTCATGGAAAAAAAGAACTAGTTATTGGTTAGTTTGTTTGTATTATACTTTTACAAGATTATTAGTTAAACATTGTGGACTAGAAAAATTATTAGTTAGGAGGTATATTCATTCAGTCAAACATTTCAAGTGCCTTTGTACAACATTGTGGACTAGAAAATACATTGAATTTAAGACCAAAACTCAGACTATGTTACTAACAATATGTATAACGCGACAAATAAAGATAATGAAAATTTGAATCCTATATATAGACAGACCATAGACTGTAGAGTATAACGCTCAGATTCAGCCACATATGATCTTTACCAATTTTGATTTTTTTTTGCCGTTGCGTTTCTTAATATTGATTCGTTTATTTTATTTTATATCCTTAACACTGAATTGTGTATTTCCTTAACATTGATTATCACAAATGCATAAGTACTTTTAACCCCAAAAAAAAAAAACAAGTGTTCGGCTCGAAGGAAACCCTGTTTCTTAGAATGGGCTAACTGCCATTGACCAAATCTTTTATAGGTGGTTCTTCTCGAAGAAAATACTGTATCTCTCGTTTCTAGGATCAATGCATATGAATATTTGTATTTAGCTGTAACTAAATTCCTACTATTGTATAAAATTGTAATATGCTTATAAGCTTATTTCATTTTTGGTTATACATTGCTGGAAATTCTGATCTTGAAAGTTGAGTTTGCCAATGCCATTAGAACCATTTTTATTTAACAGTAAGCCCATATATCTAGTTAATATGTTCACAAAAATATTTTCGTTTTGTCTCAAGTTTTTTTTTTTTAAATGTATAATGTGAAACAATAATACAAGTGCATATTAATTAATAGAAAAAAATCATAACATAGAATCGATGTTTTAAATAGGAAAAAAAAGTAGCCATAACGAGAAAATTTATTTGCTTTCGTGTTCTATTATCCCAAATTATACACACAATAGTCTCATCTTATCGACCCAAATTTAATTTTCCCAACCACTTACTCCTAATTGTAACAAAATAAATCATTTCTTACTATAGCATGATATATAGCTATGATTTCTAGATTATATATATACGCACATCCCTCTCCTTCACCATATGTGTCTCTCATTAATCTCTCCATACAACAAAGACAATATAAGCCGCATAAACCGGGAAAATGGAAGCTCTAAACTCTATCTTAACCGGCTACGCCGTGGCAGCGCTATCAGTCTACGCTCTATGGTTCTACTTCCTGTCCCGGAGACTAACGGGTCCCAAAGTCTTACCATTCGTAGGAAGCTTACCGTATCTAATCGCAAACCGGAGCCGAATTCACGACTGGATCGCTGATAATCTCCGAGCAACCGGTGGTACGTATCAAACATGCACCATGGTGATACCTTTCGTAGCCAAGACGCAAGGGTTTTACACCGTGACGTGTCACCCAAAAAACGTTGAGCATATCCTTAAGACACGGTTCGACAACTACCCTAAAGGTCCGATGTGGCGAGCTGCTTTTCATGACCTGTTAGGACAAGGGATCTTCAACAGCGACGGTGACACGTGGCTCATGCAACGTAAGACAGCAGCGCTTGAGTTCACTACTAGAACTCTTAGACAAGCCATGGCTCGGTGGGTTAACGGGACTATCAAGAACCGGTTATGGCTTATATTAGACCGGGCGGTCGAAAATAACAAACCGGTCGATCTTCAAGATTTGTTTCTGAGGTTGACTTTTGACAATATTTGTGGTCTCACTTTTGGGAAAGACCCGGAGACGCTCTCCTTGGATTTACCGGAGAATCCGTTCTCGGTCGCCTTTGACACCGCGACGGAGGCTACTTTAAAGAGGCTTCTCTACACCGGTTTCTTGTGGAGGATTCAGAAAGCGATGGGGATTGGATCGGAGGATAAGCTAAAGAAGAGTCTTGAAGTTGTTGAGACTTACATGAACGATGCAATTGACGCTAGGAAAAACTCTCCCTCCGATGATCTTTTGTCGCGTTTCTTGAAGAAACGTGACGTAAACGGCAACGTTCTTCCGACTGATGTTCTTCAGCGTATCGCGCTCAACTTTGTTCTCGCCGGTCGTGACACTTCGTCTGTGGCCTTGAGCTGGTTCTTCTGGCTCGTCATGAATAACCGGGAGGTGGAAAAGAAGATCGTTGATGAGTTATCGATGGTTTTGAAGGAGACACGTGGCGATGATCAGGAGAAGTGGACGGAGGAGCCGTTAGAGTTTGACGAGGCGGATAGGCTCGTTTACCTTAAGGCTGCTTTGGCTGAAACGCTGCGTTTATACCCTTCTGTGCCTCAGGTGAATTTCTAGTCGATCATTTAATTATCAATTATTTCGTCTTTGGAAACAACATACGTAACGCTTATGGCCAGGAGAGATTTGCATAAAAGACCTAAACTTAAGATAAACATAATTAATTACTATAAAAATATTGATTCATGTCTTAATATATATAAATATATATATATATATATATATATATATATGACCTTCTTATAAAGAAATTCCTGATTTATGACTAGCTTGTAGTTGACTAGTTGTTAATTCCGTAATTTGTCCTTTTAAGCTGAATAATACAGATTTCTTGTTATTAGTCCCTAAGCTCTAGCTAGAATCAAATGACTGTTACAAACATAATTAACTGTTACTTAATTTGAGCTATTTTTTACCAAAAAGAAAATGGCAAAATTAACGCAAAATTACTCCTCATTTATTTTGTAAGGTTTTATTGTCCTCATAATTCATACTGTAATAAAGAGCTATGTATAACGTATTAGTAACGTTTCAAATATCCAGGATTTCAAGTACGTCGTAGACGACGACGTTTTGCCGGACGGGACTTTCGTGCCAAGAGGCTCGACGGTGACCTACTCGATTTACTCGATCGGACGGATGAAAACGATTTGGGGCGAAGACTGTCTCGAGTTCCGTCCGGAACGGTGGCTCACAGCCGACGGTGAGCGGTTCGAGACTCCCAAAGATGGTTACAAGTTCGTAGCTTTCAACGCCGGACCAAGGACTTGCTTAGGAAAAGACTTAGCTTACAATCAGATGAAGTCGGTGGCTTCAGCCGTTCTCCTCCGTTACCGGCTGTTTCCAGTCCCCGGTCACCGCGTCGAGCAAAAGATGTCGCTAACGCTTTTCATGAAGAACGGGTTACGTGTTTACTTGCAACCTCGTGGTGAGGTGATTGCATGATTAAATTACTAATTAAGGGTATTATGGTAAATATGTTTATCATTTGAAGTTTATTCAACCTACTTTTCCTATGTTTTCTCCACCTACAAAAATACATATTATGATATATATGCACTTTTTGTGCCTTTGTTTGTTAAGTTTGTTCAACTCTTTTTGAATAAAAAGGTTACTGGTTTAATTTGAGTATAATTATAAAGCAATTAGTGGACGTAAATATAGATAAATACCAATGTCGTAACGTAAGTGGAAATCAATTTCACACTAATCTCTAAAATCTAAATTAGCCACTTAATTACTTGAACGAACAACATAACGTAAGATGAGAACAACCAAAAAAAAGTGAAGGATTTATCTATAATTCGTTAAAAAAAAAAAAAAGGATCGACTTCAAAGTATCTAGGACATGAACCTTGATTTTATTTTGATACGAAAAGCAGCTTGAAAGTTATGGTCTACAGAAAGTTCAGAGAAACTTAAAGGACAAAATTATTAAACAAAGGAAGAGAAGGATATAGATGTAGAACAATCATATAACGTAACGTCGCATGATCATGGGGGTAGCTAGTACAATGGGAAGCAGATGTTGCTACCTTGAATAGAACCAGAGATCATCTCTATCAGATCCATCTCTCTTCTTTCACTTGTAGAGTTAACTTGAGCCTCAAGAAAATCGTTGTGGCCTCCGTGCTCTACGGTGGTGCATGACGTGGAAGATGAGGAAGACGGAAAATGAGTGTCCAAGTAGGACGACGTCGTACCGTTCAACAAATAAGATAAGTACATATCAGACGCAAGGTGGGGTGTACTTGCCGGAGCTGCGATCGTTGCCTCTTGATGATCAGTTCCAATGTTGTTGTACAAGTTTAGGTTAGGGCTCTTGATCATGATTCCAGATGATGAAGACTGAGTTACCTCATCCGAAGTTTGGCTCAAACCTATATTGTCCAGAGATATCGGGTGGTTTGCAAAAAGGTTTTGTAGGTAAACCAGCTCTTCGTCATATGGATCGCCAAGGATGGACGATGCGGAATCACCATCAGAATAGATCTGACGATCAAGATTAGGTGTAGAAATAACACTGATCGTGGTCTCATTCTTGTTCTCGTCATTGTTGTTCTTGTAAATGCCATTATTATCGATGCTTTTGATGTAGTCTTGGAGAATGCATGGTCTTTTAGCTGAGGGAGAGCCATCGCTATCATTGTTATCAGCGTTTGATTCGCGTTTGTGTTTGCGTTTTGAATTTTGACGTCGTTTGGTCGCATTCCAATGGTTCTTGATAGAGTTCTCAGTCCGTCCTGGTATGAGTTTAGCTATCTCTGCCCATTTGTTCCCGATTCTCATGTGCGATTCCACAAGAACCCTCTCTTCTTCTTCACTCCATCCATCTTTCTGAATTTATTTTTTTGGCAAAAAAAAAAGAGATCGAGGGACTTATGTCAGAACCCTAGATCTAGACGAAACTAAGTTATACGCGGAGAGAGATCAAGATATAAACCTTTATATCAGGACGGAGATGATTGTGCCATCTCTCACGACATTGTTTGCCAGCTCTTCCCTCAAGTTTCTCCGATATCATCGCCCATTTCCTCTCCCCATGTTGCCTCACCAACCTTATCAACTTCCTATACATATAAAAGTTCGTAGTAACAAACGCATATACAAAATCTTTTTTTGACTCTTGTATAGATGCATGCATGAATCAATCTACATAAACATTTATCGATCTATATGTACCTGTCTTCGTCCGCTGTCCATTGCCCTTTGATGAGGTTCATGTACGGTCGTTTCTTCGTACTGTTTTGAGAATATCTGGCTGCACGTTTAGTAGTCACCACTTCTCCAATAGGGCTTCTGTTACCGCCATTAAGGACCAAGTGTTTCTCCCTCGTCGGCCCAAACGTTGTGTTCTTTTTGTTATTGCTTCTAGTTTCAATCATCGACATTTTCGTCTTCACGATGGCTTGGTCTCTAGAACACTCTTGTTTCTTGGAACACAAGGCATCATTCTTTTGGCCGTACAAGAATCTATCCACGGCTGTCAACGGCGGTGCAGCTCCATGGACAAGGCGCCGGTCTTCCATGGAAAAAAAAGAAGAAGAAGAAAAGATTAACTAGTAGAAAGGAGAGGAGAGCACAAATCAAAAGGAGAGAGTTTAGCTAGTAATAAGGAATATGAGAGAACTTAATGAGTTTCTATATAAAATCAAACCAATGAATGACCCATTAAATTCCTTTTGTTTAAAAAAAAAAAACCTTATAGCTATGGTATTTTTCACCCCCGTCCGAAGTTGAAAACAATGAGCAAGGAAGACTACAAAATCTGATAACTAGAAAATATTGATATTTGTTTATTGATTACTATAAGGATCTATGCGTATTAGTCACTAAATTTTCAAATCGATAGTTTTCCAAAATCCTCTCCAGTTTCCTGTTGTATTTTATATTATGTCATTATTAAGACAATATCTACGAACAACGTAAAGAATGTAAAGTCAATTATAGAATAATATACAATAATTAGGAAATAATACTTGTTTGGCAACAGTCTTCTTTAATTTCATTTTGCAATATATAACTAACACATTCTCTAAAAAAAACTTTTTCTATCTAATAGCAAATGCTAATACTAAAATAGTTTACCTAATAGTATCAAAATTATGCATAGTATATGCCAAGTGGTGTGAAATGAGCTATGGGAAAATGAAAAGACTATCACATCTTCGTGCAGATAGTTTGACGTTATGAATAAAGGGGCTTTAGGAACTCTTGAAATGAGAACTCTGCAAATTTGTAACGGGCACGAAGTGGTTAATGGAGAGAAACCAATGGTTATTTATTCGCTGCCAAATAAAAACATGGTTACTATGCAGCAAATTAATTAATTTAAGTTGACAACAAATCTAACATTATTTCGAAGGATAAATTTAGGAGGAGACTAAGCCCATACACAGAACCGGCCCAAGACACAATCTTCAGCTTGCGGCCGCAAATAATATATGTCTAAAATCGACCCTATTTTTTCATATAGTTAATTTGGCCTAAAAATGTTTTTGGATTTCTATATACACTTTTATCAGTGTGGTTCAATATATAATTAAGTGATTAACTATTTTTTGGCTTAGATGTCAACAAAAAAAAACACACTAATATTCTGCTCAATTTTGTGCTTCCTTAATCTTTATTGGTTTATCATATTTGATAAACTCTAATACGTTCATTTCTCTAAAACTCCTTTCCACAAAGTTTTTTATATTATAAATCTCTAATTTGAATATGTATTTGACCGTTGCTTAACTGAACGTGGAAAGGACTATGAGGATGTTAATATGCAGCAAAACTTCTGTCCACTCCAATATATGGTTCTATTTTTAAGCTCTAATAAGAATATATATGTTATATGTTTCCACTGTCTTCATTGTATGTTTAAATCTCAAACGTCCTCTAATTTCAATTGATGTACATGCAGCAGATGGCAGTGGGCAGTGGCAAGAGTAGTTCGATTCATAATCAGTAACCAGCTCATACAATACAACTTAAGTGGTCTGCATACGAAATATCTACACAAGTTGATCATGAGATGTAAGTGGCCCCTTACTCAGTTTTTAATAAATCTTTTATGTTCTTCTTCAAGTACAGTTTTAAAAAGTATAATAGAATCTACTCCAATTTCTTGAATCAAAAATTCATTTTAATGACTTGGTTGAAATATAATGATCATTAGTCTCAGGTATATCTTTACCGATACTTTATAATTTTTTATCTTGAAAACAACTTAAAAAGGTAGCAAACCCAAAATTAAAAACATTGAACCGATTTTGGAACGTAGGAAAGAAAAATATTATTTTACTTTAAAAAAAATAACTATGTTTTCCTCAAAAAAAATTTTAAGCTTAGAGTTTGGTTCAGTTACATCTAATAACTTATATGAACTCCTAATGTTTCCATAGATTGTTGGAAACATATATATGATACCAATTACCACTTAACTGAAGAAATGTGTTTAGAGATTTTGAAAATGCTTAAGATTCAATGACAATTAATTGCTCATCATCAAAGTGCACAATTAGCGGAAACGATATGTGAAAGAGGCTGAGAGCCAAAGTATATGGACCACAAAGCCATGGGAATTTGCGATAGTTTAAGTTCATTATTTCCAACTAAAATTTTTATTTAGTAAGGTAACTAATGCATTCAAAGATCAATTTGTAAAACTTATCAAAATATTGCTCATATCATAAAAGACTAATAAAATATAAACCGCGCGTAGCGCGGTACTAAAATCCCCTAGTTTAGTTAAAATAAGTTTCTATTAAGCCGAAATCTTCGTATAATTAACTAAGATTTCATAATTGATACAATAAAAGCTTACCATTAGATCATGTTTACAAAACGAAGGCCCATATTTTAAAAAAGAAGATTACTGGGCTTACAAAGCCACAAAACGAACCAATAATATCCACTGTATCGGTCGGCCGAGTTAAAGGTAAAAGTCGCGGATCTTTATCGGACAACTAGATAAGGGCCCGCACGATGTGCGGGTTCAAAAATTGTTTGAAAAAATAAATCTTAAATCTAAAACAATTTTCCAAAAATATATAAAGAATTTTTTTTCTAAAATAAATATATAAATAATTTAGAGAATATTTGTATTTACCTTCATACATTTATTTATATTTTTATATTTTTAATATATTATAACAATTATTATAATAATTTAAAGCTAAATTATGTCCCACTAAAACTTTTGCCAAATATTCATCATTACAAATATTATTATTGTCATATTTCAAAAACGTTTCACAACTTATTCACAAAATATTTTACATGCAACAAATTCATCAAAGTAACATCTAATAATTAACCACATACAATATTACTCTATGTTTTACCATTAAAAATATGTTCTTACACCCAAAATTATTTTATTATTAAAGTATGCTATTTATCACCACCTATAAAATGTCTTCTAAACAAATTAAACAACTTTTATGTTGCTTTACTTTCATTTTGGCATAATTATAGTTTTTATAATTACTAAAATTGTTTTGTGACATAATTTCTTTAACCATGAACTTTTTTTTACTCCAAATATATTGGATGAACAACTGGTGAAAATTATCTACCCAATTACGATGATTTTATGACTAACCCAAAAAATTGAGAAATTGAAAGAAATTTAATATAATGTAATAAAAATAAAAATTTGTAAATTATAATCATGATGGTATATATAGGTCTTAGATAATTAAGATATACAAAATAGAAACTTTATATACAATCCAAAACACGACATATGTCATAATCAAGTTAAGGATCAACGACCTATTTACTCTTCAGAAGTATCCAATTGTACCAAAACAACTTAAAGTTATGACCTCGTCTCAAATATTCTCAAATCAAATATTCTCAACTTATTTTTACCCGAATCAAAAGTAGGGCGACGATATCCTGGATAGGGGGATAATTTATTAATTCTTCTCAACTTATTTTTTTGACATAATTTATTAATAATAATATACATGCTTAGTGAATTAGTTTTTTTGTTTATACATGTCAAAATCTTATTGAGAGAACACATATAACATAAGTAACTTACAATGGAAAATATATTAGTTTTGTTAATTTTTCTTTTTGATTTAGAATTTTTTTAGATAAACATGTAAATTTTATTTAGATTTAATATTATTTTTTTAATTAGCTATTTTGAAAATAATAATTTTTGACATGTGTCAACATTTCATCAGTATACTTGACATGTGGCTAATTTGAAAACCCAACTTTATATAATAAGAGTTTTAATATAATAAAATTATTAATTTAAGCTTTTTCCTAAGAATGCCAATCAGTTCTCCATGATCTTCGTTTTCTTCGCATGGCCTTCACAAATCTTGTTGCAGTACTCATTGTCTGAAATTGGCTAACCATAGAGACATTTTTTTTTTTTTTTGTGCAAACAAAGACATAAAATTTAATGTGCTAGGTTATATAGTATAATTATACGACCAAATATGGATGACACATAGTATATTTATTTTACCATGTAGTGGTTGAGAATCTTTGTAACAGTGAAAATTTGATATGGATGGCACATAGTATATTTATTTTAGTTGTTTTTTTAATATAATAAGATTACAATTATATTATGCTTTGTTTTACCAAGCTTGAAAACTGTGATTTTTGATCGTTAAAATTGACATGTGTCACAATCTGATGAGTTACTAACTTTGATCTCTGATCGTTAAAATTGACACGTGTCAGAATCTGGTGAGTATTTAACTTTGATCTCGGATCGTTAAAATTAACACGTGTCACGATCTGGTGAGTTACTAAATTTTTAAAATTGACATGTGTCACGATCTGATGAATTACTAATTTTGATCTATGATCGTTAAAATTAACACGTGTCATGATCTGGTGAGTTTTTAACTTTGATCTCTGATCGTTAAAATTAACACGTGTCATGATCTGGTGAGTTACTAACTTTGAGAACCAAGGTTTATATAATAAGATTGGAAAAACACGCGGATCCTATCTCTTTTGGGTCGGGTAATCAATTTCCTCTTTGATTTTGACCAAATTATCCCTTCCAATTTTAATAAACTCTCTCCTTTATGCTTAATTGAAGGGCATTCTCGGAAATTTTGTGCAATTTTCGAATCTGTACTTCTCTTTTATATGTATAGAGATCTAGAGATATTAAATTAGACGTGTTAATGAAATACACCAAATTAGGAAAGAAAATTATCTGAATTCTGAAGTCGCAAGAATCCCATAGTAAGCACCCATGTGATTATAATAACCTTTTCAATTAGGAAAGAAAATTATCTGAATTCTAAAGTCGTAAAAATCCCATAGCAAGCACCCATGTGACTATAATAAACCTTTTTAATAATGTCAATATGATATAATTAGAATCATAATTATGTTATGTTTTCTTCTTCGGTTCATCGTTCGTAGGTGTTACCTTTCAGTAATTTCAATAAAATAATGTGTCCATAATTATGTTTTATTTTCTTCTTGGTAAACTTTTATTGTCAATGTAGTCAGTGGCGAATCTAGGAATTATTTTTACCGGGGTCAAAACATAACTAAAACTTTTTTTTTAATATCTTATTATATAAACCTTAGTTTTCAAAGTTAGTAATTCATATAATTGCGACATGTGTCAAGTATATCGATAATATTTTAACATATGTGAAAAGAAAATTTATTTAATAATTATAGAAAAATTAAAAAATCTTAAAAATAAAAGATTATAATTAATATTTTTAAAAGTATATAAAACTAAAAGTAATCTATTATCACTAATTCTAATAGGAAAGTTACTAATTTCAAAAGGAAAATATGTGCAATTAATAAGGAAAATATTTGCAATTTAATTGCAATTATTATTTATTATAGTCATATAGTAAAGAGAAATTTATACAGAAAAGTGATTAAAGTTTGAAAAGGTTTAATGTGTTAATATTAGTAATTAACATAATGTAAGAAAAATAAAATAATCAAAATAAAAAATTAATGTAATTTTCTTAAGTTTTCAATCGGTGAATGATTTGATAGAGTATTCAATATTATTGTGTTATTATATAAACCTTAGTTTTTAAATTAGTAACTCATGTGATCGCGACACATGTCAATTTAACAATTAAAGATTTTGTCATATGTTATACATAAATTTTGTCTCAACATATTTGTAAATTATAAGAGATTAAAAATTTAAACAATTTAATAAATAGAAAAAATAGTTCATATATGTATATAAAAAATAATACTAATTATAATTTTAAATTACTATTTCTTTAAGAAAATTATGCAATTACTTACTATAATACCATGATTAAATAAATTATACTGTCAGTTATTAATCCTAAAAGAAAAAGGATTGTAGATCCTTTACTTAAACAAATAATTTTCTCATCTTTGAAGTTTTGATTAATTTATGATAATGTTGGACAAATAGTAAAATTATTACTTATGAGATTACAAAATATAAAAAAAAATATTTAAGATATTGTTACTTATTAAAATATGAGATAAAATTAGTTTTCAGTTTCTTTTTGAGAATTATGTTTTACTAATTTTCAGTTTTTATAAAATATTAAGTAAGGTATAAATTTGATACAATGCACATTTATTTGATATGAAATTATAAATGTTACTCATTGGGATTAAATGCATAGAATTAAAATCTAATTTTATTATCATGTAATAATATAAAAAGAAATTGTATTGCAGGATGGAGTGTGTGAACACTAAATCCGGTTTAAAAAAAATCAGATGAAATAAAATTAATATTTTGAATACAAATTAAAATTTCACATATTTTTTATATCCGCGTTAATACGCGGGCCTAATCTAGTAAATATAAAAACATCTAACAAAACTATTTTAAAAGTTTTTATATCCTGAAATCTCTTCATCACAGTTTCATTTGTAATAGATAAACATACATCTTTTCGATTGTTGACAAAAAAAAAGTACATCTTTTCAATAAAATAAACTAAACAATTTTTCAGAAATTGATCTATAATCCGATTGCGTCGATGAGTTTTCACAATCATCATCGCTAAAAAACGTATCTTAACAGTTACAGTAGCAACAGGCAAAATCAAAACTCACTTCAACAGTCCAAACACCAAAGCATGTAACATATTTTTTTTTACTAAATATATGTATTACTAAATTTTTACTAAATTAATATATGTATTACTAATTTTTTTTTATTATTAATGAGGAGTCAATTGACCCCACACCCTTGTATGTGGATCCCTTGAATGTAGTTACGATCTCATATCACCTTTGCTCTTATAAATGTCGCCTTACGAATAATACTAGAATATGACCCGTGCTCTAGCACGGGTTGAAATTCTTTCATTTTATTTATTTGATAATTTTTATTTAAAACATCGTACATGTGATTATTATTATTATTTTTTTTTGGATGGAACACTATGCTATGAAATCATATAATGAATATGACTTATGAAAATAACATCTATTTTGTAAAATATATTCTAGTATATATAGATTTTGACCCGCGGTATAATGCAGATTAAGTTGTGTGGTAAAAAAAATAATTTTTGTTTGATAATTTTCTTTGATTTGTTTAGTATTTAAAATTATATATTGTGTTTTGATTGTTAGTTCTATGATTTAACTTATACTATAACGCATATTAATTTTAGGACCAAATATGTAACGTATGTTTGTCAAAATCATTGTGACCGAGAAAGTCTACCAAACAACATTATTCCAAACTTAAATTTAATCCGACAAATTATATTTTTATAATTTTAACCCGTGCTCTAGCAAGAAATCACATTTCTTGATATTTTTCATATTATAGTGACATATTATTGACCCGTGCTATAACAAATCAAATTAGAGTGTTTATAATTTTTAAATTTTTTATCTATCATATATTTATGATATTCTTAAAAGTATTAAATTAAACTATTTTTAAAGATTCCAAATTAAATTATTTAAAAAGTTTATTATAGTATATAAAATTATACTATTCAACAAAAGAAATATATGAAATGAATTTAAATATTCAAATTTTGGTCCGTAATATGCGGAATAGTGATTAATATAATCGGAAATCACTTGTAATGCGGAAGATATGCGGAAAAGTGATTAATTTCTGAGATTTTTTTGCCTATATATGGTTAGTTAAATATTATTTGGAGATTTTATTTTATTCCTTAGAATATAATTTTAAGAGGATCCTAATCCTAAATCTATATAACCTACCAAATAATTAATTCATATAATCTATCAAATAATTAATCTTAGTTATAACCTATATTAATATTATATAGTCTACCAATTTGAAGTTATGTACTTCCGTTTTATTAAAAAGGAGATATTAACATATTAATCATGTTAAAAAATATTCGGAACAAATATTTGGTTAAGATGCTATTATAATAATATTTGTAATAGCATGTTAATCATTGGCCCAATAATAACATCGTTGTTATATATCATACTATCATGATTAACAATATATTATCTACAAACAATGGATCACAGAATCGTTGTTCTTATTTTAATTGTTATTATTTGCTTGTTAACAATAAACATAATCACGGAATAGCATGTTAATCATTAGCCCAATAATAACCATTTCTCGGTATTATCTACAAACGATTAATTGTTATTATTTGATTAGATTTTTTTTTATGCTTATCAGTATTTTTTCTGTGGACAATTAATTCGAAATATTTTGTTTATTGTTTTTGTAATCAACGTGATGTAGCAATCAAATCTTTGGAGGATATATTTTGGTGTAAAAGAGAATTAAGATTATCTCCTAAAATCTTCTGTGCATACCTAACATATATCTTGTAACAAATTAATACAATTTATTTTATAACCCATTTATAACCTTCTATTAAAATTATATAGTCTACAAATTTGAAGTCGTGTACTTCCATTTTATTAAATAGGGGATAATTTGACATACAATTTTTGTTTTTCATAATACAGATAGTAACAACTTCTTTCTGAGCCTCTAAAATTAAATGTCTAATTACAAAAGTACAATGATGTATCATTAACCCTAGCTAGAACGACCATAAACATAACAAATGGCAAGCAATGGATGCCAGCAGATTCGTGTAATTGCAAAAGTATACAAGGTGTAGCTAGCATTAATTCAACTTGAACAGTAAATTAACCTCCATAATAAGTTAAAAGTTATGACTTAATGAAGGTTGAATTTAGTTCAAAAAAAAAAATGAAGGTTGAAAATTTTGTTGACAATAAACTGTGAGATAAATGTGATTTCTCTGTTGTGTAATTCACATCATCTTGCGTGATGATTTGATTCTTTATGTGTTATAATTTATATTAATCTGTATTTCTTTGTAGCATGTTATAAGTAAAAATCACATATACAAAATTAATAAATGTAGCGTCTACTATTTTCAAAATATAAGGGTACAGATGTTAATAACATGTCAGTTTAAAAAACATGGCTTGAACTTTGAGCTAATTTTGAGCTGTATTATTAACATAAGATAATGATTAATTAGTGAATATTATATATATATATATATATATATATATTTTATGGTAGTTCTTAGTATTTCTTTGTGGCTATATTTCTTAGTTACCAATAAATATCACATTTCTGTACAAAACTAATAACAAATATAGCAAGCATACTGTTTGAAAACAAATTATGAGCTGGATTTTCCCTCACATTTTCCTTCATTCTCATATATATATATATATTTCTCTTTTAATTATTATGAAAATGGTGCCTTCTTTTTTTGTTGTTGTTGTATTGTAGTTAGTTAATAGGTAGCGTATGTGAGTACCAAATTAAACATACGCCGGTAACATCTTCCTAGATTAAACAAGTTTTTGTTTGTTGCTATTTTTAGTATCATTAATTGATTGAAAACAACTTTCAAATACTTCTAAGTCCGTTGTTTTTCACAGCATCAAGTATAAGGATTTGTCTTGGTAAACTATATAGTTACATTTTTGATATCTTCAGAAATTAGCAGAGTCTACAGTTGGTATTCCACTTCCTTAATTTACTTTCTACTTATATGGTGGTTGTTGGTTACAATTTTGGTTGAAAATTTAATGCATTTCCATGAGTAAACTACGAACAAAGTTTTAACTATTGAAAGTGTTTAGATTTGTTGTAATTTGGTGAAAAGTTGTGTGTTTTACTTGTAATTTTATACAATACTTTTTTTTATATATATTTAATCTATCAGCTACGTTTTATACAAATTTGTTTCTTTATAATACGACTAGTTTGATTGTAAAATCGATGAGGTTACTACTAATTTTATACTCTTTAATTTGAACAAATACGATGTACAAGAAATTAGTGTAGGAATACTCTCTGAACAAAAAGTATAGGTAAAAGCTGTTCTTAATTTCCTTCTTTTTTACTGAGTAAAAGTAACTTTTACATAACTTTAATATCATTTAGTTTCAGATAATTTTTGTAATTAATCCAAACAAAAGCAGTTGACGCCGGGTCAACCGTACGGGAGTAGGTCACGGTGACGGCAGATGAATCCACAGTCGTCCTCCGTACACGGCGCCGATGGAACTACCCAAAAACCAACAAAATCTAAATTCCCTAATTTTTAGAAAAACTATTTTTTTGCATAATCTTGATTGACCTAAAAGTAGATTTTTCAAAAAATCTAAAACCAAAAACAGCTTAAAAATTTACAGCCATTTAAGGTCTATATACTTTCATAAACCAAATAAAAGCAGGTCAATTAATCCGAATTCGAGATATTCCACAAATCATTTTTGTCTACATATAATTCAACAGACGGTTTGTACATATGATCAACAGCCGTTGTGAAACTTGTGATCATCTTCATGCTAATTGTATTTGCCACAGGTTCTTCTTACACAAATATATATATATATATATATATATTTGCAAAAAATTAATTGCTAACGTTCTCAGAAATTATTTTTTTGGTTTAGTAATCTTTCGTTTCTATATACACTTTTATATGTGTTTGGTTCAATAATTAAGTGATTAATTAACTAATATATTCATTTTGACACACTCGTCATGGACCAAAATAGACATAGACATATTGCCAATAAGTAGATCTACAATTGGCAACTTCTAGAAACAGAGACAAAATTAACGTTACAAGAAAATTAATAGACCTCAAGAATTCATAGATGTCAAAATAACATTAAGTACTTTCAGTAAACTAAATTAAAAAGCAGGTTGTTAAATCCGAATTCCAGAGATCTCCACCGTCTTTCTTTTGTTTGATTCGAATTTTTTATTTCTCTAAAATTTTCACCCATTAAAAAAACTTTAAATATGATATTGATTCACTTAGTAAAATTTGATTAGCTTACACACTTGTAAAGTGAGTTTACAAGTTTTAACTATATAAATATAAGTTAAAGCATTTTATGGACATTTTAAATATGTTTTATGTGCAATATTTAAGCATTTTCATAGCAACATTTGAGCATTTTTATAGCAAACACTAGCATTTTTATAGCAATCACAATTGGGAATGCTTGAATCTGAATTTATGTTCTTTTAGGGATGTGGTCTGTTTTGTCCAATTCATAGACGAGTCCAGGATTTAGACCGGCTAATGGGTTGACCTGACCAGCTCCAATCCATAAGCAAACTCAGTTGATGCACTTTTTTAATGAGAATGCTTAAATTGAAAATTTATGATGATTGATTCAAATGGATGCAAAAACACAAATCTAGATTAAAGAACCACAAAAACAACAACAATATTATAATGATTGATGACTATGGTGAAAGTGATGCCTCATCAGTTACCATCAGTATAAACAACAATGGGACTTCTCACGTTATGTGTTCCATCTGACCATATTAGATTTGCAGACGAAGGCAGTTTTGGGTCGAGATTGCTCCCTGAAACAGTCACCGTGAAAGACTTCTTCTCGTTCACCATCTTAAACGAGAGAACACTAGGCGTCACCTTAATGCTGAGCTTAGATCCGTGATTAAGGACAATCTTTGATATGTATGTAGAGTTGGGGGTGCCAAGGTTGGTGACAGTTCTATTGAAATCCACCGTGAAGGAGCTATTAGAACTTGCAAGTTTAGCCGACATCGAAGGATAGTTGAGGTTTCTTGATAAGGTGTTTCCAGTGCAAGTGGCGTTTTCACCAGAAATGAGTTTAAGGCTTTCTGAAGTGTGGTTCAAGCTGCAGAGAAAGGCGATGTGGTCTGATTTGTTCAGTTCGTAGACAAGTCCAGGGTTAAGAGCGGCTATTGGGTTGACATGTCCAGCTCCATAAGCAAACTCGGTCGATGCAACTCCAGTTTCAGTAGCATTCATTGGCCAAGCTGCAAAGATTCAGTAAGAGAGACTTGTATAAGAACAGGCTTGTCAATAAAGATTACTTGCCAGAGAGTTAAAAGTTGGATTTTTGGTTTACTGGTTGTCATGATGGCAGATTGGATCATGGAGGGAGACCATTCAGGATGAAAAGTCTTGACGTATGCGGCCACGCCTGAAACGTGTGGACAAGCCATAGAAGTTCCGGACATAACAGAGTATTTCACACGTCTTGGGTCACTCTTATCGGCAGATGGTGAAGCCAAAGGTGAATAGGCAGCGAGAATCTCCACTCCTGGTGCTGTTACATCTGGCTGCAATCCATCCACCATTGTCTTTCAGACCAAGAAAGAAAGAAAAAAAAAATCAAGATTCAAGAGCATAAACGTGTTATACCTTTAGAATATCAACTGCAATGTTGTTTGGACCGCGAGAAGAGAAGGAAGCAATTGTAGGAGCTGTTGGATTAAAGATTGCTTCAGTTCTTAGAACAGATCCTTGCGGGGACCTGAGAAAGAAAACAAACACAGGGGATATCAAGACAAAGAAGGAAAAATGTAAATAATAATGAATATAGAGAGAAGATATTTATATACTTGGTGGAGTTAATGTAAGAGACGAGAGAGTCAAAGTCATCTGATGATAAAATAGAGAAGGGACGAGAGCTAATGGTTGCATAGTCTTTTTTGGCGGTAGTTATGGTTGCAACAGCTACTTCCGACATACTTTGATATCTTGAAACCATGATCTTTCCCGTCACGTTAGTTTCTGAAATAGAATCTTCTGAAAAAGAATCTACGTACACCAGAGGATACTTCTTTTGTTTCAGATCAAAAGCATTCACTGATTTCCCCTGTTAATAAAAACAAACATAATATATAGTCATTGGTAATATAATGAGGCAAAGATACTACGATGATAATAAAAATGAGTGTTACTAATACTTACAAGAAGTGTCTTGCCATTTCCAAGAACAACTTTGGTTGAAAACCTACGGTTGGTGGTGGTAGCTGCAACAGATAACACCCACGGCGCTACGCTCGCAACTGTGGCCGGATCCGGACCAGAGTTACCGGCTGAGTGCACAGTGAGAATCCCTTTGGCCATAGCGTGAAAAGCTCCGATTGCAATTGTGTCCTCTTCATACAATGAGGGGTGGTCTCCCCCGAGAGAGATGCTGATGAGGTCAACACCGTCTGCGATCGCGTCATCGAACGCAGACAGTACAGAGTCAGAGGAACACCCTGTCAGGGTGCAGACTTTGTAAGCTGCGATTCTAGAGGCTGGAACACCGCCTCTTGCCGTGCCATTGCCTATTCCAAAGAAGCTTGTGTCCGCAACTGCGTTTCCAGCCGCTGTGGACGCTGTGTGTGTACCGTGTCCTTGACTGTCTCTAGTGCCTTCGTTTGTGTAATCTCTTGCTCCAATTAACTTGCTGAAACATTACAAAATATATCAATTATATCTCTGCCTAGCTAGAATTATACTAAATAAAAGTAGGAGCTATAAGTTTCTAAGGCTGTCCACCTAAGATTTAAAACAATCAATAGGGATTCAACATGTCATTAATTAACATTTTTAGAAATTTGCAAAAAATTTTATATTAAAAATTATTTGAAACAACCTATCAGGATTTGACATGTTATTCATTAACATTTTCTAAATTTCCAGAATTTTTAGAAAAAGGAAAATTTTAAATTTATGGAAATCAAAAAACTATGTACAATATCCCACATTGGCTAGAAAATTTTTAGACAATGGTTCAAACCATATAAATAAAATTAATATGCTTACAACAACAAATGAGCGGAAAGTTTGATTTATCGGCGTCCAAATTTAAAGTTTTATTCGGTTTGATCCTGTTTTTTATTTAATCAAACTAAAACTTTAAAAAGTTTCAATTTCAAAGAATATTATAATATTTAAATTTTTAAAATTTTTAAATAATATAAATATTGAAAAATTAAAAGCTAATTTAAAATTTTAAAAGTTTAAAATATTATAAATATTAAAACTTTTTAAAAGGTTCAAATATTATATTCGAACCTTTTAAAAGTTTAAAATACTATAAATATTGAAATTTCTATAAGTTTTAGCTTTAAAAAGGTTTCAAAACATTATATTTTTTAAATTTTAAAAATTTCTTAACATTTAAAAGGTTTTTAAAACCTAAGCTTTAAAACAACCAATAGGGATTCAACATGTCACTAATTAACATTTTTAGAAATTTGCAGAATTTTATATATTAAGAATTATTTTAAACAACCTATCAGGATTTGACATGTCATTCATTAACATTTTCTAAATTTTCAGAACTTTTTAGAAAAAGGAAAATTTTAAATTTATGAAAATAAAAAAACCATGTACAATATCCCACATTGGCTAGAAAATTTTTAGACAATGGTTCAAACCAGTATAAATAAGATTAATATGCTTCCAATCACGAATGAGCGAAAGCTTGATTTATCATGCGTCCATGTTTAAAAGTTTTATTCGGGTTGATATGGTTTTTATTTGATCAAACTAAAACTTTAAAAAGTTTCAAAAAAATATTATAATATTTAAATTTTTAAAAAAATTTATAAATATTGATAATTTTAAAAGCTCTTAGCTTTTAAAAATTATTTAAATATTATAATTTTAAAATTTTAATAGTTTAAAATATTATAAATATTGAAACTTTTTAAAAGGTTCAAATATTATATTCGAACATTTTAAAAGTTTAAAATATTATATTGAAACTTCTAAAAGTTTTAGCTTTAAAAGGTTTCAAAATATTATAATTTTTAAATTTTAAAAATTTCTTAATATTTATAAGGTTTTTAAAAAATTAAAATATATAAATTTTAAAAATTTGAAATATTAGAAATATTGAAACTTTTAAAAGGTTCAAATATTAAAATATTTAAACTTTGTAGAATCTTTTAAAATATTACAATTACTTAACCTCCATAGAAATTTTAAGATAGTATATCTATACTAATAAAAAGTTGAAGCTATAAACTCCTAAAGGTGTCCATTTATGATTTTATAAAACCAATAAGAATTAGATATTTTGCTAAGAATTTTTTTGGAAATATAGTAGTCATCTATATTATTAATATTTTTAAGAAAAAAAAATCTATAGAAATAAAAGAAATATGTACAACGTCCCACACCGGCTAGAAAATTTTAGTCAATAGCTGAAAACCATTATAAATAAAAATAATATGTTTTTAACTATAAATTTATCAGGTTTAATTTATTTATGCTTATTTATCATGTTTCCAAATTTAAAAGTTATTTGATTTATTTTAGCAAATTAAATTTTTGAAAGGTTAAAATATTTATTATAGAATGTTTAAAAATATTATAAATACCTCCATAAAAATGTTAAAATATTATAACTATTTAAACTCTATAGAAAATGATTTTGGTCTTGGAGTTTGATGGGTTAACAAGTTGTGTGGTAGTCTAAACAAAAAGGTTTTTCAGTGAAAGAATGTGAAAAAATTGACGAGGAAGAACAAGAAGAAGAGTATAACAAAGAACTGGACGGTAAAAGTAACGATGACAACTACCATAAAATTTGACAATAAAAATGACAAGAAAGAATATGAAAAATAAGAAAACATTAAATAAAAACACGAAAACATAGGTGATAACGATCAATTAAATATGAGAAAGGAGATAAATTCATGATTATAAAATTGTTTCGTTTTTCTGGTGGCCAAAGAAATGGTTTCAGATATGTGAGGTCACCAGTTTGATCCGCCTCGCCTGGACATCGAGTTAGATTCATCATTTTTTTATCAGATTTGATTTTAAAACACAACTGATTTTTATATTTTTTAAAATTGTGTATATGAAATTTAATTTTTTCCTTAATAGTAATTTAAAGTTTTCTATAAGATAATATTTCATTACCGTTATCAATCATATATAATTTTTATCAAAATATATCAAATAAACCCACGCGTAGCGTGGGTTCAAAACCTAGTAATAAGAATAGTCGTCCGTTATAATATTTAAGAGAATTACTTGTTGCAAGTGAAGTTCTGGCCACCGGAACAAACACCTTTCCATTTCTTAGGAGGAGGACCAAAACCTTTATCAGAGAAGCTCTCTGATTCTGGCCAAATCCCACTGTCGATGACTCCTATAATAGTATTACTCTCTGTGGCCACGTTTCGCTTTGTATTCTTTCCTTCTTTCATTCCCATGAAGTCCCAAGAAGCCGTCGTTTGGAGTTTGTAGTTCTTGTTGGGGAACACAGATACAACTCCCTCCATTTCTAACAACACAACAAGTATTTAAACCTTTTTTAAAAAAAATTCAACCTAAAATGTTTATCAAATACAAGAACACTAACCGGCTACTCGTTCTCGTTCTGACTTAGTGAGTCGGGCAGCGAACCCATTGAAACTCCTTTTGTAACTTCTCACCAAACGACCTTCGATCGAACTAGAGTATATATGCATATGTGTATATCATTTATTATAACGTAAACTAATTATGACCCATCATTGATTAAAGAATAAATTAATAAAACCACACCTTTCTCCGGTGACGTCTTGAAGAATACTTATGTGATTCGACATTGGTGTGTAGTCTGCTCGAGACGGAAGTGAACCCATGTAGACAACATAGACCTTCACGAATAATCATCATCATCATGTAAGATAGATCGTATAAATAACGAGAAACAAAATATATTGACAATCATATATAGACTATTACTTGTTTTTCTTCAGGATCATCTATGATTGCTGAGACAGAACTCAAAAACAAGACAATGAGACATGGGAGGAGACAAAAGGAAGCTCGTTTAGCCATTTTTTTTTACAAGTGAATAAAACTTTCAATCTAGTTTGCCCAACAAAAAAAAAAGAATAAACTTTCAATTTCTATGTTTTTGAAAGGATGTATAAAACAGTAGAATCATGTATATATATGCCTAATAGAAAAAAGGAATCCTAATTAAATCCCTCTGATTCTGTTTCTTTACTTGTCCCTTAATTATAATTGAAAATAATTTTACCATATATGTAATGATAGGTGTATCAATTATCAAATGGTATCATATGACCAAAAAAAACTAGATTACCATTATCCTAGTGATTTTTTTTAGTGACAAATGGTATGTCGAAAAAAATAGAATGGTATCATTGTATGTACATAATTAAGAAACATATCTTTTTTTTTTTTTGGGGCAAACAAGTATCAATTAGAAACATAATTAGGAAACATATCAATTTTTGATACATCTGAGCTGAACTCAATTTCTTTTACTTAAAAAAAAAATCTTACTGAAACAATTTATTACAATTACAACTGAATTATTTTCTCTTTCGTTTTTTTTTACTAACACCAAACAAATGTGGATTCTTTAGTGGCTAAAGGTTGCTTGCGACTAAGTAAGAATAAACTGTGGCTATTCGTAGCCCAGAGCCACTAATCTTTCGCACTAAAATGTTATAAATCTGTTTCGATCATGTTTACCGGTTATCGGTTTAGTTTCTCGAAAATTTTACAACTTTTTCGTACTATATCCTACTATATTAATTGATAAGTACAAAATTAAAAGTAACCTTGAAAAATGTAAAAAGTTATATTTAATTGCCATTAAATTGTTAAATAATAGCTAAAATTGTTGAGAGTACAAAAGATAATAATAATTATTATCAATTATTACTGCTTCATAATCAAGATATTATCTGGTGAATTTTAACTCCTCAAAATCGCTGTTACATGGATAACAATCGATTATAGTAGAATACACTAACCAAATATTCCAAACCAAAAAAATATTTCCTTAACAAAATCTCATAAAATTCCTCCATAATAACAAAATCTCATTATTACAGTCTTATTGTTTTATTGATGTCAGACTTTCAATAAACATTTTTAAAATACAAAAAAAATTGTCCAGATTATAAACCAACATTTTCAATCACAAACCAGTATAAATAATTTATTTATAAATTTTATTATTAAAGATTTTCTTAAAAAAAAAATTCAGCCTGCGGTATATCGCGGGTTAGTACCTAGTATACAGTAAAACCTCTATAAATTAATAATTTTGGGACTATGACATTTTATTAATTTATAGTGATATTAATTTATCTATAAATCAATATTTATTATTTTATAGTGTAAATTAATAATTATTAATTTATAGAGATATATATTTATTATTTAAATTCTTAAAAATTATTAATTAAGACAATTTTAACAAAAACAAATAGACTTTCAGATGTTATAATTTTATAATTTTAGTATTGAATTTGTAATATTTAGAAAAAAATATTGACCATAAATTACAAATTTGATAAACTATCACTTATATACACGACATACACAAATTCAAATTTATGGATAAGAATATCAATTTCATATTTTAATAGCCTATAAACTACCAAAATAAAAAATTAGCTATTTTTATGATATGTTATAGAGTATTTTATATCATTATAGTTTGAAAATACAACATATTAATTGTTTTATATTTATGAGCTTTAGGAAAAATTTTAAAAATTTAAAGCATACATTATTATATATAGATATATATAATCATGTAAAATTATATATATATATATATATAATTATATAATTATTAACTTATTATATTATTGGGACCATATTTTACAAGAGAATTTCAAAAGAATTATCATCTTATTAGTTTATAGTGTTTATTAATTTATAGAGTATTAATTTATAGATGTTTTACTGTATAACACAGTTGAGTCTAAGACTTAAAGGGATATAGCACAACTTAGAAATATAACAATCCTAATCCACATAGAAGGATTTATACATTTCCTGAAACTTAGAGAGATGTAACAAAATTTTGGAAGATTAGCCGCCGCCGCCGCCGTTCGGAGCTTAGTGGGTTCGCATCGCATCAGTGATCAAGCTGATTAGCTCATGAGTACATGTTGACCAAAACGTTGGTTGCATTGCATTTGCATTTTTATGAAACATATTTGGTTGACCTCCTCATCCATTTTGAGCTCAATTTCTTTTTCGACTTCTTGCTGAAATCATTTTTTTTTATATAACAACTGATTTTGTTTTTTGAGATGTGGGATGACCGTTCTAAAAAGAAGGCTACATTTGTGTTTCAATCTTTTGTATTTCTTCTAAGATATATGGATGAGTTACTGAAATAAATGCAAAGCTCTGAAAGACTGAAACTGTGAAGTGTGAACTAAGAAACACAAAAACTAATTATCAAAAAAGAGTGAAACACAAATGTAGAAACACAACTGCGACAATATTATAATAATGATGACTATGGTGACCTGTAATCATCAGTGTAGACAACAATGACACTTCTCACGTTATGTGTTCCATCAGACCACATTAGGTTTGCAGATGAAGGTTGCTTTCGGTTCAGATTGTTGCCTGAAACAGTTACTGTGAAAGACTGTTTCTCGTTCACCATTTTAAAAGAAAGAACACTAGGCGAGACCTTGACACTGAGCTTAGATCCACGGTTTAAGTCGATCTTTGATTCGTATGTAGAGTTGGGGGTACCGAGGTTGGTTACGGTTCTTTTAAAAGTCACGGTGAAGGAGCTATTAGTTTTAGAAATTTGAGCTGACATTGAAGGATAGTTTAGGTTTCTTGGTAAGGTCTCTCCACTGCAAGTAACGGCTTCACCAGCGATGAGTTGAAGGGTTTTCGAAGTGTAGTTCAACCCGCAGAGAAAGGCGATGTGGTCTGATTTGTTCAGTTCGTAGACAAGTCCAGGATTTAAAGCGGCTATTGGGTCGACATGACCAGCTCCTGAAGCAAACTCGGTTGGTGCAAGGACATCGGTATATGTCAAGACAGTTGTATTAGCATTCATTGGCCAAGCTGCAAAGATTAATAAAGAGACTGTATAAGCAAAAGAGTTTTCTCAACAAGTGGTTACTAGCTTAGCCGGGACAAGAAAGTTAAAAAGCTGGATTGTAAGTTTTGTTTTACTAGTTGTCATGATAGCAGATTGGATCATGGAAGGAGACCATTCAGGATGAAAAGTCTTGATGTAAGCAGCCACGCCTGCAACGTGTGGACAAGCCATAGAAGTTCCGGACAAAACAGAGTAGTTGACACGTCTTTTGTCAATCCCTTCGGATGCTGGTTGAGCCAAAGGTGAGTAGGCAGCGAGGATCTCCACTCCTGGTGCTGTTACATCTGGCTGCAATCCATCAACCATTGTCACTCAAACCAGGAAAGAAGAAAAAAAGAAACAGGAGCACAAAAAAAATGTTAAGATACCTTTAGAAGATCAACTGCAATGGTGTTAGGACCGCGAGCAGAGAAGGAAGCAATTGTAGGAGCTGTTTGGTTAAAGATTGACTCAGTTTTCAAAACAGATCCTTGCGGAGAACTGAGAAAGAAAACAAACACAGAGGTATCAGGACAAAAGAAGTAGAGGTATATATAGAGAGAATGAAGATTGATTGTTACTTTGTGGAGTTAAGGTAAGAGACGAGAGAGTCGAATTCGTCTGGTGGTAGAAGAGAGAAGGGAATGGAGCTAACGTCGGCATAGTATTCGTAGTCGTCTCTAATAATGGATGCAACAGCTGCTTCTGCACTAAATGGATATCTGGAAACCAAGATCTTTCCCTTCGTTGAATAGTCTTCGAACACAAGAGGATACATCTTTCCTTTCAGATCAAAAGCATTCACTGATCTCCCCTGTCAAAATAAAAAAAGAGTCTTTTCAAAGAGACAGAGCTACTACGTACAATGATGACATGCATGCAGAGAAACGAGAGAGTGTTACTTACGACAAGTGTCTTGCCGTTTCCCAAAACAACTTTGGTGATAAACGCACGGTTTGTGGTGCTAGCTCCAACTGTTAAGATCCACGGCGCTACACTCACGATTCTAGCCGGAATCGGAAGAGTCGGATTATTACCTGCTGCGTGCACTGTTAGAATCCCTTTAGCCATAGCGTGAAAAGCCCCGATCGAAATCGTGTCATTTTCGTACCGGTTGGGATACCTTCCCCCGATAGAGATGCTGATGAGGTCAACACCGTCTGCGATCGCGTCATCAAAGGCAGCGAGTACAGATGCTGAGGTACACTCTGTCTCGGAGCAGACTTTGTAAGCTGCGATTCTAGAAGCTGGAACACCACCTCTTGCCGTTCCATTGCCTATTCCAAAGAAGTTTGTATTCGCAACTTCGTTTCCAGCCGCTGTGGACGCTGTGTGTGAACCGTGGCCATCTCTGTCTCTGACGCCTTCGCTTGTGTAGTCTCTTGCTCCGATCAACTTACTAAAATATTTAAATAAATAAATAAACTTACTAAAATATATAAATGTGAACATATCAGTCTTTGCCTAAAACATAAATGTGAACACATGAGTCTTTCCCTAAAACAATATTACTAATCTTCTATTATGAGAAATTAATTAATTATGAGAAATATTACTTGTTACAAGTGAAGTTTTTGCCACCGGAACAAACACCTTTCCATTTTTTGGGAGGAGGACCAAAGCCTTTGTCGGAAAAGCTCTCGGATTCCGGCCAAATCCCAGTGTCGATCATGCCGATGATAATATCGCTTTCTATGGCCAAGTTTCGCTTTGTATTCTTACCTTCCTTCAACCCCATGAAATCCCAAGACGCTGTCGTTTGGAGTTGTAACTTCTTGTTTGGGAACACAGACACAACTCCCTCCATTTCTAACAACACAAAAGGGTTTTCATATACAATTTTACCCTGTATAAAAAAAACATTTTAACGTAAGAATCTGTGTCTCGGTCGAAAAACGCTAACCGGCTACTCTTTGTCGTTCTGACTCAGTGAGCCGGGCTACAAACCCATTGAAACTCCTCTTGTAACTTCTCACCAAAAGACCTTCCATCGAACTAGAGTACGTGTACATCCATCCGTATATATCACTTGTTAAGTGGTTATAAGCTTATTATAACTAATCACAATAATGGTTACAGAAGGAAGGATTCAAGTAAATCGCACCTTTCTCCCGTGACTTCTTGAAGAATACTCATATGATGCGATGTCGGTGTGTATTCTAGTTGAGAGGGAAGTGAGCCCATGTAGACAACATACACCTTTATGAATTCATAAGTATCGTCATCATTATCACCATGTATAGAGAGAAACAATATATTAGTGATAATTATTGTATACGTACGAGATTATGAGAACGTAACTCACTTGTTTACTTTGAGGATCATCTATGACTGCTAAGACTGAAGTCAATAACAAGACAAGGAGACATGGGAGGAGACAAAATGAATCTGCTCGTTTCGGCATCTTTTTCTTGTAAACTTCCAGTTTCTATGGAGTCATAGAGAAGAAAACGAAAACGTGTATACATAGTAGCATCATGCCTAAACCGATCAAGAAAAAATCATTAAGGAATATATCTTTGGTCCGAACAGAATTTTTTCTTTCCGAATAAATGTGTTTCGAATGTATTTCTCCGTTACCTGTAAAATGGGGTTATTAGTTTGAGATTTTTAAAGACTTTAAATATTATGTAAAATATGTTGTTATTAGATCAAGATTTTATTAAACTCTGCAAAATTTTGAGTTATTAGTTTGTGATTTGTAAAAAATTATTTAAAATCTTAACAAATTTGGGTTATTGGATTCAGATTTTTATAAAGTCAATAAAATTTTTCTATTATTTAATTAAAACAAAAGAATCTAGGATTATTAATGAATTCAATTATTATGTTATTGGTTCATGATTTTATACACTTTCTTCACAAAATTAAGTCATGAAAAATATTACAAAAATACCGAGATTGTTTGGAGCATTTTACAAGATTTTAAAAAACTAATCAACAAAACTATAAAATACTCTCTAGCAATCTTTAAAAATCTTTTAATTATTCGCTTTTGATGATTTTGTTGAAGTCTTTAATTTTTTTTATAAATTAGAATTAAAGGACATTCCGCTTACGCTTAGTATGGTTTTTACTCCAATGAATATTCCAAATAATTTGTTTTGATTTTATTTTAGGGGATTTTGGCCAAAAATGCCATATTTTCCAAAAAACTTCTCAATAATGCCACTTTTGTTTTTTCTTATGAGAAATGCCATTTTGACACATGAGAGGGAGGTGGGAGAAGACTAAAATGGCCTTAGCCTATTGTCTGAGAAACTTGCACGCGGGAGAATTCAAATAGAAATAAAATTTTGAAGGGTTGGTCGACATTAAGGACGATGGGACTAGTCCTTTTGTATTTTTTTTGGACTTACTGTCTACAGATGGTAGACATTAAACATGACTAGTCTTTTTGTGTTTTTGTTTGGATATGTAAGATATGAGGAACCCTATTACCTCCAGTTGTCTTTTGTAACAACCGTAAAAACAGTTGTTTTTAAGGTGGTTCAGTTAATATGTCTGCCAATGGTTTGCTTTTGAACTACCATTGTGTAAAATGGAGTCTCTAACATATTGGTAGACAAAACTTGCAATATGTCCATCAAAACTAAAGGGTGCAAATTTTCCATCAGTAAAGTTTGTAGAGAATCGGAAATGAGTGCAGATATGACCAATTAACACTGAAGGTAGATAGGTTTGAAACAGAAAAAATAAGACATCACAGATAGGTTTTAGACAAATAACACTGAAGGTAGACATCCAGAAAGATTGATGGACACAACAAAAGGGGATTCAAATGGTTAATAAGGTCCTTCAGTTAATATGTAAGCCATTGGTTGGCTTTACAACTTTTGTTGTGTAAAAATGGAGTATCTAACATATTGGTAGACAAAGTTGGCAACATGTCCATCAAGTCTACATAGTGCAACATGTCTTTCTAGTCTACATAGTACATTGGGTCTTGAAAGAAAAAATCACTTGAGACAACTGAAGGATAGACAAAAAACACTGAAGGTAGACATAAAATAGATTGATAGACACAACAAAAGGTAGGTGGACAAAAGGTTGAGAGTGCATATAGGCGCCTAGTCAAAAGAAGATAGAGAACATGACAAAAACAAACCAAAAGGAGATAGACAACATGAAAAGTCTACTACACTCGGGTGGAAAGTCCAACAGATTACATCACCTTCTGAAGTTGTTGATGGACATGCCGATTGCGAGGAGGAAAGCAATAAGGGCGAGAACAATAGACAAAATAACACCAAGCTCAAACAGTGAATAGAAGAAAGAAGATTAGCGGAGAATAAATTTTAGTTTCTTCTCCATAGTGAATAGAAAAAAGTCCACTATTATATAGACATATACCTTGACATTTCTATGTTGTCTATCGATAGCTGAACATCAACATCGGCTGCATCCTCGGCCGACCTATAATGGGCAGAAGGTTGTATGGTATCAATGGCAATGTATCTAAATACGGTTTGATAGACAAGGATGAGTAGACATATACATTGAAGTCGGACTGTTGTTCATCAATGGACCATCGATACCAGAAGGGGCTGCTTTGATGGGGAAATTGCAATAAGAAGATGGCTGAACATTAGAAGCCACTGCGATCTTGCCCGACCTGCAATGGGGAGAATGTTGTATGGTCTTAGTTATGAACCCAAAAAATGGTTTGAGAGAAAAAAGTTTGGGTGGACATATCTGGTTTGAGAGAAAAAAGTTTGGGTGGACATATCTGGTCCATCACTGAATGCGGAATTGATAGACAACATGTTTGGGTAGACATGTAAATTGAATGCAAAAGGAGAATGATGGACATAACTATCTTCGTTGTTGATTCATGTCCTCCGCGTAGGGCAGATTACTAGATGAGTCTTCATGAGCCCTACAACGGGAGGAACATCAGACTCGGTGGACACAAAAACTATAACCAATATAGTCTACCTAAATTTAACAACGAAAAACATTATAGATAGACAAAAAAGCATCCATACACAATATAGTCTACCCAAAACTTGATATCTATCAAAGCGGTTTTAACGGTAACGAACATAATTCTTTTTTTTCTCTCTTAAGGACGCTTCAATTATGAGGGCAAGAGGGTCTTTTTTCCTAAAACTCTGTGGCAGGCGGGAAAACGAATTGTGTAAAATGGCATAGGCGAAAACTTTGTTCACTGTTCATGGCATAATTAACACTTTTCCCTTATTTTAGTATCAATACAATTTCTTTATAAAAATTGCAAATTTACCCATTTACTTTATTTATTCAGAACTTATAAAATTAAGATACTATTTAAATTTAACATTTATTAATAAAAAATGGATGCAAGTAATTAATAGTCAAAATTTTAGAATAAATGTTTATACCAAAACCTTTTAAATCAACCCAAAATATTATAATTGGCTGAATATTTAACTTCAATATCAATTACTCTCAATATAGAAAAATCATATGAATATTTTAAAAGTAACTATATATTAATTAAGGGAGATTCTCAAAAATAACACCAAAATAAGTTTTTTCCAAATTTAGCACAACATCTCTAAAATTTTAAAAATAGCACCAATTAATTTTTCAAAATTAAATCCTAAATTCAAAATACTAAACCCTACCCCTCAAAACTATACGCTAAATGTGAAATTGAGAACCCAAACCTAAAAACAAATTCTAAAAATTAATTTTAAATATTTTAATGTGTTAAATAATGTTATTTTTGGAAATTTATGGAATATGGGCTATAGTTGTCCATAAAACTTGTTTTAGTGCTATTTTAGGGTATTTCTTTTAATTAAACAATGAGATTTAATAAGATGACAATAAGATGGATCCAATATTTTTTGAATATGTTAATTTATGTATTATATTTTAAAATTATGGATAACAATAAAAGTAACGAGTTATCAGTATGTCTAACGTATATTATACCTTGTCAATATGGATAACTGTACAAATTACAAGTTATCAATAAGCTGTTTTAAACTATATACTGTACTGTATGTTACTAATTTTCTCAATCATGAGATTTATTATTATCTGAGTAAAATTATTCAAGAGCCAAGAGGAGGAGAGACATTAAACATTGATTGGGCTTGAAGATGATGGGCCCAATATAAGAAAAATGGTCGGTCAAACTTATTGCCACGTCATCTATAGTTCTTAAAAGATCATCTTCTTCACCAAACCTGAAACATATTGTTGTCTTTGAACATCCCCGAAGCTAACTCTGAACCTCAAACTGTTTCTTCATCTCCTCCTCTTCTTTCACAAAGGTTAGTTAATCTCCTCAGAATTGCTACTCTTTGTATAGCAGTCGATTCTTCTTTTGGAAATCTGATAATGTCAGTTTTTGTAAAGTTGCGATTTCGAGTAAATTTAGTCAAAACTTGTATAGGAAAAAAACAAACATGTTGATCAAAATTATTGGTCCTCAAGGAGAATATATCAATGTCTTCTCATCGATATATAAATTTCCATTTCGATCATCGAAAAGCTTCGGATCACATAACATAACAGTGTTATGTTCCTTAGTTTCAGGGGCAGGAATTCTTGTTTTGTCCGCAACTTCAAGCTCTAAGCTATGGCTATCACCAAGATTTATATAGTGTGAGTCTTTCAACCAACCCATGCCAAGCTAATCAACTGACCATCATTTTCTAGTCAATAAAAATCTGCGATTTTTTTGCTACTGGCCCCAGACAGATCGAAAAATCTGGTTTTAGGTCCTCAAACCAGTTTGGTTTTGACGAAAGATCTGGTTTACGGTTTTTCTGGTAGGTACTATTCCTTGCACGGCCATGTTGAGACAATGGCACGAGAGGTCCTCCGAGGAGCCAACTCTGTTCCAGACGTGGAAGCAACACTCTGGCAAGTGCCAGAGACGTTACCGGAGAAAATACTGGAGAAAGTGAAGGCCGTTCCAAGACCAGACGATGTAGCGGATATTCGACCAGAACAACTGGCGGAAGCAGATGGATTCATGTTTGGGTTTCCTTCTAGGTTTGGAGTGATGGCATCACAGGTCATGACTTTCTTTGACAATACAAGTGATCTCTGGACTACACAGGCTCTCGCTGGGAAACCTGCTGGAATCTTCTGGAGTACAGGTTTCCACGGTGGAGGCCAAGAACTCACTGCGTAAGAAACATAGTCCTAACAGATAGCAAAGCTAGATCAACACAGGCAAACATTGATTTGACTTTTTGATCTGCAGACTGACGGCAGTGACAAAACTGGCTCATCACGGGATGATATTTGTACCGGTAGGGTATACATTTGGTAAAAGCATGTACGAGATGGGAGAGGTGAAAGGTGGTTCGCCGTATGGCTCAGGGACTTATGCAGCTGATGGGTCACGCGAGCCAACAGAGCTGGAGATTCAGCAGGCGAATTACCATGGTAAGTACTTTGCTGGAATAGCCAAGAAACTCAAGAAACGTTCTACTGTCTAGAACCAAAGCGACTGTGTGTTTTCATATACTAATCAATCTGTAAATGTCAAGGAGAAAACTGAAAATAAGATTGACATATATACAGAGAAACACATCTGTATGTAGCTAAATGGTCAACAAATCTCATTCCCCATAGATTCTAGCTACTCATGTAAAGCATTACCACTTGATATCAATATAAACAATCCCTATATATCCTATATCTCATAGTGATTCTTTTACTCAATCTCACCTGGAACTTCTCCGATCTTCGTCTCCCCAACCGGTATTAGCAGCTCTCTGTCCATATAAAGAAATAAAGAATCAAAATACAAAATCAATGAGCAAGAACAGCTTGATTTAATTGATAGTGTATCTGAGATGACTGTGCTTATACGTTTTCATCATGAGAAAACTTGCAAGAGTCTCCACGAGTACACTCCCTTCTCTGAAAAGCTCTGCAAACACCACGAGACTCTCTCTTCTTCTCCTTCGTCTCATCATCTTCCTCTTCTCTCTTTAAGTATTCACCACGATGCTCCACTTTTATGATCCTACCCAACACCTTAGCTCCATTCAGATTATCTACAATCAAGAGAAGCAGAATCAGAATTTAAGAGAAACAATGTGTAGTAGTAAAAAAGATCCATAGAGGAAGGGCTTCATCATGAACTGACCAACAGCAAGATTAGTACTTCTCTGATCTTCATAAGCAACAAAAGCAAATCCTTTTGATTTCCCAGTTCCTTTGTCTCGAACAAGATTCACATCCACAACTTCACCATATCTTCTTCAATTGAAACCAAAAAACATTCAGAATAAGAATCATGATTCTACGTACAATACATTGCTACTATTTCAAACGAAGAAACTTGTACTGTGCGAAAACGGCGAGGAGATCGTACGGTAAGAGTCCGACGTAAACGTAGGCTGAATCTTTGAACTTGGCGTGCCATGATGCTTCGTCGGAGATCCCTAGATCTAATTCTTTCGCGTTAATTCTCTGTGTCTGCTTCACCATTTGTCAATGAATCGATCCTCCCCAAGTAATAAAACCCTAATTGCAATTGCCTTTAAATTGGAAAATATGAATAATTCGCCGGAGACGCGTATAACAGAATTTAACGGGTCGGGTTAAGTTGACTGAATCCACCCAAAACTCGACACGAATAACATTTACCGGGTCGGGTTATGTTGACTGAATCCATCCATATGATTTTTTTTGCGTGGGAAAGTATCATTTTTATTCAAGATCCAATGTAAATTAGTTGTAAGTGTAACCCTCTTCTTGAAGAAGAGAATACTAAAAATATACATAAACTTAGTGGGAAACCACAGCTAAATGCACAAAAGCATCTACACAAGTGGAACTTTCCCAAGATAATGATGGTAAAGAAAAGAGTTTTAATGAGTTACTACTACTTGTACTAACTCTAATACATACACAAAGAGATCAGAACCGGTGTTTCGCCTTTTACCTCAGATGGCAATCGTGAGGAGAAGACGCATACATTTGATCCGGAACCACGAGTGGTAGCTTCTCAATGTAAGCAAACAACCGTTTCTGATTCTCTCTAGTGATCGCAGCGAGATTCACTGTATCGGTTTGGTCTAAAAACATCCAGAGATCACCAGAGTCTACTCTTTTAAGGCTGTCTCTGCAGAAAGGGCATGATTGTGATCTCCCTCGCCTAAGTAAAAAAAACATGGACCCTTAATTAGAAAACCGGTTATACATTAATTTCAAAAGGTTACAAGAGGCTTTTGATAGTGTGACTTTACCAATCGCGGTAACACTTGATGCATAAAGAATGAGTACAGTTGGGAAGCACGACCATGCACACGCTGTTCATCTCCAGACAGATTCCACATTCTTCTTCCCTCTCGACCTCAATCTTCGAGAGCTCACACATTTCGCTCTCATCTTTCTTTCTGTATCGTGTGTTACAGACTTCTTTCTGTTTGCGGTCTTCTAGGTCTGTAATACCTCTTTGGAGTTGTAACAACGACGGGAATATCACAGCTAATAAACACCAAGACAGAGGAAAAATCTATGAGCATATACTAACTATATCATCCTCCATTACCAAAATTTATATCAGCGCAAAATAAACATATACCGTAAAACTCTCTTATGCTGGCTTTTCTTTCGTAAACTGACATTGTGGTCTTTCCATCCGCATATGTCTGAACCAAATATATAGCTTAATAAGTTAATCAAAAGTATCACCAAGAACAATATGTTGAATGTAGTAAGACAAATGGGTAAAAGAAAAGTACCATATAGATAAGAACTCTGAGCAAACCGAGTGCACCAGCGAGGTGACAATCAGTCCATTGTACAAGAAAAAGAAAAAATTGAGCAGCCGGGCTGTAAGATAATCTCATCTGAACACGCGCTCCATCCTTCTCTCGAGGATGATCTAAAGCTCTGTTATTCATTTTCAGAAATTAAGAGAAAAAAAAACATGAGATCAAGATAGTAAGCATTTAACTACCAAAACAGATTTTCTGGTCAAGGAATGAAAATACTCAAACAGCAGATGTAGTAGTTTGAGGATTCATCGGTTAATGTATCCCTATAAAAGTCACAGCTTTACCACTAAAATCAATCACAGAATGTTTCTTAGAGTTCAAATAAGTTGTTGTAGCCTGTAGTAACACTACCAGTAGCAGCCAAAGGCACTAAATTAGATCATTACTAAACTAATTCAGCTAAGCTTTCAAGTCAACTAGTGAAAAACAAGATATCTCAAGAATCAATTGAAGTCATCACGAGCCTAAACATGTACTAAAAAACAGCTGGAGTCTAGATAAATCCCTAACACAGTGATCAATTTCTCAACTAGTGATGGGACCTATGAGAATATCAAGCTACATAACCTTAAAGAAGAAATTTTCACAAACTTCACTGCTAGCAATAAAAACAAAAAAAAAAGCAACCTTTAATTCTGTTCTCTTACATGCAAACCAAGCAATAACAAGAGACCAGAGTTACAAAAGTAAATATTGAGACTTTATATAATAAAAGCCGATAAATTCGATTAAAAAAAGAAAGTGGAGAAAGAAAAAGGAGAATAATTACAGTGTATTAGCGTGTTGGATATCAGCTTCAAGAGCTTTTAGAGAATCCTTGAAAGACAACTTCGCCATAGGAGGTGATTCCCATCAAACGAAACAGAGAGAGATGAATGAATGAATTTAGCACAGAAAGCCAAAAACGACGATGATGATTCAAAGACAAAAAAAGGAAATTTTTTTCTTTTGTTTTTTATTTAAGAAAAAAAGAAAAGAATTAAAGACTTCTCTTTTAAAACTTTTAGGAGTTTTATGTTTCACGGCCCAATCAGATGATCAGAAAGAGAAGGAGAAGAGTGTTTTTATTTTGTGAAGTTTGGATTTTTCTTGATGAGCACTTAAAATTTCAGTTACGGTTCTCGAAGTTGCCTTTTCAAGAAAAATCGCGAAACTTATGTAAATGACGATGATACCCTTGTTTAAAAGCAGGATTTAATCACCTGTGTATGACCCGTACACATGGTTTTTTCGTCAGTTTCAGTTAAAAGACGGGTTGCCACTTGGCTGGCTGTAATAATTTGACATTACCTTATTGTAAAATAGTTAGAGTATGTCACGCAGTATCACTTTGACGGTTTGACCTATTGTTATGTATATTATGACCCCTTATATTAATATATTAGTAAGTATGTATTTCACTAAAAACGAGAAGTTAGAGATGATAAATACTCTCTACAGTCACGGTTTTAAAAGATGTAAAACTAACAACAAGAGAAACAGTAATGTAACGTCTTCTATGGCTAAAATGTGAGAAACTTGGTTTGGAAGATGATATCGATTCTACTACGCAGATATTTTATAAAAATTTTTATCAGATACTAGTAGGATTTAGGGGCGTCCCCAACTTAACTAGATAAACTTTAGAGGTCCTAAAGTCGTACATATGTCTCTGTTACGTTGAACCACGTAAAAAGGTTGGAGGATAGCGATTGATTCAAGAGATTTTAATTAATTTGATTAATATGTATGTCAAACATTGATGCAAATGTATACCATGTAGTTATTGCATTTATAGTATAAAATAAGGATATATACCTATGTTCTTTTTTTCTTAATTTTTTATTTTCTTAAATTTCCTCAATTGTGTGTGGACTCAAACTTGCTCTTACGAAAAATCATATCCATTTTTACTCTATGATCATTATTCTTTTTATTTTTTATTAAATCTTATAGTTTTCATTTGTTTTTCTTATTAAAACTGAGCATAAAAAAGTCTTGGAAAATACCATATTGAAGACTCCGGTAGCCCTGAGACGGATCCGGATATCCAGGTTTTTTAGGGTATCCGAATCCGGATCCGGATCCGTCGGATATATCAATTCTATATCCGTCTCCGGCTCCGTTAAACTCCGATCAACGGTTATCCGCTCAAAAGCTTCATATCCGGCGGATATCCGATATCCGATATCACCCGACAGAAACTAAAATTTTAAACTCTTCACCTTTGAAAACAAAATCCAAAAGCCCAATAAAGCCCAAAATTGTAAGTCAAAGGTCAGTGTAATAATTGAATAGAAGGTAACGTGTATTTATAAGAGAATAAAGTAGGAGAAAGTTGAGTTAGAGTCGATGTGGGATAAAATAATTTGGGAAGGGAGTTTCGTATATCCCACATCGCCCACTTGAGAAGATGCAAGCTCTCCAGCGTGCCTATATATACCGGATTATACCCTTTTTTTACTCACTCATCTCTTTCTTTAAGTATTTAATAGTCGAACCATTTTTAAAATGTTTGACTGATATTTATTTGTTATAGTTAAAAACCAAAATAAATTAAAAATATATATATTTGACGGATCCGGATATCCGGGTCAAATTTTTTATGATATCCGGATCCGTATCCGGTTTCAGCGGATATCATATTTTGTTATCCGGATCCGGATCCGATTTTCCGGATATCCGGTTTTCCGGAGCGGATACAAGCGGATCCCGGATCGGATCTCGGATACCGGATAATAGGTCTCAGGGCTAACTCCCGGCCCACATGTCAAGAACATTTCCATATATTTTATCAAAAAGTAAAAGATATGTTCCAGTATTTTAATTTATCAATAAAAATAGATAAAAAGCGGCTGAGTAAAATCAAAGATAAAGCCAAAAGAGATATCAATAAAAATAACAAGTACGGTCAATCCCCACAACAATCTCCTTATTAGTGATACTAATGTAGATATATTGCAATCTGTGTTTTACAAATCGCTAGGTGTTAGTTTTAAGGGTTTTTTATCTATATACATGTATCATATATTAAAATTGTAACATATTGTTAAGATTTGTTGTTAGTTTTAAGGGTTTTATCTATATACATGTATCATATATTAAAATTGTAACATATTGTTAAGATTTGTTGATGGTGCATTGGTTTGCAGCTGCACCTAAATTTATGGTTTTGGGTTTGAGCCGTACCAATCTTTTTTTAGGTTTTTTTCAATTTTTATTTTAATGAATACAGAATAAATATCCTCATTTTCTTCTTTGTGACTATTGATCTGAAAACTCTAATTAAGCTTTTTCATTTTCTTGACAATTATTCGTTATTTTACTTTGCTATTTTTATAGTTTTAGCCTTTATATAATTAGATATACAATAAAAATTATAGTTTGGTTGATTGTGTTGAAATCGGAACGATAGAGAACTGTCTAAGCTGATTTTTAAAACAGATATTGCAATAAACTAATGATTAAAGTGGGTAGTGCGACTTTTTAAAAAAAATGCTTTACACTGATAATTAATATGTTGAGTATACTTAAGTGTAATAGAAAATAAAACCTTAATATATAAACAAACAAAATTACACTAGTGCGAAATTAAAACAAAGATTACAATATTCTGGCCTCTAGCTAGTGTATAGTAACCAAGGACCGCATGATCCGCATGCGACTCATGTGTGCTTGCTTAAAAGTTAAAACATTGCACACTGCTAATTAAAAACGGTGTTCGTTTTTTTTTTTAATATTCTCTTTAACGACGCCATTACATGAAGTCATTAAGATTTAACGATGCATGCAAACAAAACTGTCAGAGCATGACTATACGATTAGCTTCGACATTTATGTTAAAAGTTAAAACCATGAAGTTATACTGGACGAAAAAAAGTCAAAGCATGATCACATACAAATGTCTTAGTTTTTTTTTTTTTTTTGCGAACTTGTTAATATCATTAGACATGAAAAAGTTTGGTTTTACATAGTAAGAACGTAAGATTTCTGGAACCTTGGCAATAAAGATAAAAACAAGTTAACACACTACAAGAAAACAGGCAGTTAGCGACTACACTTAGCGACTATATATGTAGTCACCAAATTTGCCGACTGAATTGCGACTATATGATGACTTCTCTGCGACTGATACAAATTAGTCGCAATATCGTCGTTAAATTACGACAAAGTTCGTAGTCGTAACTGTGGTCGTCAATTGACGACTATTTTATGACTAAGTTGTTCCTTGAAATATTTAGTGGTAAATTAGTCGTTAATTTAGCGACTACTCCGCGACTGCGTGAAGTAGTCGCTAAATTAGCGACTACTCAACGACGGAGTGTAGTAGTCGCTAAATTAGCGACTAATAGGTGACTCCTTTGGCTTGTTTTTCATTTAAAAACTCAAACAGCAAATTTTTCTACCACATGGTCAACTAAGTGATAATCTATTAGTGAAAACCAAAGGAAAATTAAATGACATGTTACCTTGAGTAGGTACGATCAAACATCAATATTAGAAATTGTGAAATGTACAACTTTATATCGAAATAACATTGAAACTGAGACCCAATATAATATATGCAAAACAAATTAAAGAGAGAGACAAAGCTTCCTTAAAATCTTAAAATGTTGTGGGAAAATTGAATATTGTGCGAAAATAATTATTTGGGCAGTTTGTAATTTTTTTAAAATTCTGAGTTTGCCACAAATTCTTTTGCTAAACGTTTTTAATTGTTTTTTTCTCTTTTAAATTTGTTCTTTTTATGTAAAATAAAAAGTGATGAATGAATTATGTTTTTATGTTTCTATGTTTTATGTTTCTATGGATAGACATATGTTTTATGTAATTAAATGTTTATTTTTAATTAACAACAACATTTTATAAAATTAACAATTTAAAAAAATTGGGCTAGGCCCAAACTATTTATCCGAATGGGCTAGGCCCAAATCCATTTATCTTTTCTTCTTCGACCTAACCCTAAACACTCACTCTCTTCTCTCAATCATTCTTCTTTATTGACGAAACCCTAAAGCCGCCTCAGTCTCTCTTCTCTCTTCTCAGTCGCTCTTCTCAGTCTCTCTTCTTTGTTTTCTCTCTTCTCAGTCTCTTCTCAGTCTCTCTTTCAACTATATCCTCAGTCACACGATGCCTAATCGAGGAAAAAGGAGAAAACTTGTTCGTAATGTTTCTCAGATTCCCGGAGGGTCAAGAGTACGACCGACCAATCTTCCCAGTCAATACGACTTCACGCCGGCAGTCCAAGCTCCTCTGCGGCGACACCTGAAGAAGTCCCTATTTTGCCTCGACAACCAACGCAATCCCAGATCGGGACTATCCTCCGCCTCAACAACTATTTCAGGGCTCCTCTAGTCGCCAACCTCAACCTCCAGTACGCCGGTCTCCTTCAGAAGAAGTTAACTACAATCCAGCGACTCATGCAAATCTTCAAGATGACTCACCGCCTTCTCCAGTCCAACGATCTCAGTCTCGTAGTCATCCATATCAAGTTCAACGCTCTCAGACTCGTAGTCATCCATCATCTCAAGGCAACAACTTCGAAGAAGAAACTGATGCGGCGTTGCCGAACTCCAGGAGGACGTGGCTCGGGCTCTAAATGCCCTGCTTCGGTGCCAAACAGGGATCAGTTCACCACGGTCCTCTCTCCCACACCCTTACCGAACACCCAATGGTATGATTCGAATCTTCTCATGTATTGTAATGGTGTTTTGTGAATGTTAGAAGAGAAATCATGTGAGTCAATGTTTTGTGAGTGTGCGTATGCGTATTGTTCATGTGTATGGAGCTTTTAGTTAATGTGAGTCAATGTTTTGCAATGATGTTTTTGTCTTGGTCAGTCAATGTTTTGTGAATGTGCGTATGCGTATTGTTCATGTGTATGGAGCTTTTAGTTCATTTTAGTTCAATGTTTTGCAATGATGTTTTTTGTCTTGGTCAGTCAATGTTTTGTGAATGTGTGTATGCGTAGAAAGATGTGTATGGAGCTTTTAGTTTTAGTTCAGTGTTTTGCAATGATGTTTTTTGTCTTGGTCAGTCAATGTTTTGTGAATGTGCGTATGCGTGTTGTTCATGTGTATGGAGCTTTTAGTTCATTTTAGTTCAATGTTTTGCAATGATGTTTTTTTGTCTTGGTCAGTCAATGTTTTGTGAATGTGTGTATGCGTAGAAAGATGTGTATGGAGCTTTTAGTTTTAGTTCAGTGTTTTGCAATGATGTTTTTGTCTTGGTCAGTCAATGTTTTGTGAATGTGTGTATGCGTAGAAAGATGTGTATGGAGCTTTTAGTTCATTTTAGTTCATGTGAGTCAATGTTTTGTAATGGTGTTTTTTGGTTCATGTGTATGGAGCTTTTAAGTAACCTACTTACTTGTTTTATTGGTTCATGTGTATGGAGGTTTACTCGTGACAAAGGATCGAAACTTGTTCGGAAGATTACTAAAATTCTTCTAAACAAATTCGAAGGTCCCTTCTACAGCTGGACATGTGTGCCGCGGGACAAACAAGAGAGATACTTCGTTGAGTTCGCGGTAAGGCTTTATGTCACATAGCTTTACATGTCTTCTTTTCACTCACAATAAGCCTTGTACATAGCTTTACATGTCTTCTTTTCACTCACAATAGCTAATTTTTTTCTAGAAAACCCACACCTGGGATCCTTTGATAACCGGGACTGTTCAAGCTTATTTTGAGGACATCTGTCAAAAGCGGATCAAAGACATGGTTAGCACTGTGAGGACTAGTCGAGTGCAGCCAAACTGGATTGGCGACACTCTCTGGACGTCAATGGAGGAATACTGGGACACTGAAGAAGCACAACAAAAGAGTAAAACCTACTCTGATGCCCGTATGTCTGACCGTAATGGCCTAGGTCCTCATGTCCACCTCTCAGGGCCAAAGTCGTATCGAGAGCTTCAAGATGAAATGGTTAAGTAGCTATTATTTTTGCCACTTTCAATTATTACTTAGGTGTTTTTTTTAAGTTAATCTAACTTGTTGCTTTGCTAACTTTGCAGGAACATGAATTGGGAAGAGAAGTCCGACTTGGTGAGGTTTTTATCAAGGCACATACAAAGCCCGATGGTACATATGTTGATCGGAAGGCAGAAAAGATTGCAGAAACATATGAGAAGACTGTTCAAGACAGGTTGTCTCAGCTCGAAGCAGAGTCTATTGCTGTGTCAGATGGAGAATCACGGCCACGGGACCTCACAACAGAAGAATATACAGAAATTTTCCTTCAGGTTATTTTTTAAAAACCAATACACATTTATAGTCTTGGAGTTTTATTTGTCATTCTCTAATCTTAACTTTTGTCTTATTTTCAAGTCCACTGAGAAGGATTCAAGAGGAACACCTTATGGAGTTGGAAGCCTCAAGGACTGCCTTATCAATGGAAAGCATAAGCAAGCAAGTGGCTCTTCTACCTTTGTGGCTCTCGAAGAACAGTTGAAGGAAGCTAAACGCATGATTGAAGAACAGGCTGCTCAACTGAAGCGGCGTGATGAAGAAATTGCTGCGCGTGAAGCTGAGCAATCCAAAGTTATTGCTGCCCAGAAGGACAAGATTGACCAATTTTCCATCGTGGAGGAGTTTCTAGGGAATGTGATCCGAGGTTTCAGTCCTTTGTTGCAAGCCATTCACCTAAAGAGACAACCACGAACCAACTCCAACTCCATCAACATCTGCTTAGTAGGTTTCTCTGTTTTAACTCCCTTTTGGATGAACTCAATATCTCTCTCTTTTGGATGAACTCAATCTCTCTCTCTTTGGTTGAACTCTATCTCTCTTTTGGTTGAACTCTATCTCTTTCTTTTAAGATTGTGTTTATGACTTTAACATGTAACATTTACTTTTGGCCACTTACACTATATTTCGATATTATGTCTTTCCAAATTTGAATCTTTCAGTTTAAATTGGTATTCAAATCTTTCAGTTTAAATTAGTATATTCTGATTCTGAAATTCTGAAATTATGAAATCAACATCAGTCGCTTGTAGTCGTAACATAGAAATTCTGAAATCAACATCAGTGGCCAAATAGTCGTGTTGTAGTTTCCAAATAGTCACTAAGGCAAGTGACTATATAGCGACTACTAAACACTCAGTCAGTACTTAGTCGCCAATTTATCACCACAATTATACGATTAAAAACCGACAAAGTAAGAAGACCACTTGTATGTGCTAATTAATCACACTATAGTCGTATAACAGACACTACTTTAACGACTACCTTCCGACTACGTTATGACCATATGACGACTACAACTTTTGGTCGTAAAGTAGTCGCTGAAAGACGACTATTTATACGACTACATTAATTAGCGACTCTCGATATCCGACTGCTTGCGTTAGTCGCTATTTAGTCGTAACCTCAGTTTTTACGACTACAAAGCGACTAATAGTGTAGTCGCTAACCGCCTGTTTTCTTGTAGTGACAGATGAGAGAAGCCACTTATACACTACAAGAAAACAGATGATTAGCGACTACACTATTAGTCATTATGTAGTCGCAAAATCAATAGTTACGACTAATTAACGACTATTTCATACAGTCGTAAATCGAGAGTCGCTAATTCTTGTAGCCGTAAGTTTAGTCGCAATTTTGCGACTAATTTACGACTATATACATGTTGTCACAAAACAATCATCATGTAGTCGTAATATATAGTGACTATTTTGCGACTATTTTGTGACTATATACATAGTAATCATCATGTAGTCGGAACTTATAGTGACTATTTTGCGACTATTTTGTGATTAAGAAACCTGAACAAATGGGTTGCTTAATGTGGTCGGTAAATAGTCGTACAAGTTTTGATGACGTTTTAGCGACTAATATATGTAATAGTCACTTTAGTGTTTGGCTATATTGATAAAATTTGATGACTATTTGGCGACTAATGTTTTCTGAAATTGGATATAGAATATTGTAATTTCTCTTTTTCCTTTTTAACATGTCAACCAAACCTAAAAATGATTCTAAATTGCCAACCTAAAGCAACACATAATATTCATACATAATATTCATGCCAAAATACATTGTACTCTAAAGTTTAATAGTTTCCAAAACACAAAGTACAACACTTAGAGTCGCCATTGAGTTCATAAAAAAAAAGAGTTAATTAGTGGTAACACATAGAGTAACCTATGGAGTTGAAGTTGGATCTTCTTGTTGAACAGGCTCTGTGGTTGTCTCTTTAGCTGAATGGGTTGTCAAGAATTGCTTGAACCGTGGATCACATTCCCGCAGAAACTGCCTCACCAAGTCGAGCTCGTCAATCTTGTCCTTCTACTTATCAATAATTTCGGATTGTTGAGCAATTTCTGCATCACTCCTCAACATATGAGCAGCCTGCTCTTCTATCTTGCGTTGAGCTTCCTTCAACTGTTCTTGCATAGCCACAAAGGTAGAAGTGTCTCCTGCTTGCTTCTGCTTGCCATTGACAAGGCAGTCATGGAGGCTTCCAACTCCAAAAGGTTTTTCTCTTGAATCCTTCTCAGTGGACTGCAAAGTTAGAGAAATCAGATATTAGCGGATGACAAATTAAACTCCAAGATAGAATTTGTGTATTGTTAAAATAAAACGTAACCTGAAGAAATATTTCTTTATATTCTTCTGATGTGAGCTCCCGGGGCCTTGAATAACCATCTGAGACAGCAAAAGTATCTTGCTCGAGCTGAGACAACCTCTCTTGCACATTCTTCTCATATGTGTCTGCTATATTCTCTGCCTTCCGATCAACACATGTCCCATCAGGTTTTGTATGTGTCTTGATGAAAACCTCACCAATACGTACTTCTCTTCCTAATTCTTCTTCTTGAAATGTTAAGAAACAGACAAGTAAATTTTTAATGTAACAGTTAGGTCAAAAATAAAAGTGTCGAAGGTGTAACAACATAATTGGCTCACCATTTTGCCTAGAATCTGTCGATACGACTTTGGCCCTGAGAGGTGGACATGAGGACCGAGGCCATTACAGTCAGACATACGGGCATCAGAATATGTTTTGCTCCTTTGTTGTGCTTCTTCAGTGTCCCAGTATTCTGTCATTGTTGTCCATAGAGTATTTCCAATACATTTAGGTTGGCATCTAGTAGTTCTCACGGTGCTAACCATATCTTTGAGCCGATTTTGACAGATGGTCTCGAAGTTAGCTTGAACCGTCCCAGTTATCAAAGGATCCCAAGTGTGCGTTTTCTACAAAAAACAAAGAAAATACCTAATGTGAGTGAAAAGAAGCACAAGTAAATAAAGCAATATATGAAGAGTAAAGCAGTATAGGAAGATTAAATAAATGTATGAAGGCTAGAGGAAAGATCACTTAACCGCAAACTCAATGAAGTATTTTTCCTGTTTATCCCGAGGCACACAGGTCTAGCTGTAGTAAGGACCTTCAAATTTGTTTAAAAGAATTTTAGTAATCTTCCGAACAAGCTTAGATCCAGGGTCACGATAACAACAAAACCAAAGGCAACCATTAGAGACACTCAAAATAACAAAACCAAATGCTAAAGCAAATCAATAATCAAACTTAATGCTAAGTCTATGATATCAACTAAACTAAGAAGAAGAAGGATGATCTCTTAAGAAACGATACACCATAGCTTCAAAATTGACCATCAACAGTTGTGTGCACCATTATTCAAAGAGTTTTTAATCGCATCAGAGAGCAAACACTTCAAAACCAAGACGAGACCTAAACAATGAGACCTAAACAAGACCTAAACTAAACCAAAACCAATGAGACCTAAAAAAAGACCTAAACACTAATATGAAATGAGACGAGACCTAACCATACCATTCAGTCTTGTTTGCACCATTATTCAAAGATTTTGTAATAGCATCAGAGTTTACAGCATTATTCAAAGAGTTTGTAATAGCATCAGAGAGCAAACACTTCAAAACCAAGACCAATGAGACCTAAACAATTGTTACCTAAACACCTAAACAAAACCAAAACCAATGAGACCTAAACAAGACCTAAACACATCAATGAAATGAGAGGTGACCTAACCATACCATTCGGTCTTTGGTAGGGGAATGGGAGAGAGGACGGTGGTGAACTCATGTCTGTTTGGCACCAGCAGCAGCGCATTTAGAGCCTGCAATGTGTCCTCCTGGAGTTCCGGCAACACCAGAGGATACTCAGCTTGGAAATTGTTGCCTTGAGCCGATGGATGCGAACGATGACTGCGAGTCTGAGAGACTTCAACTGGAGAAGGCGGAGGGTCAACCTGAAGAGTCGGAGGATGCGACGGATTGTAGTGGACTTCTTGAAGGATTCGAGTCTACTTGAGGTTGCGGTGGGTGAGTGTAGGAGTTCTGAAAAAGCTGTTGAGGCGGAGGATAGTTCCGGATCTGGGCCGCCGATGACTGTCGTTGTACTTCATGCGTCTGTGGCGGAGGAGGAGATTTGACCGCCGGTGTGAAGTTGTACTGACTGGGTAGGGTGTGCGGCCGTTGATTGGGTGTTGATACTCCGACCCTCTGAGAAAGGTTTGGGCCAACTTTCCTCTTCCTTCCTCCTCGATTAGGCATCATATGAGAGATTAAGAGAAGGATTAGGGTTACAGATTTGGGAGCATCGAGAGGAAGAAGAGAAGGATTAGGGTTTTAGTATTAGGGGGATTGAGAGGAGTCGAAGGCTGCGAGAGGTAGAAGAGAATGGATTAGGGTTTTGGTATTATGGGGATCGAGAGGAGGCGAAGGCTGCGAGAGGAAGAAGAGAATGGATTAGGGTTTTGGTATTAGGGGGATCGAGAGGAAGAAGAGAAGTGAGAATGGGTTTGGGTTTACTTAGGAATAGTGTTTGGTTAATTAGGCCGAAATTTTAATCTAAGCCCAAATTTTAAAATTTGAATTACAATTTTAATTAACCAAGTTTATTTATAAAATACTGAACAATTTTTATAATATTACACAATAATATTACATAATAATAATACACAAAAATATTACACAAATATTACACAGTAAAAAACAAAAACAAATACATAGTAATTTTGCCAAATAATTATACATAATATATTAGATATACTACTCATATGGTTCTTCGTCTTCTTGTTCTTCATCATCAGAAGACGATAAATTACACCGGAATTCATCTTCTGGATCCGCATCTCCAACATCGTAATCAAGGTTTATTGGATTAGCGTCTTCTACCAAACTGTTGACTATGAGATCTTCAACTGTAGTCATCAATACAACATCATCATTTTCTATTTGCAACAGAGTCGGTTCATTGTTTTCATATTCTCTTGAAATGTTTCCCCTCGAATTTACTTTCAGAACACTTAGCCACTCCCGCTTTGGTTTCTTTGTGTATGGATACGGAATATAGCAAACTTGATCTGCTTGAGATGCTGTTTGCAAAATCACAATTTAGTATGGATAGTTACATCAAATAAACTTATATATAAATTATATTGAGTCTTACGGACCTAAAATGAATGGCTCATATTTGTTGTATTTTCTCAAAGAGTTCACGTCAACAACACCACTATTGCTCTTCCGAGTCCATCTACCAATGACAGGATCATACCACTTACACTTAAAAAGTGTGATTTTCAAATTGGTCATCCCTTCGTACTCAAGTTCTATGATATCAGTTAAGTTCCCATAGAAATATGCACCATCAGATGCATCAGTGTAATTTTCACCTTTAACACATACACCATAGTTACATGTCTTCCGTCCAGCGCCGTGATTCTGCGTATGAAACACATAGCCTCTTGTAAAGTATATTGGCCAAGTTTTGACTTTGTGTAAAGGTCCATGCACTATCTCTTGAACCCAAGTAGGAAATGGATTTGTGGCGTTCGAGTATATAACCTGCATATATATATATAATAAAGTCAAACATTATTATATACATATAAATTTTATATAAAGCCAAACTTTTTTTTTTTGGTTTTAGAATTTTTTTTTAGGAAAGGAAAGTGTCTTGTTCGGGATGAAGAGAACAAATGAGTGCAACTCGTTTTTATATACTTTCCTAGGTGACTAATAGGTGACTAATAGGCGACTACATAATAAAAGTTGGTACACCAACCCCTACATGGAAAACACGTGTTTTCAACTGTATTTTGCGACTATTTGGCGACTACACGATGACGATGTAATGACTCGCCGTATGAGTCGCCATGCAGTCGTCAAATTTTACGACCACTTTATGACTACTTTATGACTCGCCGAATGAGTCGCAGCTTAGTTGCCAAAGTGTACGACTATTTGATGTGGTCGTACTGTAGTTGTTAATTTAGGGACTAAGTTGCTAGTACATAATTTCATCAACAAAGTAGTCGTTTCATAGTCGTAAAAATATGACCACCATACCGACTGCATAAATTAATCGCTATAGAGTGATTCAGTAGCGACTAATAACATGTAGTCACAGAATAGTCGCTAAATCGTTACTATGTAGTTGTTATTTTTGGTGACTACATATGTAGTTGCTATTTTTAGTCGCTAATCACTTGTTTTCTTGTAGTGTTAGTGTGAAAACTGTTAAAGCCACAAAAGCATGAAGTTGCTGAATTTCTTCTCGTGAGAAAATCACGTGAAGATCTTATTAGTGATTTCACGTGACGAAACGTTTTAGTGATTTCCATGTGACGAAACGTTTTAGTGATTTCCAAGTGTCGTAAGATCTTATTAAACCTTAATTACGTATGATCTGTCTTTGCGTAGCATCAAGAGGAGACAGCGAGCGAGTGCGAGAGAGAGGGTTCCATCGATCATGTGCGTCTTTCAACCCGTAGCTCTCTATAAGTACTTAGACGAGCTAGTGCTCCAATATTCGAACAAAACATTGAAACAAAGACAGAAAAAAATAATGTTGTCTCTATTCTCTGTTCTTTTTACTTTTCTTGCACTTTTTCTTCTCATCCCTGGTCTCTTTATTTCTCGGCGTCTAAGACTTCCTTTCTCCTTGGAAAATATAATCAGATTCTTCAAAATCACAGCTTCTAAATACGATGATGAAAGAAACGACGAGCGGTATATATAGTTTCTATGTTAATTAAAGCTCCGTCTATTTTATTTTTGTGATATATTCTCAAATTAACTAACTATGGATCCTACCACGTGTGAGTCCATATTGCTCCAATTGAACTTTTAACGTTTATTCTACTAGGTATTAGGCTTATTTTATTTTGTTATATGAAAGCCTACTAACATTTTTGTGTTCTTAATTCCGGACGTAGTGGTCCAATGGGAGAGAAAGAGAAACGAGCGAAAAATAGAATGCCAAAGCATGTGGCGGTTATATTGGACGGAAACAGACGTTGGGCGGAGAAACGTGGACTCGGGACATCAGATGGCCACGAGGCCGGAGCAAAAAGGCTCATGGAGAATGCTAAGGATTGTTTCGCTATGGGGACAAATACTATCTCACTCTTTGCTTTCTCCACTGAAAATTGGGAAAGGCCTGAGGTGATTACTGGAAATGATATATCTATGACTTTCACAAAAACGGTTCAATATATTTTTGCTTTTGAGTAACCAAGAAGTTTTGGACCTTATGAATAGAACATGTTTATTAATTAGTTTTTTTTTTTCTTTTGACCGCCGGTGATAAAAATTTGAATGAACGTTGCTAACTTCTAATCATGATTGAGTTACTAACACCTATTATATATATTTTTAATACTTTCATTTTGATTCAGTTTTTTGGTTTTCTTTGATCAGGATGAAGTCAAATGTTTGATGGCCTTGTTTGAGAAACACTTTAAGTCTGAAATGCCATACTTCCAAAGGTATCCATTCGAACATGTTGATTGTTTTAAGTTATCCTCTTTAGAAGATTTAATTATAGATCCTGATGTTAATCTTCCCATTCGGTTTTAGAGATAAGATCAGGATCTCGGTTATTGGGAACCGCTCAAAAATCTCCCGGTCGCTTCTAGGTTTAATAGAAGAGGTAGAGGAAGCTACAAAGAGCTACGAAGGGAAACAACTCATTATAGCTATAGACTATAGTGGAAGATTTGATATCTTACAAGCATGCAAAAATCTTGCAACGAAAGTGAAAGACGGGTCGATTCAAGTGGAGGACATTGACGAAAAGGCGATGGACAATGAGTTGATGACAAAGTGTAGCGAATTCCCAAACCCTGACCTGCTTATAAGAACAAGCGGAGAGCAAAGGATCAGTAACTTCTTCTTATGGCAATCAGCGTACACTGAGCTTTACTTTCCTAATGTTCTGTGGCCTGATTTTGGCGAAGCTGAGTATCTTGAAGCGTTGACTTGGTATCAGCAAAGGCAGAGGCGATTTGGTAAAAGAGTTTAAACTTTGTATTTTAATGTCTCACTAATCAAAATTGTTCAATTGATCCAATAGTACGTAGTGATACGGTTGTTTCATGAGACATAAATATTTGTGTTTGTTTTAGTTTTTAAAAATGCTATTCTTAATTTTCAATAAATTCACTATAGAAACTATCATATTTACGTTTGTAACTTTTAAATGATATTTTCTTTTGCTAAGTGTTATCTCTAAAATGGCCAACTACAGTACATTAATTTGACATATAAACGTAAACATATCACAATATGGCCTAAATCCCACATATACAAAGTTCAATATACATACATAGTTTTAAGGCTGGAGTCAATAGTTCCTCAAGATTTTAGCGGCCGCCTCAATTGACAAACAAAATAAGATAGTTTGAAAGGTAGATAACACAATTTATAACCACACTGACAAGTTCATTGATTGAACATTTTACTACTAGTCTTTTTCTCCTAAAAAGGCAAAATAAAAATATCAATGCTTAACTCGTGTTTGTTTAATCGAAATGTAACCATTACCGAGAGGAACAACCAGCGCTAGTCATTAAAAATTTACTTCTTATAAAGATGATATTCACACATTTCTATAATCCATACAAACACTTGCTACTCTTCACTCTCTCTCTCTCTACAGTGATGTCTCTACTTTGGTTCCTTCTGCCTCTTTTGTCCCTTCTTCTACTACCTAGTCTCCGACGATGCTTTCTTGCTAAAGAATCTCTAAACGAGAAAAAGAAAGATGTAAAAAAATATTGTTTTCTTGTTTAAATTTAATTTGAAGAACATTCCCGCTAAAAATATTCATGACTTGGCTTTGGTTTTATGTTTTAATTTGGCTTATGTGGTTGGGGAGGAGGAGACACCTAAAGGGCTTAGGAGAGAGCTAATGCCGAGACACGTGGCAGTGATAATGGACGGAAACCGGAGATGGACGAAATTAAACAAGCTGGATTGCTGATTTCACAAGGTCACGAGGCCGGAGCTAAAGGGCTAATGGAGTTTGTCGAGCTCTGCTTCAAACTAGGGATAGATACTGTCTCAGCTTTTGCATTCTCTACTCAGAATTGGGGAAGACAAAAGGTGTGACAAATTTCTTTAGTAATTCTGAGATGTTTCAACTTTATTACTCTAACAGCTTATGTACTTAGATTGAAGTAAAATGCTTATTGTCTATTCCAAGAATACCTCAAATCCAACATCAACTATTTCCAAAGGTATATATAGTAGAGTTCTCCATATGCTTATTATTACCAAGAATCTTGTTTGTTTACAGCGAAGAAATCCGAGTTTCTGTAATCCAGAATCTTGCAAAGATCCCTGAATGTCTCCTAGAAACAATCACAGAGACACAGGAAGCTACAGAGAGCTACAAGAAGAAGCATCCCATCATGGCCATAGACTACAATGGGAGATTTGACATCTTGCATGCTTGTAAGAGCATTGTGAAGAAATCAGAACAAGGTTTGATCCGAGAGGAAGACGTGGACGAGATGCTATTCGAGAAAGAGCTTCAGACCAAGTGTACCGAGTTCCCAAGTCCTGATCTCTTGATTAGGACAAGTGAGGAACAGAGGATTAGTAACTTCTTCTTTTGGCAGCTCGCTTACACCGAGCTTTTCTTTTCGCATGTGCTTTGGCCTGACTTCAATAAGAAGAAGCTTATAGAGTCCCTGGTTTCGTATCAGCGCAGGGAGAGATGATTTGGATACCAGTTTTGACCCATATTTTATCTATGTTCTGTTTTATAGGATATATAAGGAAAGGATAGCTTAGTAAATAATAATCTCTTGTAAACACTATATATATTGTAACCCTACAATCTAATAGAATCATTCAGTCTCCTATTTTATATGGTATCAGAGCCTTCGATACCTAAATTTTTTACACGCCGCCGCTCTACCTAAAACATGTCTTCAACCTCCAGCGAAACCATTGTTGTCTCTGACTCTCAGAGTCTTACCTCCGTCAATATGACGAACATCAACAAACTCAAGAGTAACAACTTCTTGACGTGGAGTCGCCAGGTTCGTGCACTCCTCGATGGTTATGACCTCACCGGTTACGTTGACAACACGGTTGTGGTTCTTTTTCCAACGGTGACAAATGCTGGTGTCACCTCTACCAATCCCGACTATAAGATCTGGAACCGTCAAGACCGTCTGATTTATAGTGCTCTCCTTGGTGATATATCTGACTCCGTCCAACCGCTTCTCTCTAACACCAACACCTCGACTGAGATCTAGTCCACGCTTACATCGATCTATGCAACTCCCAGCCGCTCCCACGTCCAACAACTGAAACAACAGATCAAAGATTGGACAAAGGGTGAGAAGCCTATTGAAGAGTCCTTTCAAGGCCTTACGACTCGGTTTGATCAATTGGCGCATCTTGGGAGTCTTATGGCTCTCGAGGACCAACTTGAAAAGATCCTTGGGGGTCTTCCTGATGAATACACTCGTGTTGTGGATCAACTCGAGGGTCGTGAAATGTGTCCTTCTCTTATTGAAGTGCTTGAAAAAATGCTGCATCAAGAGAACAAGCTGAAGACCGTGGTGAACACGTCTTCCTCCATCCCGATGTCTGCTAATACGGTTCAATACCGTGGAGAGGCAACAATCGGGGTAACTCTCGATCCTCCTCCCGACAGAACCAAACGTGGCAGCAACAACAGTTCCAGCCCCGTTCTCCTGCTTCGTCATCTCGTGGAGGATATCAGGGTCGATGTCAACTTTGCGGTGTCCATGGTCATAGTGATAAACGCTGCTCGCAGTTGCAACTCTCGCCTGCTCAATACAATCCTCGGTCTACGTCTCCTTTGGCTCTGGTTCCATGGCAACCGAGAGCTAATATGGTTGCTGCTTCGCCTGCTTCAAACCTGTGGCTGCTTGACTCGGGAGCAACACATCACCTCACGACTGACTTGAACAATCTCTCTCTCCATCAGCTTTACAATGGCGGTGAAGAAGTGACTATTGTCGATGGTTCCGGCCTCAACATCTCGCATACTGGTTCCACTTCCCTCTTTACTCCTACCAAAAACCTACTTTTAAACGATGTTCTTTTTGTTCCAAATATTGCTAAAAATTTTATCTCTGTTTATCGTTTGTGCAACGCTAACCAAGTGTCTGTGGAATTCTTTCCGGCTTATTTTCAGGTGAAGGATCTCAAAACGGAGGTCCGGTTACTCCAAGAGAGAACTAGAAATGAGCTGTACGAGTGGCCACTTCAGAATAACACACCCATTTCATTTTTTGCTTCATCATCTCCAAAAGCTTCTCTTCCTTCATGGCACTCTAAACTTGGTCATCCATCACCACCTATTTTAAATTCTCTTGTTTTGCAATTTTCTTTACCTTGTTCTAGTACTCAAAATAAAGATTTCCCTTGTTCTCATTTCTTAATTAATAAGAGTCACAAATTGCCTTTCTATACAAACACTATCAATTCCACAAAACCACTTCAATATCTTTATTCTGATGTCTGGATGTCTCCTATTGTTTCACATGTCAATTTCAAGTATTATTTGGTCTTAGTTGATCATTTTACTTGGTATACCTGGATGTATCCCTTAAAACAAAAATCACAAGTGAAGGAAACGTTTATTGCGTTCAAGGAGTTGGTTGAAAATCGATTTCAAACCAGGATTGGGACGTTGTACTCGGATAATGGAGGTGAATTTATTGCCTTGCTCCCGTACCTGGCTTCACATGGGATCTCATACCTCACCACGCCTCCACACACACCTGAACATAACGGCATATCAGAGAGGAAACACCGTCATATCGTCGAGACGGGTCTCACGCTTCTACACCAGGCCTCCGTTCCGAAAACATATTGGCCATATGCGTTCTCCACGGCGGTGTACCTGATCAATCGGATGCCTATGCAGTTCTTGGTATTATCTCACCCTATGCCAAGCTGTTTCAACAACAACCAAACTATCTCAAGCTCAGGATGTTCGGCAGTCTTTGTTATCCGTGGCTCCGCCCTTACAACAACCACAAGCTTCAAGATCGTTCTATTCCTTGTGTTTTTCTGGGTTACTCTCTCACTCAGAGTGCTTATCTGTGTCTTGACATCACCACTCAACGTCTCTACACATCCAGACACGTCCAATTTGTCGAATTGAGCTTTCCTTTCGCTTCCTTCCTTCCCAAGTCGTCTCCTCTTCCTTCCATTCCTGACTCATCTTTGAACCCTAACACTGTTCTTGCACAGCAAATTCCTCTTCGTCCCTCGCCACTCGTACACGCTCAACCACCAGTAACGAATCTTCCCTCTACGTCCTCTGAATCAATCTCAACGCATGCTCTGTCTCCGGACAGTCACGTTGGTCAAGATGATGCAGCCTTGAGACAAATAAGCCGGTCTGAACAACCAGGTCCTCTTGTTCGCTCCCCTGCACAACCGACTACACATCGCACCCTTTCCTCGTCCTCCTCTCTTTCTACTACAGAGACAATCCCAACACCTCAACCTGAACTTATTCCACCACCACAACCAAATCTCGACCCTCCTTCACCACCACAACCACAACCTGTCCCTGACCCTGCTCCCGAACCTATCCCTGTACCTCCACAACCACCAGTTAACCATCACCCTATGCAAACACGGCAGAAAAATAATATCCGCAAACCAACTACCTGTTACAATCTCTCTGCTATAACTGCCAACCACCTTATCCCCACAACCATAAACCAGGCCATGCGAGATGATAAATGGAGGAATGCTATGGGAGAAGAGATCAATGCTCAAATTCGTGCTCATACGTTTGACCTCGTGCCACCAAAACCGGGCCATAATGTTATACCAACAAAGTGGATTAATACTTTTAAGTATTTGCCTGATGGTTCTCTTGACAGGTACAAAGCGAGGTTGGTAGCAAGAGGATTTAATCAATAATATGGCCTCGATTACTCAGAGACGTTCAGTCCGGTGGTGAAGTCAGTCACCATACGCACTGTCTTGCAACTCGCGGTGAATAACTCTTGGGCGATCAAGCAGCTAGACGTAAACAATGCGTTTCTCCATGGTATGCTCAAGGAAGAAGTCTACGTTACGCAACCACCGAGATTTATTGATAAAGATCATCCGCATCACGTTTGTTGACTGAATAAAGCCTTGTATGGCCTCAAACAAGCGCCACGCGCTTGGTATCAGGAACTCCGCACCTATCTCCTTCGGATGGGATTTCGAAACTCGTTGGCTGACACCTCTGTTTTCATCTATGACCGTGGTTCTGATGTCATCTACACTCTGGTGTATGTTGACGATATTATTGTCACCAGCAGTCATATTGATCTCATTCACGGCTTCATTGATGCACTAGCTCGACGGTTCTCTCTCAAGTCACCAACAGACCTACGGTATTTTCTTGGCATTAAAGCTACTCGTACTTCTCGTGGTCTCCATCTCATGCAAAGAAAATACATCATTGACCTCCTTGCTAAAACGAATATGTTGCATTCGAAGCCTGTCACTACACCGTTGTCTCTGAATCTGCCATTAACACCCACTTCAGGAAATTCGTTTGATGATCCGGCTCGGTATCGCATGGTTGTGGGTAGTCTCCAATACTTATCTCTCACGCGACATGATCTTGCCTTTGCTGTTAACCGGTTGTCGCAGTTCATGCACTCTCCCACTGTTTTACACTGGCAAGCTGTCAAGAGGGTCCTTCGTTATCTCGCAGGTACAGCCTCCCATGGTCTTTTACTTCATTCGCGGACTCAACTGACATTACATGCTTACTCCGATGCCACATGGGGTGGTGATCAGACAGACATGATCTCCACAAACGCCTACATCATTTATCTTGGCACCACTCCAATTGCCTGGTCTTCGAAGAAACAGCATGGGGTCACTCGATCTTCCACCGAGTCCGAATACAGAGCTGTTACGAATGCGACATCTAAACTAATGTGGATTTGCTAGTTGCTCACCGAACTCGGGGTTCGTTTACCAGCTGCACCTGTCATATATTGTGATAACATGGGTGCAACTTACCTTTGTGCTAATCCAGTGTTTCATTCACGCATGAAACACATTGCTATTGATTTTCATTTCGTCCGAGAGCAAGTTCAGTCCGGCGCATTACGTGTAGTACACATTTCAACAGACGATCAACTCACGGATGTGTTGACAAAACCACTACCGCGACCGAGGTTTATAGAGTTGTTTAGCAAGATTCGAGTGACTCAAGCCCCTCCATCTTGAGGGGATGTATAGGATATATAAGGAAAGGATAGCTTAATAAATAATAATCTCTTGTAAACACTATATATATTGTAACCCTACAATCTAATAGAATCATTCAGCCTCCTATTCTATATGTTTCCACTGTTCTGTTTTGTTTATCTCTGCGTCTTTTGTTATGTTCATCCGACTTTTGTCTATCGAACTACTCCCTTTTAGCTACAGAGATATATCTTGTAGAATTTGATATTTCAAGTGCAATACCATATTTGACGTGTTGCGTTTATTCTTCACTGCTACAAGTACTTATGTATCAGCTGCTAAAAATTGATGTCTTCTGCCACAAGAAATCAGTCGTGTGGGTTCTTCACAATTTAGTGCATCTGGAAAAAAACCCTAAAAATCTAATATCTAAGACCATCAGCATCGGAGAAACGCCACCTGGTTTCTCTATATAGGCCATGAATGTTTTGTTTTAAATGGTTTTTAGATTTTAGTTTTTAGTTTTTGGCTTTTAGTTTTTGCAAAAACTTAGAATGGTAATTTGATTAGTTTTTGTTTTTTGTATATAATTTTTTTATAAAAAGAAAAAAGGTTATATTGAGTTTATTGTAGTTTTTTATTAGGAAAAAAAACAAAAAAGTAAAAAAAATTAAAGTCACGTAATATTTTCCTAAAAACCTACAAAATGTGGTTTTTGGATTCTATGAAAAAACTGGTAAAATCTAGCAAAATCTAGTTTCCCTGATATTTAAAAAATCTATTTTTGTTAAATCATGAATGGCTGAAAAATAGATTTTGCATAGTCAAAAGCCAAAATATGATATAAAATCTGATGACAGTCAAGGCCATAATGTATTTTAATTAGTTTTGTTTTAATATTATTATATATATATATATTTTTTTTTGGACAATAATATTATTATATATTTAAATAAAAATTCTGAAGAAAAAAAAACTGACTAATAATAGGCTGACACGTGGCAAGAGAAACGATTCTCAGGTTATTCTGAGAAGAAACGTTCCTCAACTGTTGTCTCTCTTTATTATTATTTTTTAATTTTTTATTAAGATTACCCCTAAGAGAAATTGCCACTAATGATGCCCTAAGGGCCTGTCTGGTTCAAACGCTACGGTTGAGGTTGCGGTTGCGGAAGATTACGGAAGAGGGCGATTGCGGTTACAAGCGTTATTAAGCGTTTTGAACGACTGGTTTAACAGTTTAAAATTGGTGCGTTTGTGAGAGGTTTACGACTGGTTAACCAGCGGGTGCAATAGCGGTTGGAACATAATAAAAATGATATATAATATATAAATGTTTAAAAACACCAAAAATTTTATTAAACTTGATTTATAATTAAAATTTATTGAAAAAATACTAAAATAATTATTCAAAAAAACATATGAATAAAACACTAAAATAATTATTCAAAAGTAATTATTGAAATACTTATTCCTTTATGCATTTGGCTTTTCACCAAAAATTTAATCAAGTAATTTGATAAATGATAAAACATATGCTTTAGATCGTAGAACTTTCTTTTTTTCTCTTAGATCGTGGGTCAGTAGTTGCATCGGCAGAAATGATCAAGTGAGAGTTGAGAAGAGTCACTGGTGATTTGTTTTAATATTTTTCACAAATATAATTTTATTTTCTTAAATTTCTGATGAAATATTATATTTATTTAGATTTTTTTGAACTTATGTGCGATGTGCAATTTAAATTTACAGAAAGTTTTACAAATTATTGTTAATTGGAATATTATTTTCTTCTAATTATTTATTTTATAATTTCTGCAATTGTATCCGTACTTCATTTTCTCCTATCTTTAATGTATAAAATGATTATATAGAAGATATAACAAAAAAAATTTCATTATCATTGATTTTTTTAAAGTCTTTTTACAAAAAAAATTCAACCCCAAACGTTTGCAGAAAGCAGCTTTTAGAATTCAGTGGTTTGAAGCGATTGGAAACAATTAGGAGCGATTGAGAACAGTTTGTATAATTAGTTCCAATCGCTAACAACCACTACCACCCGCAAACGTAATATAATAGGAAAACCAGTCAACACCTAAATCATATCACTTCAATGTTTTATCTACTCTTTTATATTTACAATAAAGGATTTCTCGTAAAAGTAATTAAAACAACACTTCAAATTTTGTCTTTTTTTTTAAGGCTTTTTGAGATTTAGATCGAAAATAATAATAAACTTAAGATAATAAATTATTGGTTAGGAATTTAAAATGTTACCAAAATGAGACGCTAATTTGTCAACTTACATGTACGTGTCATTATCGATCTAATCACACCTAACGAATTAAGCTACAAAACACTAGAAAAAACTTTAGTGGAGTGTTACCGACTATGTTTTTTTTGTCAACCTTTGGCCATACCGACTTAGTTTAACAAGATATTTATTTATTAGTTAGTTAACCAACTGAAAAACAAAATCGATATGTTCGATAACATCAATTAATACTTTTGGAAGGGTCCGGTAATAATACGGCTTAATAGTGTGATTTATCAGGAATCTTTTATCAACAAATAAAATATAAATAGAACGTACGTCATCGGTTTGGTGACATGCAAAGATATAATATAGATCTACTTTTGGTGGTCGACATTGAAAAATGGTAATCAATTAAGTTTCTCCACGTACAAGTTGTTTAATACGTAGTAAATAGAAAGAAGGTTTGATCAATCAAGGTAATGTCTTTGAATATCTTTATAATTAGGTCACAACAACCCGTACTATATACAAAATAAATCGATTTAAAAAAAACTATTATAAGTAAAATTATTATTTTAGAAACAATATATGTTTGTATCAAACATAATATGTAACTAAATTTATTTATTTAAAACTGCGTTTTCGTATAAAAAAATATATTTTACCCGTGAAATCTTTAATGTGTAAGAGGTTTTATGGTAGAAAAAATATTCATAAAATGTTACTATTTATTGTAATATGTCTTGTGTGGTTTAAAAATCAAACATATCTTCTTATGTTTTATCTTGTAGTAACAACAATTTTGCATGTTTCTTATGTAACCATAACAACATATACTAAATTACTCTGTAGTTTAATTATTTAATTTTATTATATGTTAGTAACAATCGAATTCACAAACTAAATTTTCTAAAGATAATCTAATTTATTGATTTAATATTTTTGATTAGGCTATTTAAATCATTTGAGTTAGTTGGTTTGTTAATATTTTCTATAAATGACGGTATATTACCAAAAAACATTATGAAAAATTAATGAAATTTCAAAATCAACATATTCGTGTAAGAATACATTTTACCCATGAAATATGTGAACATGGAAAAGAAAATATTTATAAAATGTTAAAATTTATGGCAACATATAAAATTTGTGTTTTAAAAATCAAATTTATATTTATGATTTATCGAGTAACTATAACAATTTTGCATAATCTATAATCACTTATTTTAAATATATTATGATTTTTTGTTACTAAATTTATTTATAATGATCAGGGTTATTGTCTCATTCCTTTTTAATAGCACATAGATTAATATATAATTAGAACGTATATTCCTATTCAGTTATCAATATTTCCATTTTTAATGAATAATCACACTAAATATTGAAATTAATTAGTTTACATACTTAGATATATATAAATAATCACACCTCATGATATCCCCTAATTTGTTGTCATTTTTATATTTATTTATGAATATATATAAATCTTTATTTATGAATATATATAAATCTTTATTTATGAATATATATAAATCTTTATTTATTGGGAATTAAGTTTCTTTTAATGAGTTTCTTTTAATTCAGAGATAATATGCTTCTTTTTATAATCAATTATAATAACTATTGAAAGCTTGTTATTTAAATTATTATGATAATAATACTAACATAAAAATATCATTTTTTATTTGATTTTGTTAATAAGTTATATGTTCTTTATTTTTATTAACTTTATATTAATTGATATGTTTTTATAGCCCTTTTAGAATATTTTACTTATATTGATTTATCAATATTTATATTAATTTTAAGAAATTAATATAATTTTGACTTGTATATTTGTAAGTAAATTTTAATGAAATTTTACCTTACTATTAGATTTGTGTGAGAAATGATAACATATCTAATTATTATTCTGTTAATTGTTTTAAAAATAAATACAATGATATAGAGCTGTAATTAATTAGAAAATTTAAGGATATTTTGCTAAAAAGTGTTATGAACTTTTTGGTGGGACAAATCAGTTTTTTCACAAATGTGTTTTTCTGTTAATATACACTGAATGAGAAACCCTCAATGAGTCGAGCAAATACGTCGACAATGTTGTCTCTTCTCTCTTCTTTATTAATTCTCCTCTTTGTGTTTCTCATCTCTTGTTGCATCATCACAAACCATTTTAGCTTCCGCCCTCTTTCCTTGCTTAAACTCCTCGGAGTCATCAAATTCACAGCTTCGACAGACGATGATGACCACTACAAACGGTACTTGTTTTTGTTGAACAGATACACATTTTTTGCTGGCTTTTCAACTAACCAAACAGTAGTTGTACATGTGATGAATGATTTAAACTTACTTCTTAGAGTATATTTACAAGGTTTTTTTTTTTTTTAAATGTACGCAATTTTGTTTCAGTTTGTTATAATAAACTCTTTAGCCTTATACATATTCAACAAATGTAACCAAAATAGTTAACTATAGAGATTTATAAAATTATTCTTAGCAACAAGACTGTTTAGGTGGATCATATCAAGATTCTCTTTGATTATTTATTTTTCATTATATGAGAGCTGGATAAGATTCACAGCACAAATGACACCAAAAACTTCATTGAATGATAATTATGTACTAAAGCCAGAGATTATTGGTTTAGTTCCTCTGTTTCATCTAAGAGGCAAAGAAAAATAGAGTGACCAGTGCTAACTTGTATGTGTTTGGTTAGTAAAAGAAAAAGAAAGCTAGAATAAACAAAGTTCATTTCAGGCAATGTTTCCAAATTTATCAAATAGACAACGTGCACCGGTGCACTTAAGATTTTCATGCAGAGGCTTTAGTAAATAGAAACAGAGCTTTCACAAGTACCATATGCTCTGTTTTGTTAAAAGATAACAATGCTAAATGTTCATAACATAGCTATGGTCTTTTGTGTTTGTGTAAGTGACGAGGGAACTTATGTGGTCGGAGAGGAGGAGCTACAAAGAGAGCTGATGCCGAGACACGTGGCAGTAATAATGGATGGAAACCGGAGATGGGCCAAACGGGCAGGATTGCTGACGTTGCAAGGCCATGAGGCCGGAGCTAAACGGCTTATAGAGTTCTCCGAGCTCTGTTTCAAATTGGGGATTCATACAGTCTCAGCTTTTGCTTTCTCCACAGAGAATTGGGGAAGACACAAGGTGTGACATTTTTCAGACAAAGTAGCTTACATTCTCATACAATTATTGACACTAACAAACTTTCTTGGTATTATTAAGATTGAGGTTAAGTCTTTAATGTCTCTGATCCAACATTACCTCAAGTCCAAGATCCAATATTTCCAAAGGTACAAATACAATTCCATTTAGCTTCTTTTGTTTAACATGTGATCTTCCCACTTATATTACTAAGATCTTTTTTGTTTTCAGAGAGGAAACTCGAGTTTCTATTATCGGGAATCTAACAAAGATCCCTGAATCTCTACGCCAAACAATCCACGAGATAGAGGAAGCTACAAAAGGCTATAAAAAGAAGCATCTCATCTTGGCAATAGATTACAGCGGGAGATTAGACATCTTACGCGCTTGCAAAAGTATTGTTCATAAATCAGAAACTGGATTGATCCGAGAGGAAGATGTAGACGAGGCAATGATCGAGAGAGAGCTTCTGACAAATTGCACCGAGTTCTCAAGTCCTGATCTACTGATTAGAACAAGTGGAGAACAGAGGATTAGTAACTTCTTCTTGTGGCAGCTTGCTTATACCGAGCTCTTCTTCTCACCGGTCCTTTGGCCTGATTTTGATAAAGATAAGCTTGTAGAGGCCTTGGTTTCATATCAACGCAGGGAAAGGCGATTTGGCTGTCGAGTTTGATCCACATTTGGTCCATTATGTTCATCTCAGATTTGAACCAAATAACTTGCTCTAATTTCAGAGATCATTGTACTTTCATAAATTTTGTGTAGATAAAATCGAAAAATTGCGAATAAAATCAGCCATGCAGTTTCTTCTTTCTTGCTTCACTTACACATAACTAAAACTCTATCTTGCAACACAAGTAACTGTAATATCCCAAAGACTTATTGAAGTTCTTGAGGTATAAACACATCAATTACTACACATCATATACAGTTCCCATTACAGTTTATTGCAAGAAAAAGAAAAGAAAAAAACTCAAGATTTCCGACCACCAAAGCGTCGTTGTCTCTGCTGAAACGACATCAAAGCTTCAATATAACCGCTCCTCCCAAAATCAGGCCATAGCTCTTGAGCAAAGAAGAGCTCAGTATAAGCCAATTGCCACAACAAGAAGTTACTCACTCTTAACTCACCGCTCGTTCTTATCAGTAAATCCGGATAAGGAAACTCAGTACAATTCGTCTCAAGTTCTTGCTCGATAAGTCCCTCATCTATCTCATCAACATCAATCTCACCATCTTTAACTCTCTGCGCAATACCTCTACACGCTTGTAAAACATCGTATTTCCCACTGTAACCAACCGCTACGATTAGCTGAAACCTCGTGTTGTTCTTAGTAGCTTCCTCAACTTCGTTGATCAATCTTAACAGAGTTTTCGGAAGTTTCGATGAATCTCCAATGATCGATATCCGAATATTGTTCCTAAAACACTCGAAAATATTAAATCATATCAAAAACAATTCTTGGTTACGACTATACTAAAAAAAAAGAAACTTACTTGGCTAAGTTTTGAAACTCTGATTTGAGAGATCTCTCGAATAAACTAAACAAGAAATCAATCTCAATCTGCAGAGAGAAACATATATAACTTCAAATCGCATCAAGATCGAAAGCTGTGTAATATGCAAAATTCAAGAATTAGGTTCTAAAGTAAACTCACCCTTGGTCTAATCCAATTATCAGTAGAGAAGGCGAAAACTGTAAGAACTTGAATGCCCCATCTACCACTAAGCTCAACGATCTCTTTCAAAGCTTCAACACCAGCTCTGTGACCATCCCAAGGTTGAAGACCTTTATTCTTCGCCCATCTTCCGTTCCCGTCCATTATAATCGCCACGTGTTTCGGCATCAGCTCCGGCTGAAGCTCCTCCGGAAGAGTTACTTCTTCCTCCTCCTCCTCCGTCGGCGTAAACGCAACCTCCGATTTGGTAGATCTGACTCTTAGTCTGACTCCTCTGTTCACGAAACTAGGCGAGTAAGAGACTAAAAAGTCTCTACTTAACCGCGATCTCCCGGCATGCAATCGCCGGAAGGATGTAGGAGTAGGGACTCGTAGAGATAACATCTTAAAGAGAGAATTGATTCACTCAAGGCTTTGTGGTCAGAGTTTGATAGGAGAAGTGAAGAAGCATTATTGTATTAAAAGCGGAGAAGATTAGTTGGAAGTTTCTTAGCTAGAGCTAACTCCATAGATGGTTCTGGTAAGACCGTTTTTGAAAACGACGTCGTGTGTTGTTTGGTCGGTGTGTTTTTTAAAGATGATCATGTATGTTGTCTTCGAAATTGAGCGCCACAAAACAAAAGTTGATCGTTAAAAGATTCCAAGCTTCTTTTGTTTTGTTCTTAGTATTTTCCTCTTTTTTTTGTGTGGTTTATAGGAGTTCCTATTCGTCCACGTCTCCTTAACGTTTCCGATTTTATCATGCATTAAAAAGCTCCTACGATATATAAGCTCTGATTTATATCGATCACAACATTCTCAGCAAATCCAAAACCAAAATATATCCAAAAAAAAAAAAAAAATTCTGATTTTAAAAATGAAAATTATGGCCGGAGTCCATTAGTCAAATGAATAAAAGGCCCAATAGCGTAATAACACGTGAGAGCCACGTGAGTTTTGCTATCCGGGCAGTAATTCGCCACGTATTAGCTTCTCCCGCCACCACACCTTTACTTAAATACCAGAACTAACCTTAGGTTATCAGCGAAATAATAGTAAACGTATAGATCTTGAGGGGTTATAATGGTGAATTGAACAAAGAGTTTAATTGTTTTGTCAGCGTAAAATTCAACTGAACCGTTCGGTCACCGACCAAACCGGCTTTAGTTTTTTTCACCCACGCACGCTGCGTCGTCGTCACTCGTCATCGAACCCAAAAAGAAACAAAACAGTTTGATTCGTATTCTCTCATTCCTTTTTGTCGGGGTCGTGTGATTGTTTTTAACCAAAATGGGTATAACGAGGAACAGAAGGAAAACAGACCCAGAAATCATCATCGCTAGAGACACAGATTCCGAGTTAAGTTCGTCAGAAGAGGAAGAAGAAGAAGAGAAGTACCCTTTGTCGGAGTCGGAGGAGGAGGAGGAGGAAGAAGAAGAAGATGAAGCGGTTAAAAATGGAGGGAAAATTGAATTGGAGAAGAGTAAAGCCAAAGGGAAAGCACCCATTACCGTTAAGCTTATCAAAAAAGTTTGCAAAGTAAACTTTCTTTTCGAAAAACCCTAACTTTCTTATGCGACGTTTCAACTGCTTCCATTTCTAATTCTGTGTAGGCTTTACGGAATTAAAGATAATGACTTTCAATTTTTCCTTTTGATTTCAAACGCATTGAAGTAGAGACAGAGGATTTTTAGTTAAATTCACCACATTGTTACTTAAAGTACTTCACTTTGATGTAGAGACAAAGGATTTTTAGTGTTCGGCTTTGATTGTTTTTATATCTGTTGTTTGTTCCATTCCATGGTGGATTTATATAGGTTTGTAAGCAGCCTGGGCATGAAGCTGGATTTAAAGGAGCAACCTATGTCGATTGTCCTATGAAACCTTGCTTCTTATGCAAAATGCCTGGTAAAGAATCCACATTTCCTTTTCGATTCTTGCTTATATGTGTATGATGGCGATTGGAGAAAATGTTAATTTACTCAAATGTTTTTTGTTTTTTTACTGCGTCAATTGAAGGCCACACTACAATGTCATGTCCTCATAGAGTGGTTACTGACCACGGAATACTCCCAACTTCACATAGGAACACAAAGAACCCTATTGACTTTGTGTTCAAGCGCCAACTCCAACCGAGAATTCCTCCTGTAAGTCTCTTTGTACGCCGTTCTTACTCTATTTTGATGCGTAATGAGATTTTTGTTGACTGGAGTTTATGGTACTATTTTGTGCTATACAGATCAAACCGAAATATGTGATACCGGATCAAGTTCATTGTGCAGTTATTCGATACCACAGCAGACGTGTTACATGTTTGGAGTTTCATCCAACAAGAAATAACATTCTTCTCTCTGGAGATAAGGTTTTTAGAATTGAACAAGAGTCATATGCTACAAATTTTTCTGCATCTATCTTCTCATTGTTCTTTTCGTTTCTGTTGGTGGTATGGTATGGTTTACTCTGTAATAGAAAGGGCAAATTGGAGTCTGGGACTTTGCTAAAGTGTATGAGAAGAATGTGTATGGAAACATACACTTCGTACAAGTTAATAATATGAGGTAAGGATCTCATTGCACCTTATGTGATTTTACATCTCCATTTAGGTGTCTGTATCTGGAAACAAAATCTCGTGTCTTTTGTTGGTATTGCAGGTTTAGTCCCACAAATGATGACATGGTTTATTCTGCATCCTCCGATGGAACAATTGGTTATACTGACCTGGAAACTGGAATTTCATCAACGTTGCTGAATCTCAACCCCGATGGATGGCAGGTCACACCATCATCAACTCGTTTCTCTGATTTTTTTTCTTGTATGAGCCATTATGCTGATATGATATATCATCGGTTTATAGGGCCAAAAGAGTTGGAAAATGCTGTACGCTATGGATATTAACTCAGAGAAAGGTTTGGTGCTAGCTGCTGATAATTTTGGGTATCTTCACATGTAAGTGATTTCATCCCCTTAAAACTGTTTGTGGACTAGCCTCTTTGTTATTGTTTAGATGAACGCAAGACTTATCTTCTTGTGATAAAGGATCGACCATCGTACCAATCACAGTACGGGTGAGCCAATTCTGATACACAAGCAAGGAAGCAAAGTTGTTGGCCTCGACTGCAACCCTGTCCAGCCTGAGCTTCTTCTCAGTTGTGGGAACGATCATTTTGTAAGTCTATCAAAGAGAATGATTATTTGATTTCTGTCAGAACTTGTTCAATAGATTTGCTTGGTTATGGTTTCAGGCACGAATCTGGGATATGCGTAAACTACAACCTAAAGCTTCTCTGAATGATCTTGCACACAAACGAGTAGTCAACTCTGCTTATTTCTCTCCATCATCAGGCACAAAAATCCTTACGACCTGTCAGGACAACCGTATTCGAATATGGGACTCTATCTTTGGGGACTTGGATTTGCCAAGCAGAGAGATTGTTCATAGCCATGATTTCAATCGGCATTTGACGCCATTCAAAGCTGAATGGGATCCTAAGGTTTGATTCTTTAACCTCTCTCTCTCTTGTTTTCTTGTCCATCTATTATCTTTTTATACAGCATTTGTTATATGTTCATCCGCAGGATACCTCGGAGTCACTTATTGCGGTTGGTCGTTACATAAGTGAAAACTTCAACGGAACAGCTCTTCACCCAATAGATTTCATTGATGCAAGCAATGGACAGTTGGTTGCAGAGGTTATGGATCCAAACATAACAACTATTACTCCAGTCAACAAGTTGCATCCGCGTGATGATGTTTTAGCCTCAGGAAGTTCAAGGTTTGTGAGTTCATTACCCACGAGTTATGAGAGTAACTTATTAGTGAAAACTGTTTTGATGACTAATCTCATTGGTGTGGATTTGGTTTCAAACTTCGGTATCTGCAGGTCCCTATTCATATGGCGGCCACAGGAGGAAACAGAGATGGTTGAGGAGAAGAAGGATAAGAAGATTATTATATGTTCTAGTGACAGTAAGAAGAAAGGAAAGAAGCAAAAGCGTGGCAGCGATGATGAAGACGACGAAGATGACATGTTTAGCTCTAAAGGCAAAAACATTAAAGTCAACAAGCCTCAAGCAAAAACTCGGAAGACAAAAACTTAAGATGAAGAAACAAGTATTCTATGTATAACTAACTTGTACTCTGTTTTTTTTTTGGTAGGTTCTCTTGTATATACTCTGTTTTAGTAGCATGCCCTGTTTTGCCTTTGCCCGGCGATTTTGCTTTCCTTTTTTAAGGGCATGATCGGCTTTTATGTGGCTCTCTTTAACTTCTTTTTGGTGTATCTACAGTATGAATTGCAGTAAGAAGGTTCTCTTTTGTTTTCTTTTAGTTGTTGGAGTGATTCTTGATCTCACTGAGTGGAAACAGGGGATGAAAAGTCTTTACTCTTACGTCATCTTGACAGCTAACACTCATCTGTATCCCAAAAACAACTAGCTAATAAACAAACTGATTCCAGCAAAACATCTTGTTGTTTCAAGTATGGTCTGCCACTACTTCATCCTATTATATTTGTCAATGCATCACAGTTTCTTGGACGCGTCTTTTAAAATCTGAATGTAACTTTCCTTTGGTTATATACCCTTTTGATTTTAACTAAGGTTTGTGTAAGACACATTACTCAAATACTCGTTTTATTAGTGATATACATGTTTGCCCAAACAAAGAAAAACTAAGGGGAGGGAGCATTAGTGTACAAATACATACTGTGATTTACATTGCTGATCAAACCTAGCAATCACAACAATAGCACATGTGTTACAAAGGAATGAGTTTTTCATCTCTCATCACATCAATCCAATACAAAATTGAATCTAGGGTTCTATATCTCCTCTTAAACCCAAACTTGTCCACCTTCTCTCTCTTCCCAAGAAGCTTAGACGGAAATCTAAACAGCAAATCCATGAAAACCCAATTCGCCAAATCATCAATCTCTGTTCGGACAAGCTTCTCCTTCGCCACAATCTCAGCCCACACATGCTTTCTCTTACCCATCTCTTTATCAAACGAGAAGCCTTCATCAAACATCGTCGCTTCATTAACTTGCACTCCAAGTTTCTTCCCGATTTCAGGCCAAATCTCCTTCCAAGTGAAACCTACCCCATTAATAGCGTTAAAGGCTTCACCTTTCGCTCTCACTCTCCCACTTGTTGCAGCGAATATATGCTGTTCCGCGACTAAGTTCGAATCAGACCCATCAATGTAACTCTCCTCCCAACATTCTCTTGTCCCTCCAAACACAAAAGGAAGATTCAAATACTTACACATGGCACCATAAACACAAAGACTTCCCATGAAATTGTACAGAGTCCTTGTAGAGCTTCCTATTAGCAAACCGGGTCTATGAACCGACCAAACAACCGAATTACCAGTGATCTTCTCCTTCAGCAAATCCTCCAAAACATAATAAAAATTTCTCCCAGAACTCTTCCTCGGACACTCCTCGCTGTAATAACACAAACTCGAACCTTCTCCGACAAGAGACACGTAATGCTTCATCCCCGTTTGAAGCGAGAAGTGCTTTAACCTCGTAGCGTTTGGTAGAATAGCGTCCAAAGCGTTTGTAAGCATCATCTTGTTCTGAAGGCAGCACTTGTCGCTATCCAATGGATACTCACCAGACCACGTGACCCAGAACACGTGACTCACGATGTCTTGTAATGGAGACAATCTCTGTTTAGTCTCAGATGCGTTAAGCAGATCACATGAGATGAAATTGTACATCTTCGTCAATGAACTGATCTCCGGGTTTCGCGCTACGCCGTAGATTCTCCATCTTGGTTTAGACGTTAATAGCCTCTTTACAATCTCTCGACCAACGAGTCCGGTGACGCCAAAGATCAACGCGACGTTCTCGTCTACTTCGTTTCTTATCGTCAAGATTCCATCTTCAGACCCCATTGTTGTGACTATTTAGAGAACTAATTGATTACGGTCGAAGCTTTATATAAACATTTACGTAAAGAGAAAACAAAAAAAATGTTGTGGGGCTGATTCAACGGGTTTTAGGAGAGTTTAAAGACTCGATGCTTACCTGTTTTTAAAGGCTATATATGTTAGAATATCCAAAGCAAGTTGCTTTGGAAACAGCTACGATTCAGCATAACAAAGCATAATTTTATAATACAAATAGATTAAAGTCAACAGTGTTTTAGAGTTTCATGTTACAATCCTTTTTCTTTTGAAAAACGAAAAAATGGAGTTAATAAATAATCCACACATTATTTTTATGGATGGCATAAGTTATATTGCTTGCAATAGTTGTGTGTATTGAAGAAGATATATTTAAGATTCAGACCATATAATGTATGGTAAAAAAATTTAAGTTTATCCTTCAAAAATCTTGACATGCTCCACTGTAGACGTCAATGTCAATGTCAATGTCAATGTCAATGTCAATGTCAAGATTACCATGGTATCAACTTTTTTTTTAAGACATCAAATAGTGACAATACCATAGAATTAAACCAAATTTATCCATGCACAATTGTTTGATTGACCCACACACTTGCTAGTTATTTCTGCTTCATGGCGAGTTGCAACAGTTTTATAATGAGAGAAATAATTGAGGTTGGGACTTGTGACATTTGAAATTTTTCTCTTAAACTCTAAATTGTTTTTCGGAGTTATAATTTTGTTTGTCACGATTGCTTACCGAGTTTGACTATGATGTCTATAGTCTAGTCTAGACTTTGTTCATACTAGTAGAGTTTGTTTTAATCGAGCTAGTCAAAATCAAAACGCTCAGATATAGTGTCGACCTAAATAGTCGGGTTTTAAGTTGATTTGATTTTGTTTGTTTAGCTAAATTGTATAGCCTTTAATTACGAAACTATGTCAAATTGTCAACTATATATGTGATCTTCATATCGCAAAGACTAGGTTGGTTAATGCATGTGGGTTGGTCAATAGTGCTGCAAGAGCAGAGACAGAGTCATTGATATATATGGTACGAAAGTACGAACTTATACCCATAACCGAAAAAACATTTGGTATCATTGTAAGGATGACCATCATCTATTGGGTTAAGCGGGTCGTCTATTGTTTACCAATTTAATTTGTGGCTATGGAATGTGTTACGGAAGCCACATGCAGTTCTTATAGTTTTAAAATGAATCGTCGTGTTCAGCATGTTGTCCACTTCTTAATCGGACGGTCAAGATTGCGAGAGGCAGAATCTGGCCGTGGCCGTTACGTTTGATGGCCGGCTTTTTTTTAGTCATGTATACTCTTCAAGTGGGTCTCTAGTGTTTTTTTCAGTTAACAGCCTTACCGGTCAAAACCGAATATTAACCGACAACTTATTCGATGAACTAGTTTACACACACTTGCACTCGTGAGTAATACACTAACTCACTCATGTACCAGAATCGAACTAATGTGAGATCTAATCTGACATTACGCAGTGACCAAATACTGTAGAAAAATAGAATTGTAAAATTGACTTTTCGACGAAATGAAAGAACATAAATTACAATACTATAAAACTTTTTGATTGCTAAAAATTATTGTAATAATTATTTTCAAGGCAAAGCCTTTGATCACTTATGCGTCAATCTTGGTTGTGGAACTGTTTTTTTTTTACATGAGAAAAATTGAATTGAAGTTGAACAATAATTTGCCTGCCTTGGAGGTTACCTATATGGGAAATGGGTACAGTGTATCTCTTGCCCCAAAGACATTGAAAAGCTAAAAAAAATCATACACTTGGCTCTGTCCATAGCTTAAAAATGGACCATGTTTTGTGGTAGACCTACACATTACTCTTCTTTCAATCCTTGTCTTCCTCCTTTCTTCTATATAATCTATATGCATTGAATAAGACCCACTTCTCATTTTTTCTTTTTTCTGTTTTCTTCTTCTAAACAGTTCAATGTAGCTTAGGAAAACGGCATGGAGTTTCAACTTCCATATTACAAACGGAGTGTGTGATTGAGAGATAGGGGTCTAATCATAAATAACTAAAAATAATCACCCTTAAACGAAATTACACGAATAAGAAGGATTAAATCATAATTACCTCTTTATTATGATGTTCTGACTTCACGACCACTAACAATAAATAAAAGTTCCTTAAATCGCCTCCCAACGGTGATCGATTTCGCCGGAAACCGGAGAAGAAAACCCTAGAGCCTAGATATGGCGGAGAAGCTTGCGCCGGAGAAGCGACACGATTTCATTCACAACGGTTTGCTCACTTTACCTCCCTCTTTATCTAATTCCCCATACACGAGATTTGATAGATTTGATGTGGTGTCTCGTTGTTGTTATATATATAGGGCAAAAGGTGTTTGAGTGGGATCAAACCTTAGAAGAAGTGAACATGTACATAACTTTGCCACCAAATGTTCATCCAAAGGCTTTCCATTGCAAAATCCAATCGAAACATATCGAAGTTGGCATCAAAGGCAACCCTCCTTATCTCAATGTCAGTTTCTTTTACTATCATCTTTCATCATTTTTGGATCCTCATTGGAGAAAATTTTAGTGAGATTGTCTTAACATTTTGACAAATTTGCAGCACGATCTTAGTGCCCCCGTGAAGACTGATTGCTCATTCTGGACTTTAGGTACTCTATTTAGATGAACTATGTGTATTTGAGAGTATATATAGGTTGGATGATGGATTGCTGTATAGCTATTTTGTGTTTGGATCTTGAGTACGCGAGGGTATGTATGTAGTTTCCGGTTGCAGCGATCTAAGAGTGTTAATGAGCTGTTTCTATGCAATTTTACAGTATGTTTTGGGTTATTACCCAGCGTATGTATGTAAGTTGCTAAGCTGAAGTTTTTTTATGTTTGATTTGGCAGAGGATGATATAATGCACATTACCTTGCAGAAGAGGGAGAAAGGGCAGACATGGGCATCTCCCATTTTGGGACAGGGTCAGTTGGATCCTTATGCCACTGATATTGAGCAGAAGCGGCTCATGCTTCAGAGGTTTCAAGAAGAGGTTAGTTACCTGTGAAATCTTCTTGGTTTAACATGTTTTTCTACTTTTGCAAATTTTTCTGTCTGTCTTTGGTTATCTAACTGATCTCTGAAGCAAATCTTGGGCATTGTCTTCTGGATAGAATGAATCTATATCAAAGCTCAAAATATGATTACTTAACCACATATGATCTGATTTAGATGACTCATGTCTAGCCACATTGATTGTTTTCTTTGTTCAAGCACTCTTATTTTGTTTCTTATGAGTAGTGAATCTCTTGTTGAGAACAAATATAATAAATTAGAAGTTTATTATAAAGGACAAGAAAGGAAGAAGTAGTGATAGGGCACAAAATGGGGGGAAAAGAAGAAGTAGTGAATCTCTTACGTTCATGGCTAAACAGTCTGCATAGGCCAGCCTGGTGATAGTTAAGCTGTGGTGGCTGGCTAGCTGCCTTACTTAGGTTATTAATTTTCCACTCTTAATCTAACCGGATTCTGAAGGTTTGGAAATACATTGAGCAAATTAACTTGGCATGACTGAACACATGAGTCTGATTCATGTATGCCTTAACGGCTTTACCCTCTTTGGTTCTCTGCTTGTATGCATTGCTTTGTTTTGAGCTCAAGTATGCTTTTCTGTTGGTTTTTGCAGAACCCGGGTTTCGACTTTTCGCAAGCTCAGTTCACGGGTAATTGTCCAGATCCAAGGAGCTTCATGGGTGGTATTCGTTCTGACTAAAGATAGTCCCACTCTTGTTTCTATTGTATCCAAATTATCTTTTATAAACTCTAAAGCCACCTTTGACTTTAACAAAATGTCTCATGGCTCATAAATAACAAGCCTGACTCGCTCCTGTATAACTCGTATTAGCAATCATATAAATCGTTCTTCATCCCTTGTTCAGTTATCCTTATCTTCCCGACAACAGAATCGGAACATCAGCTAAAAAGTCCACTTCCCCGTGCATTCATCTCCACTTCGAATATTGGGTTGTTGGAAACAAAAGTCTCTATAGGTGGAGGAGAACATAAGGAATTTGGAACAAAATAAATTGGAAATCTTTTTTTTTTTTTCTTTTTCTATTTTATATTGAGACAGACCGATTATTTGAAATTCGATTCTATTTTGAATAAAGAAAATAAAAACAAGAGTAAAGAAAGATCCTCTCTCTCCTCTCTCTTCTCACCTTGATATCTTTTAGAGAGAGGGAGGTGATTTCCGATCCTTACTCCGCCGTCCGGAATTCTCCGGCAAAGCCATCCGGTTAGTTGTAACGGTTTCAGCCCGACATCCACTTCTTATGCAGTGGTTGGTTAAATCTGCTCTTTTAGCAGAGATGTCCGGGCCGTTCGATCCAATATTTACCGGCTACGAAAGCGGTGGTTGATCGGCTTTGTCTAGCATAGATCGGCTTTTCTAGCGATGATGGCTAGTTTTGTTTTTACTCCGGCGTTTGTCCGGTTTCTATCACGGTGACTTATGTGCCGTTGAATGTTTTAGCTTTCGATCTTTCGATGTGTTGGTGGTGGCATGCGGTGTACGAACAATCTAAGCGAGCAATTTCGGATGAAGATACAAAGCAATTTCCTCAGCTTATTACAAATGCCTTTTAGCTGTCCCTTGTTTACGACAAGTTGTTTCGAGCTTCGATTGGTTAAGGCAACAGTTTGGATTAATCGATTTCTTTCTCTAACCCGTTTGGCAAACGGTCGATTCGCATTTTATCCTTATGCTGTTTTGCACTTACCGGTGAAAAATGAAGAATCTATCTATCCTTGATTTCATCTTGGCGATAGCTTCATTCATCGGAAGAATCGGTGGCTCCGATGGCGAAGGATGACGATGGAAACCTTTCAATTGCTCATCTTACACGTGGATACGTGTCTTTGAGTGAACTTTTGACTCAATCTTTTCTTAAGCGGTGCAATAGTGAACTCAAATTGGGCTTTTGTTGTTTTCGTATTTTGTTGGGCTATTTTGTTTAGATTAGATTGTTATTTGTATGCCATGTATATTTAATAAAAAATCTTTCCAGGAAACAAAAAAAAAAAAAAAAAGAGTAAAGAAGAGAGCTTTATTAGGCGCGCGTCATCTTCATGGAGACACATATCATAAGACAGACAAGAGGGAACGAATCTCAAGACGTTACGTATTAGCTTATATTATAGCCATTAGTTTTGTCTCTTCCCGTTGCTCTCGTAGACTCCTTCGTCTTTGTTATTCCATGATTCTTCTTCTTAATTTGGTACCTACTTAAATAAAAGCTTCATCTTCTCGATGATCCTCTGCGCAAGCCGCCATCATGACGCTAAATCCTCCACCGTCGCAGCACTCGCCGCCGAATCGCCGCGTTCTCATCGTCGGAAATTACTGCCACGACGTTCTGATCCAGAACGGATCAGTCGTAGCTGAAACACTAGGAGGCGCCGCCTCTTTTATCTCTAACGTCTTAGATTCTTCATCCGTCTCCTGCGAATTAGTCTCCAAAGTCGGACGCGACTTCAGATACGAGGTCACTCACTCCCCGATCGTCGTCCCGGAGAAAGTAACAACAGTTTTCGAAGCTTATTTCGATCTGGGCATAGATGTGATCGGTCACGCTGATCGGGTATTGAAACGGGTCTCTGCATGTGATCCGATTCTTCCATCGGATATACCCGATTCGAGATTCGATTTCGGGATGGCTGTTGGAGTCGGCGGCGAGATTTTACCGGAGACGCTTGAGAAAATGGTTGAGATCTGCGACGTTGTGGCTGTTGATATCCAAGCTTTGATTAGGGTTTTTGATCCTGTTGATGGATCCGTGAAGCTTGTTGATTTGAGAGAAAGTGGGTTTTTTCACATCTTGCATCGGATTGGGTACTTGAAAGCTTCATCAGACGAAGCTTTTTTTATGGATGTTGAAGAGATGAAGCAATTGTGTTGTGTTGTGGTTACTAATGGTGAAAAAGGTTGTAGGATTTATCATATGGATGATGAAACGATGGTTCCTCCGTTTGTAGCGAAGCAGGTGGATCCTACGGGAGCTGGTGATAGTTTCCTAGGAGGTTTAGTGGTTGGGCTTGTTGAAGGTTTGGCTGTTCCTGATGCTGCATTGTTAGGGAACTTCTTTGGTTCTATTACTGTTGAGCATATTGGTCAGCCTAAATTCGATTTGATGATGCTTCAGGTTTGATTTTGGTTTCTTTTTTTTTCTAGTTTCTTGAATTGCATGCTGTGAGAGATGATCCCTTAGAACAGTGGGACGATGATAGTTATGTATGTTAGGCCTAAATGTCTATTCTTGTTTATAAAAGTGGTAGTGATACTTATTGTACATCATAGTCCCAGTAAGTAAGAACCAGGACAGAGTCTGTGTTAGTGTTTTGTTTCTCTTAATTGCAGTTGCATCTTGCAGACCAAACCTAGAGCTGGTGAATTAGAAGCTGATAGAGAGACTTTTCTTGTTTTGGTTCATAGTTAGCATAGCAGCAAGCCAGCAATTGTATTCAAACATAGGGTAGATTCAGAAACCGGATGTGCCCTAAAGAATTCAAAAGAATGGATTACTTGATGTATCAATTAGTGCTTGTTATATTCTATCTGTGGAGGTGATGGGTGTATTTCGATAGAAATTGTCAAATTGGGCCATAGGCGAGTGCAAGTGAAACATTCTGGTATTTTGAATATAGATTTTGCGTTTGTGTCTGCACTGAGGATTAGGTTATAGTCACCTTTTCCACTCATTGGCTATGTGTTTTCTTTCTTTATGATGCAGAGAGTGAAGGAAGAGATACAGAGAAGGAAGAAGAAACGTAACCTCTCAATTAGCCATAACAATGATCAAGAAGAGTTCCATGCGCGTCTAACTCCAGCTCGGTTTTCGTGTGTAGACTCTCCAGTTCAAACAGAGTTATTAGTCAATGGTCTCTCTTGTGACAGGTGATGATGATGATCAGTGCCTGTGAATACAAAACTTGAATTATCTTTTTTTCTACTAACAAAGCTCTTCTGAATTGTGTGTAAGCAAAACCTTCTACACGTTGATAAATTTTGGAAATCTATTTTAGTGTATAAAACGCGATGACCAGCGTCTTCAAACGCTCTTTGTAGTCCACGTTTTCTTCAATATCATGCGTTTCAAATTTGGAATGAAAAGTCAAATTGAAAAAAAAAAACAAGTTTAGATGAGATATTCATATTCCTAATTTAAATAGGAAAGTTATTTATATCTGTGCACATAAAATGTCATCAATATCTCTTATCGAAAGTTAAATAAGATAGAAAACAACAATGGAAATCTAATTTTCACTGGTTGAACCATAAAAAAAGGAACCGGTTCAACATGTAAAAGCATGAGGGAACCGGTCGGCGTATGCTTCGTAAGCGTAAAAGACGCGCGTGGATTCAAACTGTGGTCACAATCAGGCGCGTGGATTGACGTGGCGTTTCCGATTCCCAATCAAATCTGGACGACGAACAACAACAAAAAAAAAACAATTCCTGTATTATTTGAGCCTAACCCCCAAAATCGACTTTTCAGATTCCTTTTGTAAAACTCCTTTCCCTCTATCTCCGACGCTTCCCGTCGGTTATCAGGGGGGTTTCAGTTTGTTCTATCAGATCGGAGTATTTTACACGTCGTTGACTTGACTTGATTTGATCTGTAACCGTTCGATATAATGAAGCAGAAGAACCAACATAAGAGGAAGAAGAAGAGATCCTCAGCCGCGAAAGCTTCCGGTGATGGAGGAGGAGGAGGAACAACGTCTGACGGGAACAAAAAAGACGTGGAGGAAGAGAGGAAGGACGACGACGGTGAAGGTACCAAGGAAATAGAAAAAAAAATTATCGAATCGTTAATGGAAGCTTTTTGCTCGGTTTCAATGGAGGAAGCGACGGCTGCTTATAAAGAAGCAGGTGGAGATCTGAACAAAGCCGCTGATATTTTATCGGATCTGGTTGAAAGCAGTGATGATCCGTCGACGAGTTCCTCCTCGGGTCAGGAGACAGCGTCTACATCTGAGTATGGTGCTGGTTCAAGTTCTACATGTAGCGAAGATTTGACGAGAGATAGATGGTTTAAAGGAAAGAAGCAGAGTAGAGTTATTGCTGCTACAGGGATGGTTTCTTCTGTGATTGCTAAGGATTACTTGAAGCCTAACCCTGTGCGTAAAGAGCTTCCTGTGGTTGAACGTTCTAAAGAGCTCTGTGGTAATGGGAAAAAAGCTGCCGATAGAGAGAAAGCTGAACAGTTTCTTAATTCAATGCTTGGTGATGATTGTGAGCTTAGCATGGCTGTTGTTAGAGATGTTTTGTGTGAGTACTTCTTCTTCGTAGTCTCTTAGTTTCTCTCTGGCATTAGATATTAGCGAAACTGTAAGATCTTCACTAGTTATAGACTTGTTTGATCGATAAATTTGACAAGGAAGTTTCTCTATTTGCAGGTCAATGCGGCTATGATGTGGACATGGTAAGCAGATTGTCTTCAAAGTTACATGGGAAGTATTTGGTATATTGACAGGAAAGGCCCTGGCTTTATGCTGATACTTGCCCGAACGTTTACTGTAAAGCTTAATTTTCTTTTCTTCTTAGGCTTTGAATGTCTTACTTGACATGTCTTCTTCATCAACTGATGATTCATTGAGTGGTAAATCTTTCGGCATAGGAGTCAGCGATAGTGTAAGTGATTGGATTTCTTCACTTATCTGTTTATTTTGTTTTCCTGTACACAATAGAATAAAGTGCAATCTCCTGACATTGTTTAACAGCTGGCAGAGACATCTTTTGATACTGATACTTCTGAAAGTGAACTTTTCTGGGGAGACTATAGTCGAAGGTACTGTCTTTTGATCTTAGGCCTTCTTCTGGTTATTGCAATGCACTAGTTTTGGAATCATCAGAGCTGGTTAACACATTAATTACAAGATAACTAGCCCTGTGCAACTTTTATTCAACAAACGAACTATTTGACAGTGGAGTATTCAGTTCATGAACGCATGATATTTAAAATACTCATGAGAAAGTCAAAAATTACTATTAGAATAATTCAACTTTGTGGAAGAGGTTAAAACTAAGCATGTGGCCTGTTTTCTTTTCTTATGGTAGGGATTACGCAAAAGTTCTCACGAGTTCGGAAGATCCTTTTCCAACTAGCCACGGAAGTGATGAGCTTGGTCTTCCACAAAAAGTGTTGGAGTCTCTGTTCAACATCCGCCAGAGTCCTAAACACGAACCAAAGACAATGAGTTGGAGGAATGTGGCAAAGAAAATGCAGTCTCTTGGTATCGATGCTTCTTCATCTAGTGGGGAAGAGACCCGGCCTAATACGTTCGGTATATTACTATGGTTTCTTGATTATAGTATTTGTGTATATGGCTGGAAATAGCAGGCTCATTTTGCTATGAGTTTGCAGGCTCTGAGCTTCTGATGCATGTTGTTTTACCCGATGAAACACTTGGCAATTTTTGCTATGGTGTCATTGGCAAAAGCATCTGAGGTCTCGACTGCTTGTTTGTGTTGCAACTCTTGAATATATCTTTCTTACTCATGAATTGCATTACTGGTCAACCAATACATGTGTTGCAGTGAAGGATGACGGATATCATGAACTTAGAAAAGGTGCAAGTGACCAGTGGAATGTTACAAAGTCCTACTATCAGAAAGTAAGTTTTACTCGCTTCCATATATCTGGCTCTGGTAGACTCCTCAATTAATGCAGTTATCACTTGGTTGAAGGCTGCCGAAGCATATTCGAAAGGAGGGAGGGCTCATGCGGCTTACCTTTCTGATAAGGTGCATCTCACGGTCTATAATATATCATGCTATTGTAGCATTTTTTCGCAAGTGTGACATAAACGTGTGTGATTTTTATAGGGGAGAGTGGCATCTAAATTAGCTCAACAGGCTGATGAGCGGGCAAGCCAAGATATATTTGTTGCGAGGTTAGCTGTTTTGAGGCATTATAGAAGTATGCTGACACGCTTTCACTTTTTGTTGTGGACTAAGCCATTGTTTATGACTATGCAGAAACAAAGGTATAGAGAATGTGGTAACCATTGATCTACATGGTCAGCATGTTAAACAAGCAATGAAACTACTGAAGCTACATCTCTTATTTGGATCTTATGTCCCTTGTAAGTTCTCACCAAACTCAATTATAAGTTTTCTCATCGCTTTGTCTTGTCTTCTTAAAACCTGAGATAATTTCTTCCTCCTAACAAATTGTGTGTAAACATCCAGCCATTCAGACACTGCGAGTGATCACAGGATGTGGGTCTTCTGGGTTTGGGAAGTCTAAGGTGAAACAATCGGTAAGTTTCTTCGACACCTTTTTCATTTTAACTCTAGAACCAATATACATAAATGATATGGAAACTTGGTTGATTGTGTGCACGAAAACAAGAATTTAATATGGCAGTCATTGATGATCAGGTGGTAAAGCTGCTAGAAAGAGAAGGAGTTAGGTACTGTGAAGAGAACAGAGGGACATTGCTGATTAAGCTTGACGGATGTAGTAGGGAGTTCAGTTTCTTAGACACAGAGAGCGACTCTGAATAAGTGAAGACTAAATCTGAAGTCAGGTTTTTAGGCTTTTAGCCTTAGAGATCTATTTATGTCTATATCTGTTGTGTTATCTGATACTAGCTCTGTTTGTTTAAGAAGTAAATGTTAAGTAAAAATTCGCTTCCTTAATTCTCCTTTCCGGATTTCACGTTATCTAAGTTACGAAAACACTTTGTCTGACACAGACAGAAATGTATATTTTTCGTAAACTCTTCTCTGGTCTAACTAGGGGTTTGCATAATATTTTATTATGCAACAACTATAAATTGTAAGAAAGTAGAGTTTAGGATTTGCTAATTACCTAAGTGAAGGTATTGTAGTGTAGGATTTGCTAGGCTCACAAGTGAAAAACATTTGTGCATCAGACAGACATAAATAATACTATGTTTTATAGTAGCTGGAACAGTAGAATCATTCATAAGTTAGAATGGTGGACTTTAAATTTGAGACTCTTATATAAGTATTGTACTGTTTACAAAATAAGAATAAGAGTTGACTCTTAAGTATACTAAACAGAGGATCTTATTTATCATAAGAGTCCTCCTTAAATCCCCTTAAATCCCCCCAATGGAGATGCCCTAAGAGAGTTGTTTTAAAACAAAAGTCATCAAGCACTAAATCTCACACATTAATGGAGAATTAGAAGATTTAGGAGAGTTTGAGTTACAGAGGAAGCTCACCACCGTCCACAATCACGACTTTACTCTTGGGAGTGCCAGAGGAAGCTCACCATCGGCGATCAGGTTTCAACCTCTGGTCTAACTCTTCTTTTCATTTTCATTTCCTGGGAAAATGGGAGGAAAAAAGTATGGATTTTTCGGAATCTGGGATTGATTGTGATAAAGATTGACAAAGAAAGTTTTCGACTTCTGTTGATTTTACCGGAAAGTCTCTGAATTTGTTTTTGGGTTTTGTTTCTCTCTCATAAAGCTATTTGACTCATTTTGCCATTTTCTGGCCTAAATTAGTTTTGATCATTAATCCATCATATATAGCAAAATCCCTCTTTTTGGTAGCTTCTTAGTGCCTATGAGTCATTTAATGGGGTTCGTGGTGTACTCTGCTGCTGAAACTCAGGTTTCTGACTGTTTGATTCACTTGTCTAAATTTGGAATTTTCCATTTTGGATACTAAGTTTCTATTTTAGAAGTTGTTTACTGCTGGATATCTTTTAGCTCCTCTCTAGCCTAGAAGATTCAGGAATCAGCATAGAATTAGAAATATCAATTCTTCAGTGATAAGTGGAGATGTGGTTGGTTTTAATTATTGTTGGCTATTATTATTTCAGGTCCATCACAACATGGATGCTCCTCAGTCACATTACTTTATATACACAGGCCACAATTCTTACTTAACTGGAAACCAGCTCAGTAGCAACTGCAGTGACCTTCCAATTGCAGATGCATTAAGACGAGGCTTGAGGGTTGTTGAGTTGGATCTTTGGCCACGTGGTACTGATGATGTCTGTGTTAAGCATGGATGTATATATCACTTGCTAAATAAGCACTATATAGCTAGTGTTTGCTTCTTGTATCTTTCAAGTTAATAATTTTAGAACCCTCACTATTGAGCAGATTCACTCAGAAGAACTTCCTGAGGATATATCCGAAAGGCACAAGGTTTAACTCTTCAAACTATAAACCTCAGAACGGTTGGATAAGTGGAACCCAAATGATTGCATTCAAACATGCAGGTATGTCTCAAATCCTCAGTCCCTGAATCATCATCAGAGTTTTACTGTGATGAAGCTAAGTCATAACTGAATGCATAAATGCAGGGGTATGGTAGATCATCGTAGAAAAGGTGGACCGGAAGAGTAATCTTGCGTTGGAAATCTTGTAACTGCGGTGCTTGCACGAAAATTAGTGTAGTCTCTCAAATGTTCTAGAGTCAGCTTCGTCTTACTCTTAGGAATATCCACCATTCCCACATCAGTCACCTTTACCTTCCGGGGGAATCTTCAAACATCCATCAACGGTCGGACTAGTTCCCGTCGCAACCTACTAGGAGAGATCATCTTTTGACAATAGAGAAGCATCTACCTTCATCGTTCACCTCAAGAAAACACAAAGTCCCTTTGTTGTTGCTCCCTTCCCGTTTTAACCCACCCGCTAATTTAGACCTTTCTAACCGCAAGTCCAGCTCAGCCGTCGGGTCGACCCAAAACCTAACGAATACACGTCCGACTCGAAAACACGGTCGATGGTATCTTATCATGCCATGGTTCTAGAAAGCCCTAAAAGTGATTTCATTGTTTGTAAGAGTCGTTAAGTACGTATGATGGAGACCAACACACATATTATATGTGACATATACATTAACCAAAATTAATTAAAAGGATATTAACCAAATTAATTAAGAGGAAGTCGTGGCGAGACACAGGGGCAAAATTGTCATTGCGCATAGGATATTTTCACTATAAATATAAACTCGTATGCATCTTGGATTTATTTCCCTAGATAGCCGCAAAATACATACGTCTTCCTTTTTGGCTTTTTCGATATAGATGGTTTAAGGGGAAAGAAGCAGAGTAGAGTTATTGCAGCTACAACGATGGTTTCTTCCGTGATTGCCAAGGATTACTTGAAGCCTAACCCTGTGCGTAAAGAGCTCTGTGGCAACGGGAAGAAAGCTGCCGATAGAGAGAAAGCTGAACAGTTTCTTAACTCAATGCTTGGTGATGATTGTAAACTTAACATGGCTGTTGTTAGAGATGTTTTGTGTGAGTACTTCTTCTTCGTAGTCTATTGCTTTCTCTCTGGCATAAGATATTAGTGGAACCCTCAAATTGTTATGAGGAGAGACTTGTTTGTTCGATAAATTGACAAGGAAGTTTCTCTTTTTTTGCAGGTCAATGCGGCTATGATGTGGACATGGTAAGTATTTGGTATATTGACACGAAAGGCTCGAACGTTTATTGTAAAGCTTAATTTTGTTTTCTTCTTAGGCTTTGAATGTCTTACTTGACATGTCTTCTTCATCAACTCATGATTTATTGAGTGGTAAATCTTTCGGCATTGGAGTCAGCAATAGTGTAAGTGATTGGATTTCTTCACATATCTGTTTATTTTGTTTTCCTCATACACAATAGAATAAAGTGCAATCTCCTGACATTGTTTAACAGCTGGCAGAGACATCTTTTGATACTGATACTTCTGAAAGCGAACTTTTCTGGGGAGACTGTAGTCGAAGGTACTCATGAGAAAGTCAAAACTAACTATAGAATTGCTTTAACTCAACTTTGTGGAAGAGGTCAAAACGAAACATGTGGCCTGTTTTCTTTTCTTATGGTAGGGATTACGCAAAAGTTCTCACGAGTTCGGAAGATCCTTTTCCAACTAGCCACAGAAGTGATGAGCTTGGTCTTCCACAAAAAGTGTTAAAGTCTCTGTTCAACATTCGCCAGAGTCCTAAACACGAACCAAAGACAATGAGTTGGAGGAGCGTGGCAAAGAAAATGCAGTCACTTGGTATCGATGCTTCTTCATCTAGTGGGGAAGAGACCCGGCCTAATACGTTCGGTATATTACTATGGTTTCTTGTGATTATAGTATTTGTGTATATGGCTGGAAATAGCAGGCTCATTTTGCTATGAGTTTGCAGGCTCTGAGCTTCTGATGTATGTTGTTTTACCCGATGAAACACTTGGCAATTCTTGCTATGGTGTCATTGGCAAAAACATCTGAGGTCTCGACTGCTTGTTTTTGTTGCAACTCTTGAATATATCTTTCTTACTCATGAATTGCATTACTGGTCAACCAATACATGTGTTGCAGTGAAGGATGACGGATATCATGAACTTAGAAAAGGTGCAAGTGACCAGTGGAATGTTACAAAGTCCTATTATCAGAAAGTAAGTTTTACTCGCTTCCATATATCTGGCTCTGGTAGACTCCTCAATTAATGCAGTTATCACTTGGTTGAAGGCTGCCGAAGCATATTCGAGAGGAGGGAGGGCTCATGCGGCTTACCTTGCTGATAAGGTGCATATCACGGTCTATATATCATTGCTATTGTAGCATTTTTTTGGAAGTATGAAAAAACTTGTGTCTTTATTTTTATAGGGGAGAGTGGCATCTAAATTAGCTCAACGGGCTGATGAGAGGGCAAGCCAAGATATATTTGTTGCGAGGTTAGCTGTTATGAGGCATTATAGAAGTATGCTGACATGCTTTCACTTTTTGTTGTGGACTAAGCCATTGTTTATGACTGTGCAGAAACAAAGGTATAGAGAATGTGGAAACCATTGATCTGCATGGTCAGCATGTTAAACAAGCAATGAAACTACTGAAGCTACATCTCTTGTTTGGATCATATGTCCCTTGTAAGCTCTCACAAACTCAATTATAAGTCTTTTCTTCTTTAGTAGATCATCATCAGCTTCTCTTGTCATTCATAAAACCTCCTCCTAACAATTGTGTGTAAACATCCAGCCATTCAGACACTGCGAGTGATCACAGGATGTGGGTCTTCTGGGTTTGGGAAGTCTAAGGTGAAACAATCGGTAAGTTTCTTCGAAACCCTTTTTCATTTTAACTCTAGAACCAATACACATTAAGGGTATGGAAACTTGGTTGATTGTGTGCACGGAAACAAGAATTTAATATGGCAGTCATTGTATATGGTTATTTATGGATGATCAGGTGGTAAAGCTGCTAGAAAGAGAAGGAGTTAGGTATTGTGAAGAGAACAGAGGGACGTTGCTGATTAAGCTTGACCGATGTAGTAGGGAGTTCAGTTTCTTAGACACAGAGCGCGACTCTGAATAAGTGAAGACGAAATCTGAAGTCAGGCTTTTAGGCTTAGAGATCTATTTATGTCTATTTGTCTGTGTTATCTGATACTAGCTCTGTTTGTTTAAGAAGTAAATGTTAAGCAAAACTTCGCTTCCTTAATTCTCCTTTCCGGATTTCACGTTATCTAAGTTAGGATAACACTTTGTCTGACACAGACAGAAATGTAAATTTTTCGTAAACTCTTCTTTGGTCTAATTACGGGTTTATATTATGCAATTTCTATGAAATCTAAGACGGTAGTGTGTAGGATTTGCTAGGCTCACAAGTGAAAAACATTTGTGCATCAGAAAAGATATAAAATATACTATGTTTTATAGTAACTGGAACAGTAGAATCATTGATAAAGTAACTAAGAGAGTTGTTTTAAAACAAAAGTCATCAAGCACTAAAGCTCACACATTAACGGAGAATCAAACGATCTAGAAGAGTTTGAGTTACAGAGGAAGCTCACCACTGTCCACAATCACAACTTTACTCTTGGGAGTTCCGCTCTGATTTCCTTCAGCTTCAACTTTGTAGACCACATCCATTCCCGTCACTACCTTCCCGAACACTACATGCCTCCCGTCCAACCTGTATAAAATCCCCGAGCTTTCTTATCAGAAGACAGAAACCACATATCGAGAATTCTATTCCGAAATTGAAAATATAAGCTAAAGTACCAACATGCCCACTCATAGTCAAACAACTTGAAAGTAAAAAGCTGAAAGATCAAGAAGGTAGCTTTTATGTATCTGAAATTCGGCTGATTCTGTACTCACCAGCTGGTTGTGACAGTTGTGATGAAAAACTGTGATCCGTTGGTATCTTGGCCAGCGTTTGCCATTGATAGGAACCCTGTAAAAAAGGAAAACAATTGATCAGGTTAAAACCTCACACAGGGAAAGAGTCAGATAAAAACGTAAACACAGAATGCTGAAGAAGTACTCACCTGGACCAGTATGCTTTAGCTTGAAGTTTTCATCAGCAAACGTCTCACCATAGATAGATTCTCCTCCCATTCCATTTCCATGTGTAAAGTCGCCTCCTTGAAGCATAAAGCTTGGTATGATCCTATGGAATGAACTCCCCTTGTAATGGAGAGCCTTTCCTTTCTTACCTATTCCTTTCTCCCCTGTGAGTAAAACAGTTTACGTTAGCTTTATGTCAAGGTAGATAAGCTTATTAACTACTTCTACTAGACTGAGACAGGATGAGAATGAGCAATATTTTGAGTTTCTTACCCGTGCATAGAGCTCGGAAATTCTCAACAGTTTTGGGAACTGTCTTGCCAAATAGACCCATGACAATACGACCTGGAAAAAAACCACCAATTGGTTTGAGATGTCTTCAGGGGACATATAACGCGAGATATAATTGCAGCAACATGAATGGATCATAAAAATGAACTTAGGAAATACCTGCTGCTTTCCCATCAATTTCAACATCGAAAAAAACCTTGTGTGTGATCTCCTTCAAGTTCTCCTTGGACTTTTTGGCCTGAAACATAAAAGCAAACATCCAGAGAAGAGATCAATGTAAACACACTAGCAAGTTAGTAGCCAGTTTCATAATATTTACATCATTCCAACACATATGGACACACATTAGGCGCACTTGATGCACAACTAGCTTTCTCAAATACAATACCAATTCGATGATGTTGAATCTCTCTAATCACATCTTAAGGACCAAATTCAGAATTTCTCAATAAACATATATGGTTGATCCAGTTTCCTGAATCTCTTACGTCCGTAATTGCAACCGTAGGCAAAAAAAAAATTGGAAAACTAACCCAATTCACATCTCAAACACACTACATAACATACAGATCGCGATGAGAGTCTATAGGTTCATTCACCCATCGTACAAAAATGAGATGCTGATACGAATCTCAGAAAGCTTAGACAAAATTTGCCATAAAATCGCACTCAGTTTGATATAGATCGTGCAAAATCTAAGAACTCAAATCAAAAACAGTTGCTGCAAACTATAGAATAGTGAGAAGGCGACACACCAAAAAAAAAAAAAATGTACCTGAATAGCGCTTAGGGTACCGAGAAGAAGAAGACTCCATAAAAGTAGCGTCACTGAGCTCGCCATCGTCGCACCGTGCTTAGTGGTTTCTCCTGACGACTGACTCTCTCCCTTCTTTATTTCCCCACCAACACCACGTAGAATATCCAATTAGATATTACCACGTGGCTTTGTCGATATACTATTGAACTTGGGCCCCGGATTCTTCTATAACCTTAATGGGCTTGGCTAAGGAGTGGTTAGTTACAGGCCATTAATATATCAACGTGAAAGACTTTATAGTTACTAACATACACCCCCATTAATATCTCGAGGTAACCTTGTAAATCTTTTTGTATGTATTATAACTTTATAAGTATAAGATATTTTATAAAAAAAATTATAGTAAAAATAACAAACATCATAATATTTATTGATATTTTATATTACTAATAAACAAATATAATGATGAAGTGATCCTAAGTGAGAATATTAAATGAAAGATTATAATAAATAAATGCAACTTTCTGATAAAAAATTTTTAAAATAAAATAAATTTCATTTTAAGTAAAATTTTATCCACCAATAATTATAATACAAATACACAATTTCTAAAAATAAAAAATTAAATAGTTAAATCTTAAAAATACATATTTTATAAAGAGTTATGATTAATAAATGAAACTGTAAGTTAGATAATTAAAATTGATTAATGTTTTCTATTACTATATTGATTTCTAAATTGTTTAGTCAAATTATAGAATAATATTGGATATTAGATATTATAATTCATATTATATAGATTCATCACGAACAATTATTTGTTAGTTATTTAAGAAGAGATATATATATATATATATAGTTCAAAAGATATAAATATTTAGATAGATGTAATTATTGTAACAAATAACTGTGAAAATACATAATTCTACAATGAACTGATGCAACTGCATGATTTTTTTATGGTAAAAACATAACTTTATAATAAACAGTAGCAATCATATAATTTTTAAAAAAAAATATGTAAAAAAAAAAATTTAACGAAAAGGTAATAGAAACAATCGCAACTATTGTTAACTTTCATTATTATTATACAGATTAAAATATTATTTGTTGTGGTAATTAGTAAAATATTATTTGTTGTGGTAAATCGTAGCTGTATCCAAAGCAACTTGTTTGCATATTACTAATTATTTTTCTTTTTTCTTGTCAACCATTTTTTCTTTTTCCCATTCAAAAGAAAAGCCAAACGAGGGGCTACAATATAGATTTAAATTTGTATTGGGTTGATGTGATGTGATTAGAGATGAAAATCTCATTCCTTTGTAAGTGTAACACATGTACTATGTGTTCATTAAGTTTTGGTAAAATCATAATCCTCCCCTTATGTTTTTGTTGGTTTGGGTAGCTCCATCTATATAATTACTGATAAGTGAGTTTTTGATAAATGAGTTGTTCACATATCCTTTTTGAGCTAAATCTTTTACTATTTTTTTTCATAGTTCACCAGTTTTTGAGCTAAATCATTAAACCAAAATCCCATCATAAAATAAGTGATTAGTAAAATGCATTAGCATAGTTAAAATCAAAAGCTGAAGAATAACCAAATTTACTGGCAGATTTTTAGCGTTTTAATTAATAAGTGTGTGAAAAGTACTAACAAAGCCAATATGTAACAATAATATGATTTGGCTGGAGTCGGTTTATTTATTATTATCTATAAGCAATAGAGATGTATAACTACATTAATATAATTTGTTTTAGGACTAATGTTGATTTGTTAAATGGATTTTTGTTAGTTTCTAAAATTGTTTTTGTTATGTGGACTAAGGTTGATTTGTTAATGTTAGATATGTTCAGTTTTTTGTTTAATGACTTGATGAAATAATCTAGAGTAATGGGTGCAAAGTTTGTTCAGTTTTTTTTTTGAACAATCCATCATACTTGATGGTTTATCTTCAAATCTCTTCATACCCCCATATTTTAAAGAGGGTGAGATTCACGTCTTTGAGAAAGACTCCATCTTTCTGGTGGATAGTGAAGTTGTCGATGAAGTTCCCTTCTATAGTATTTCACAAAGGAACAAAAACGCTCAAATAAGCTCTCAAGGAATCCAACAATGGACATCCATCACCCACAAAGGATTGTTGTTCCCTCCCCTCTATAAGCAGCACCATGTTCCTCTCCTATACAAAGGTCAACCAGTGGAGTTCAATTAGATCTTGTCACGTGGCTTGTCGATATATTATTGAACTTGATCCCGGATTTTTCTATAACCTTAATGGGCTTGGCTAAGTAGTGGTTAGTTACAGCCCATTAATATATCAACGTGAAAGACTTTATATTGTTGTTGATTAACAAAAATGAGAACTATACGAAAACAATTAGAGGGAAGAGATTGACTGAATCTGATAATGATAAAGTCTAATTTTTTTAATCAAAGAATCTAAGTCAATAAAGACTAAAACACCAAGACCATCATAAGGATTTCACATTGTACTTATGTTTCCAGCTAATAATAATATTCTGGGTTATAACTTTCTAAGTTGTCGTTATAATAAACATTAATAATGTCAGTTTCATTCAATTAAGCACGTTTCTGTTCACATTAAACATTTGACGATTAATATTTAATTTTTGTCAACTTTCCCTGTCCTAATCTTCCACTAAACACTTTCTTTTGGTAGATCAATTAATATACTTTGAAAGATTAGTACTTTTTTAACGACTAATATCATATCATATGTCTCTTTTAAGTGTAGTAGTTAGTAAAAAGGGGGAGATAATTTCACAACTTTTGTTTTTGGCCTAAAAGTGGATTTTGGAAAGATAATAGACCTGCATCTGCACCACCATTATAAACCAACACTTTTTTCTTCTTTTTCTTTTGTCGCCTTGCTATTCGACATATCTATTATCTCATCTGTTTTTTTTTTCTATTGGCCGACATCTGAAATCTGTTTTTTTTCTTCTTAATAATGATATTTACCTCTCCTTTTTTGTCTATTTTTACGTGAATATATATACATCATGTAAAAAAACAATACAAATAATTCAACCAACAACTAAAACATCATGTAAATCAAATACAATGAAGTAAAAATTCCTCAAAAAAAAAGAAGAAGACATATATATATATATATATATATTTATATAATTATTTATACTTTTTGGTCTAGAATATAGGGATGTTACGGTTTGGCCTAGCAGTAGCAGTGTAGCACTCATCAGTTATATCAACAAGGACCAAGGTATTCGAAACACAACGACTGACCGACATCGTATGTTGATAAAGAAAATCCATGATTCATGAACCTTTAAACTCTGGAGAGTGTAATCGTGCGGTTGATAAAATAGGTCATCATCATTCATCATCATCCCTCTACTTTTGAATCTTTTTGTATGGATAAGTCACAAAGTGCATTCGTGTTATCGTGTATGGTTACAAAACTTACAATAATAGACCCATAAATATCGGACTTTACTTCAATGGACGTATACATACGTGTCGATAGCAGATAGATCAAAGACAAAACATAACACAACAAATGCGTTAAGAGTAGAGAGATCTGCATCTCTCGATCTGCCCCCACCAATGTAGTCCCAGTACTTTTTTTTTTTTTTTTTTTGCTTTGTTATTTCACCATACGTATCTGATTATTGTTTTCAAATTCGTGTTCACACTTCAACACTTAATGATTTTTTTTTTTTTTGATTATGGGGGAAAACAATTAACACCTGGCGATATATATTCAATAAGTACTATTTTTACTTCAAACCTTTAAATTAGTCATTTTCTTTTTCTCTGAGTTTAGAATTAACAAAGACGATTATAAATTATTACAGGTCTTTAGAGAAAAAAACAAGATTGGTCAGTAAACAAGTTTTTTGTTTTTGTTTTTTTGTGATGTGTTCAGGTGTGAGCGTGTAAGAGAGCTTTGACGAGGTTTTCTTTCTCTGAAATGTTTACGACATTAAAAAAACACATTAAAATGAGAGGAACGATCTGAGAGTATTTATAAGTTAAAGATTCAGAGAAAAAAAAAAAGGTATCACCTTTTCAATATTCTTGGATCTGACCAGGACGACGACGACGACACATACAGAAACAGAGAGAGAGATGGAGGGAAAAAAAGAGAGTTACAAATTCTGTCTGATCTTCACCAGGAAGTTCAGGGTGACGGAGTCTGGTCCTGTCGATGACGTCAGAGCTGTGTTCGAGAAATACGCAGAGGGCGAGGCTCATATGTCGCCGGAGCAGTTACAGAAACTTATGGCGGAGGAAGGAGGAGGAGGAGGAGAAGAAGAACGATCGACGAGTCTGGAGGAAGCTGAGAGGATCGTTGACGAGGTGCTTCGTCGGAGACACCACATTGCAAAGTTCACCAGACGAAACCTCACGCTCGAAGATTTCAATTATTTTCTGTTTTCCACTGATCTTAATCCTCCCATCGTCGATCAGGTTTCAACTTCTGGTCAAACTCTCTTTCTTTGTTTGTTTGTCATTTCCTGAGAAAATGGGAGAAACAGAACAAAGTATTGATTTTTCGGAATCTGGGATTGATTTTGATAAAGATTGACAAAGAAAGTTTAAGACTTTTGTTGATTTTACCAGAAAATCTCTGAACTTTTTTTTTTTCCTTTTTTTTTTTTTTGGGTTTTGTTTCTCTCTCATAGAGCTAGTTGACTCATTTTGCCATTTTCTGGCCTAAATTAGTTTTGATCATTCATCCATCATATATAGCAAAAGCCCCTCTTTTTGGTAGCTTCTTAGTGCTTATGAGTCATTTAAGGTGGTTTGTGCGTGTGGTGTGCTCTGCTGCTGAGCGTCAGGAATCTGACTGTTTGATTCTTCACCTGTCTAAATTTAGAAGTTTCCATTTTGGATACTAAGTTTCTATTTTAGAAGTTGTTTACTGCTGGATACTTTTTAGCTCCTCTCTAGCCTATAAGATTCAGGAATCAGCATAAAAATATTAATTCTTCAGTGATAAGTGGAGGGAGATGTGGTTGGTTTTATTAACCATTGTTGGCTATTATTATTTCAGGTCCATCACAACATGGATGCTCCTCTGTCACATTACTTTATATACACTGGCCACAATTCTTACTTAACTGGCAATCAGCTCAGTAGCAACTGCAGTGATCTTCCCATTGCAGATGCATTAAGACGAGGCGTGAGGGTTGTTGAGTTGGATCTTTGGCCACGTGGTACTGATGATGTTTGTGTTAAGCATGGAAGGTATGTATATATTCACTTCGGGTCTTGCTTTTTTTTTTCTGGTGCGGGTTGGTTGGTTCTATGAACTGTTATTGTTTTGTTTCTCACTTTTATGGAAACTACAGGACATTGACTAAGGCGGTGAAATTGGGAAAATGTTTGGAATCCATTAAAGCTAATGCCTTTGCTACTTCAAAGTATCCTGTTATTATTACTCTAGAAGACCATCTCACGCCAAAACTTCAATTTAAAGTTGCCAAGGTTTTTTTTTCTTTTCACACTATTTAGTCTTTAGACCTTAAAGTTCATAATTCAATCTGTGTATATATGAACGCCGCATAGTATTTGCTTTTCCGCAGATGATAACTCAGACATTTGGTGAAATGTTGTATTACCATGATGCTGAAAGTTGTCAAGAGTTTCCTTCACCAGAAGACTTGAAGGGAAAGATTCTTATATCAACAAAACCTCCAAAGGAATACTTAGAAGCTAACGATGGTAAGGAGAAAGATAATGGAGAGAAAGGGAAAGACTCAGATGAGGATGTATGGGGCAAAGAGCCAGAAGATCTTATTTCTACGCAATCCGAACTTGAGAAGGTGTGCTTCAACTGTAATTCTAATTGAAGCAAAAACTCTTAGCATCAAGTGTTTTGTTTTAATAGTCCAATTCATACTGCTTTTGATTATTTTCAGGTTACAAGCAGTATAAATGATCTCAGTCAAGATGATGAAGAAAGAGGCTCTTGTGAGTCTGATATGTCATGCCAATTACTAGCACCAGAATACAAGCGTCTTATTGCCATCCATGCAGGGAAGCCAAAAGGTGGCTTACGGATGGCTTTAAAAGTGGATCCAAATAAAATCAGGCGACTTAGTCTGAGTGAGCAATTACTGGAGAAAGCTGTAGCGGCATATGGCACAGATGTTATCAGGTATATAAATATCACTTGCTAAAGAAGCAGATGTTCTGCTTCTTGTATCTTCAAGTTAATAATTTTAGAACCTTCACAATTGAGCAGATTCACTCAGAAGAACTTTCTAAGGATATATCCGAAAGGCACAAGGTTTAACTCTTCAAACTATAAACCTCAGATCGGTTGGATGAGCGGAGCTCAAATGATTGCATTCAACATGCAGGTCTGTCTCAAATCCTCAGTCCCTGAATCATCATCTGAGTTTTACTATGATGAAGCTAAATAATAACTGAATGCATAAATGTAGGGGCATGGTAGAGCATTATGGCTTATGGAAGGAATGTTTCGAGCAAATGGAGGGTGCGGTTATGTCAAAAAGCCAGATTTTCTTATGGATGTAGGTCCTAATGGACAAGGTTTTTATCCCAAAGATAGTTCGTCTCCAAAGAAAACTTTAAAGGTTAGGCAATATAGTTGTTTCTTTTCATTTATGCCTTCCACACTTTCTTGCTTAACATTTAACAATCTCAGGTTAAAGTCTGTATGGGAGATGGATGGCTTCTAGACTTCAAAAAAACTCACTTTGATTCTTATTCTCCTCCAGATTTCTTTGTTAGAGTATGTGAACGCCAATCTTGATTTTTTTCCATTTTTCCCTTATCTTGATTTGAAATAGAAATTTTAACTTGGTCAAATACAGGTGGGTATTGCTGGAGCACCTGTTGATGAGGTGATGGAGAAAACAAAAATAGAGTATGATACATGGACACCCATTTGGAATAAGGAGTTCACATTCCCGTTAGCAGTTCCTGAACTTGCTCTGCTCCGTGTTGAAGTCCATGAGCACGACAAAAATGAAAAAGATGATTTTGGAGGTCAAACTTGTTTACCAGTGTCCGAGTTAAGGCAAGGCATACGCGCTGTTCCACTCTTTAATCGAAAGGGAGTAAAATACAGCTCCACACGGCTTCTTATGCGCTTCGAGTTTGTCTGAGCCGCCAATTTTGGTGCGTGTATCCATCTAGATTTATATCTTTTATTTGATATGTTGTATGTTTATTATGTGTCTGATGCTTCTTCATGGAGGAATAAAAATTGATCTTTACATGAGAAAATATATAGATCTTCTGAAGTTCCTGTCCTTTATGGTTTCTTGGTCTTGAGATGAAGTTTTATTCAATAAGTACAAAGAACAAAGAACTCCTTAAGGGAATATTAAGCATCTCTGATCTTATCTTAGAAACATGAACTCTTTATTCTTTTTTTCTGGATTTTGGTATTGGATAGCTTAAAGTAGTAATTTATACGCATGAGGACTTATATCAAAGAAGCTTCATATCTTTAGCTAAACTATTAGTTATTTAAGCCTTTTGTCTCTCTGTTTGCTGCACTAAACACGTGAAATTCTGAAGCAGAGTATATATTCTGGAATCTTTTGTTGGTATATGAATCTCTTTATGCTAATTAATCAATTGTTTTAGCGTTGCTTTATATTTAACAATCTAAAGGTATATATTCTTAATCCATAGATAAAGACCACACCACCACATATATGCTTACTAGTGAAGAAAGACAGATTCTTGATTCTATTTCATCCTTGGAGAGATTGGTAACTTACAGATGTTTTGAGATTCTTCAAAGACTTTATGAGCGTTTTAACAGCGACTTGAAAGACTTTGCATACCGTGAAATGTGGAAGGAAAGAAAGAAAAATGAAAAGTATTGAGAAACCCAATCGTTGAATCCTTGAAGCTTCCCTCAGCTACATCATTATGCTTCTGGAATTAGATGCCATAATAATTGTTTAAGCTGGTTTTTTTGGAAAGTGAGGTTATTCAACATGAGTCTCTTGGCTGGGAATATATGGAAAAGGAAGAGGAAAGCTAAGAGCACTGAGCAAAAAGAGGCATACCACTATAGTTATAATAAAGTATGTTCGAAAAAAGAACGATTTATATTTGATTTATGAGTATGAAGATCATGCCAAATATGCAGGACTTGCTATTTAACTAAACTGCAGGAACTTTTTGAAGAGAATCCTGGAGCTGAAATATATAAATAAAGATTGGCTGGTGTGATTGTGAAGTATCTTGTCGCCTTTTCTTGAGCTGAGATTTCAGTTTGGGGATACAAAGACCTGGGATGAAGAAAGATATGGGTAGATACAAAATGGGTTTGTGTTTCAGTGACAAGCTCAGGATGAACAGAGGATCCCCACCTCCGGATGTAGTGACAGCGTTTGTAGAGTATACCGAGGACAGGAACCATCTGACGGCAGAGCAGCTATGTAGGTTCTTGGTTGAGGTGCAAAATGAGACTGAGGTGTCGATTTCAGATGCAGAAAAGATCATAGAAAGAATCACATGTGCAAGACATCATATCACTAAGTTTTTGAGGCATACACTGAACCTTGATGACTTCTTCAGTTTCTTGTTTTCAGATGATATGAATCATCCAATTGATAGTAAGGTAATTTTCTCTCCTGATGACTGACGTCTTTCTTTCTCTTGCAACATGGAAATTTTCAAATCTTTCAGCTTTTGTTGGTTCAGGTGCATCAAGACATGGAGTCTCCCTTGTCCCACTATTTCATTTACACAAGCCATAATTCGTATCTGACTGGGAATCAGATCAACAGTGAATGCAGTGATGTACCTCTCATTAAGGCATTAAAGAGAGGTGTTAGAGCTCTTGAACTTGATCTGTGGCCTAACTCTACTAAAGACGACATACTTGTTCTTCACGGCTGGTATGTCTTTGTATTATGATGTCTATTCCAAAGATCTATAGGTCGAAATTTTGTCGAACAAAACAAAAGAGTATGTTTTTACTGCTTTTAGGGCATGGACACCTCCAGTGGATCTGATCAAATGCTTGAGATCTATTAAAGATCATGCCTTTTCTGCATCTGCATACCCTGTGATATTAACTTTAGAAGATCATTTGACCCCAGATCTTCAAGCAAAAGCAGCTGAGGTGTGTTCTTGATCTCACTGAGGAATCATTGCCGTGTTAGTCTCACTGAGGAATCACTGCATATTTTGACAAAGTTTTTACTTTCCTTTTGTATATTGCTGCAGATGATGAAAGAGGTATTCATGGATATGCTGTATTTTCCCGAGTCTGGTGGTTTAAAAGAGTTCCCTTCACCAGAAGATCTCAAGTATAGAGTTGTTGTATCTACAAAGCCTCCTAAACGGAACTGTGAAAAGGACAAGGATTCTGAGTCAGATGTATCAGTAAAGGCGTCATCAGATGTTTCAATAGACCGAGTAGATGATGAGAAGGTACTTCTGCGTTTCACTTTTAGGTGTTTTAGTTTTCTCAGTGTCATCTTAAATGTATCTCTCTTTTTCGTGCAATGACTTATGTAGACCGAGGAAGAAACAAGCGAGGCTAAAAGTGAAGAGGTAGGATTTGATAAAGAATCAAGCAACTTGGATTTTGTCACCTACAGTCGCCTGATAGCCATTCCATCTGGAAATGCTAAAAATGGATTGAAAGAAGCACTTACTATTGATAATGGTGGAGTTAGACGGCTGAGTTTGAGGAGCAGAAGTTCAAGAAAGCCACTGAAATTTATGGAACTGAAGTCATGAAGTAAGTATAAAACATGCATTCGAAAAGGCAATTTCTTTTGAGCTAGTTATTTTGTTTCTTGCTCTAAGCTCACTACAATCATAATCTAGATTCACACAGAAGAATCTGTTGAGAATATATCCAAAGGCCACACGAGTAAATTCCTCCAACTACAGGCCCTACAACGGTTGGATGTACGGAGCTCAAATGGTTGCTTTCAACATGCAGGTTTGCAGTTTTTCTCAGGCCTTTTATAACCATCTGACCATTTATAATCTCAACACAACTAACACATCTTTGGTCTCAAATTTTCAGGGATACGGAAGAGCTCTGTGGATGATGCATGGTATGTTTAGAGGGAATGGTGGATGCGGGTACGTGAAAAAACCGGAGTTTATGATGAACAATGGTCTCGGTGGACAAGTGTTTGACCCGAAAGCGAAATTACCCGTAAAGACAACTCTGAAAGTGAAAGTATACATGGGAAAAGGATGGGACTCATGTTTCCAACGAACTTGTTTCAACACTTGGTCTTCTCCTAACTTCTACACAAGGGTAAGCAACCTGTAGTTGGTAATAAACTTAGTTAGTACATAGTTGACTCTTTATTATGGTTCTGTTTATTTTTTAATCTCTAATTCATGTGGATTGCACTGTATATGTGAAACTAGGTGGGGATAACAGGAGTGAGAGCTGATAAGGTAATGAAGAAAACAAAGAAAGAAGACAACACTTGGGAGCCTTTCTGGAACGAGGAGTTTGAGTTTCAGCTAACAGCACCCGAGCTTGCCTTGCTCAGAATTGAAGTTCACGACTATAACATGCCAGAGAAGGACGATTTCTCAGGACAGATATGTTTACCTGTGACAGAGTTGCGACAGGGCATACGTTCTGTTCCATTGTATGATCGCAAAGGCGAGAGACTAGTTTCAGTTACACTTCTCATGCGGTTTCAGTTTGTTTAAAAACAAAAGGTCCTTCCTTGTTATTATCATCCAAAGGAGTTTGTACTTTTGTAGTTTTAGTGGCTTTAACAAATCAATGAATCAAACTATAGATATAAAAGCTTCTTCTACATTGCTCACAGTTTTTAGTGTTGACTTTTCGCTTAACCTTTTTAAAGTTTTTAATATTAATACTTTCCATTTCAGACACCAAATCGGATTGAGAGCTAAAAGATAATAGGCTGAAAACTTTCTTTGTTATTCTGCATATGGAAAACGGACAAAATTGAAAATTTTACATACTGTTGGGTTGACTTAATGACTTGGTCTTTTTTGACAACAGACTTGTTTATTTGACTTATAGAATAACACTGAAACTTTAATCATCGTATTGGTGCAAATCATTATTATCCAGGTTCTCTCTTTCTCTGCAACTGCATCCTCCTCTCACACACTTTAATAACAAACCCTTGATTCCACTTTTTAATATGCACTACTGACTGAGTCTCAAAACCTGAACTAAGCCTAACCTAACCTGAAACCAATCTCGTAGCAATGGAGAATCATCACAACAGCTGTTTCACCTACTTGGACGATTCCTCTGCTTTCAGTGATTGTAACAGCGACAGATCCGGAGAGTTTCAAACAACTTCATCCGAGAGCCTACGACGACGACTCTTCCTCTCTAGCGCCAATGACAACTCCTCCGACGATTTGATCAGATACCTAGTAACTCATCTCGAGTTATCATCATGTTCCGTAGAAGAACAGAAGCGAGCTGCTATGGAGATTAGAATCTTATCAAAGAACAAACCAGAGAACCGTATCAAACTCGCTAAAGCAGGTGCGATTACACCGTTGGTTTCTCTCATCTCTTCCTCGGATCCTCAGCTTCAAGAATACGGAGTCACTGCGGTTTTGAATCTCTCAATCTGCGACGAGAACAAAGAGATGATTGTTTCTTCCGGTGCTATCAAACCTCTCGTTAACGCTTTGAGAGTAGGAACACCGACGACTAAAGAGAACGCTGCTTGTGCTCTGCTCCGGTTATCTCAGTCGGAGGATAACAACAAAACCGCCATCGGAAGATCCGGTGCGATTCCTCTGCTCGTGAACCTTCTAGAAACTGGTGGCTTCAGAGCCAAGAAAGACGCGTCTACGGCGCTGTACTCTCTGTGTTCGACTAAGGAGAACAAACTCAGAGCAGTTGAGTCTGGTGTTATGAAGCCGTTGGTTGAGTTGATGGCGGATTTTGAATCGGAGATGGTTGATAAGTCCGCGTTTGTGATGAACCTGTTGATGTCTGAGCCGGAATCTAAACCGTCGGTGGTGGAGGAAGGAGGTGTTCCGGTTCTTGTGGAAATTGTTGAAGCGGGAACGCAGAGACAGAAGGAGATGGCTGCTTCGATATTGTTGCAGCTTTGTGAGGAGAGTGTTGTCTATCGAACCATGGTGGCTCGTGAAGGTGTTGTTCCTCCGCTAGTGGCTTTATCTCAGAGTAGGAGTAGTTCGAGTCATGCTAAGCTAAAGGCTGAGGCTTTGATTGAGCTTCTTCGGCAACCTAGACAACAACAACTACGAGAACAAGACTTTGAGAAACTCGTGACCACTTATTCTTCGCCTGCCCTTACTCCAGCGAAATCTGGAAAGGTCTCACCTCCACACTTCTACGATCCACGTTCTCTACGGACTGGGAAACACTCTTAGCTCTTCTATCGGATGCATCACAAGGACAGGCCACCCTGTTCCTCCTACGTTATGCATTTCAAGCTGCAGTCCACTCTCTCTGGAAAGAGCGGAATAACAGACGGCATGGTGAACAACCGACCACATCAACTCTGCTCATTAAACAACTAGACAGGCAAATCAGAAACCGTTTGCTCTCTATACAAGACAACGGTTATATGGCTGCCTGGCTAGCATCGAGATGAAGATGATCAAATTCTTTCTATACCTTTTAAACATTTATAGTTCTAAGCTCAATGTTCTTCTTTAAACAAGCTGCATTCTGATGTAAAATAGTATTTTTTCGAATAAATTTTAAATTTTATTCAAAAAAAAAAAGAACAAGACTTTGAGAGATAACACGTATTATATATCTGGGCTTTTAATCAATGGGCCTTTTTGTATAAACACATTTCGCATTCGCATACCTTTTATGGGCCTTGAGCATTTTTTTCATTTAAATTTTGTAAAAATACAAAAGTCATGAGATTTTGATACTTTTTTCATACTTAAATTGGCAGAAATAACAAACATATATATAAAGGTGTTATGATTAGGTCGATGTCTTTTACATGAAAGTTCGGCGGAATTCAAATAATCAGGTACAACTGCAACAACAACAAAAGCAATAGATTCTTCGAGCAAAATAATCATAATGGAGAATTAAACAGCAAATGCAAGACCAAAAAGAAAAAAGAAATATATTATCACCCAAATAAAGGAAAAGAAAAGACAATAGAAATCACATGTAGAAGAAAGCACAAGTTTGAAACAGTGAGCTACGATCAACATCAAACATTAAATAGTTATTGACAAAAAAAAAATTCAATAATATTGACAATAGATTATCTGTGTTGACAATTACATTATGAGTTAATTATGAGATAAGCACTTATTTTGAAGAGTATTGTTCAGTTAGGACTTTTTGTCCATGATTACAGATTTAGGCATTTATTTTAATGTTGGAAATACAGTTTTGTCCTTAATTCTTTTTTTCAATTTAGCGAACTGTGTGTGGTGGTGATGAGATCCGGTGGAGAGTGGTGGCGATGATGAAATCCGGCGACTGAGGTGGTGGTTACGATGATGAGATTTGGTGAACGAAGATGGTGGTGAAGACGGTGAGATTCGTTAAACGAAATAATGGTGGTGATGATGAAATCCGGTGAAAGTGATGGTGGTAAAGATGATGAGATTCGGTGAACGAGATGATGACAACGTTGAGATCCGGTGAACGAGTTAGGGGTGGCGAAGATGAGATCCGGTGGCCGGGTGGTGATGGTGGAGAAGTTTTGCGTTTTGGTCAGAGAAGGGAATATTAGAAATTTTAATTTGATAACTGTTTGTGATTGAATCCCTTGGGTTCACAAAATACTATCTCCTTAGGGTTTAGATTCCTTCATCCAAATCGAGATATATCTAATCCATTGAAGCCATGGTAGTCACGGGAGAAGAAGCGAGGGTTTTCATCGGCCAAGGGGGGAAGGAAGAAGAAGATACAGAAGAGAGGGCTAAAATTGTATTTTTGGTTTACCCAAAAATGCCTAAAACCGATAGCATGGAAAAAAATGCCCAATTTCAAAGTTTTAGAAGAATAAAGCCCATTTAGACAATAACCCCTTACATTATATGTGAGCGCAAAAATAAAGTAAAAAACAAACAATATGAGCTGTTTCACATAACAATGAAATTGATTAGCTAATCAAAATGACAAAAGAAAACTATTGGTGACACGCGTACCACCAGTTTCTCATCTAATTCGGTTATACACTTCGCCACGTTTATTTAATTCACGTTTGCGTCAACTGTTCTGCTCTTAGTCAACGGGTTCTGTTTGGTTATTTAATACAAGCTTTAAATTCGGACAGCCGACACATCATTCCCATTTCTCATTTTTTTTTTACTATTTTTGTACTTTAGAAAGAAAATTTCATAGATACTAGATATTATTATGGTTCGTTGAGATATATAAATTTGTTTCACAAACAACATATATCATACCTCTCTCTGTTTCTTTTTTTCTCTCTCTCTCACTCACTCTTTGCTTATCTTTAACCAAAAGAAAAAGAAGATGAAGAAAGAGTCATTCAAAGTGTGTTTCTGTTGTGTAAGAAAATTCAAGGTGAAATCAAGTGAGCCACCAGAAGAAATCAAGAACCTTTTCCATGAGTACTCCAATGACGAAAGGATGTCTGCTGATGAGTTGCTCAGGTTCGTTATCCAAGTTCAAGGAGAGAAACACGCTGACATAAGCTACGTCAAGGATATATTCCACTTGCTCAAACATCACGGCGTTTTCCATCCTCGTGGGCTTCATCTTGAAGGCTTCTACCGTTATCTTCTTAGTGATTTCAACTCTCCATTGCCTCCGACCCCCAAGGTACTAAATAATTTAGGATATAAGTAAGATCTATATATTTACTTTGAGAGTTATATAGTTTTGTTTATGGGATTCAATTTGGTTTTTCAGGTTTGGCAAGATATGAATCTGCCATTGTCGCATTACTTCTTGTACACGGGACATAACTCTTACTTGACTGGTAATCAGCTGAACAGTGATAGCAGCATAGTTCCGATTGTTGAAGCTCTCAGAAAAGGAGTTCGTGTAATTGAGCTTGATTTATGGCCTAGCTCTTCTGGAAAAGAAGCTGAAGTTCGTCACGGCGGGTTTGAATCTTACCATTCTAAACACTTCTTGAATTATCACTCACTACTTTAGGTATTTTCTTGATTTGTTTTTTTTTCTAATGGTTTCAGGACGTTGACGAGTGTTGAAGATCTGCAGAAATGTCTTGATGCTGTTAAGGAGAACGCGTTTGTAGTGTCTGATTATCCTGTTGTGCTTACCTTAGAGGACCATTTGCCTCCAAATCTTCAGAAGAAAGTCGCTAAGGTAAGATTCTGATAAATTCATTGAATCTTTGTTCAGAAGTACAGTGCGTTTGATTGAGTAATGGTGAAAATGTTTGTAGATGGTGTGTAAGACATTTGGAGAATCATTGTTTCAATGTACCGACGAATATGTAGAGCGTTTCCCTTCACCAGAATCACTCAAGAAAAAGATTTTGATCTCAACAAAGCCACCTAAAGAGTATCTTCAGACCCAAGTCTCTCAAGGTTCAACAACTGATGACTCCGTTAGAGCTAAAGTAAGAAAGCAAAACAGAGTTAAAAATAACTGTTAGTGTTTCTTGATGTTTTCTAATAGTTTTGTGTTGTGACAGATAATTGCAGATGCAGAAGAACAGGTTGATGAAGATGATGAGGAGGGTGTTGCAGTCGAATACAAAGACTTAATCTCGATTCACGCTGGGAACCGCAAAGGAGGAATGAAGAACTGCTTGAATGGAGATCCTAAACGAGCCATACGGCTAAGCATGAGCGAGCAGTGGCTTGATACTCTGGCTAAAACCCGTGGACCCGATTTAGTAAAGTTCACGCAGCGGAATCTTCTGAGGATATTTCCCAAGACTACTAGATTCGACTCATCAAACTATGATCCTATCATTGGATGGATTCATGGTGCTCAAATGGTTGCCTTCAATATGCAAGTAATAGTTTTAACACTATCCTCTCTAGTCTCTACTATAATTAAGAGCAGAGTCTTTCAATAGTAAACACCAACGTACTATACTTGTTTTGTGTAAATGCAGAGTCATGGGAGGTTTTTGTGGATGATGCAAGGAATGTTTAAAGCCAACGGTGGATGTGGCTATGTGAAAAAGCCTGATGTTTTGCTCACCAATGGTCCTGGAGGTGAAATATTTGACCCTTGTAGTCAAAACCTCCCAATCAAGACAACTCTGAAGGTTTGGTTTTTATTTTCTCATGTTTCTGTTTCCATACGTTTCTTGAAGAACATGAAAACATCGTTAGCTTTTTGTATGAGTGTAGGTGAAGATCTACACTGGAGAAGGATGGAATCTGGATTTTCCTCTACATCACTTTGATCGATACTCTCCTCCCGATTTCTACGCAAAGGCAATTGTCCCATGCATATACAGAACATGGTTTAATATCATACTTGTGTTTCACGTCAACTGACTTGACTCACATTGAGTTGTTTGTCTTTCAGGTGGGCATCGCAGGGGTTCCTTTGGACACAGCAACTTACAGAACAGAAGTAGACACAGATGAATGGTTTCCAATTTGGGACAAGGAGTTCGAATTCCCATTGCGTGTTCCTGAGTTAGCGCTTCTGTGTATTACAGTCAAAGACTACGACAGTAACACTCAGAACGATTTCGCTGGCCAGATATGTCTTCCGTTATCTGAGGTCAGGCCGGGTGTTCGAGCCGTCCGGCTCCATGATCGTGCCGGAGAAGTCTACAAGCATGTGAGACTGCTCATGCGGTTTGTCCTGGAGCCTCTTTAGTCGCTTCGTGGATGATGTTCATTATCACTCGTGTCAATATCACTCGTGTCGGTACACATTTTCATACTAAGCCACACGATAATAAGATATGAAAGAAAAATAAAAAGAAAAAAGAATTAACTACTACAAGCAAAAGTATACAATGTGATTTACTTTTTAGAATCAATAATTTGTTCAAACAGTTGATGAAAAAAATATTGTTTAAGCTGTTGTTATGGTCCACTAACCACTAATGGCAATTGCTTAATAATGGCAATTCACACTAACGCATAATTTCATTATGGCAAATTCACACTATGATACTAAAAGCAAAACTGATTCATAATGGCAATTATCACTAAAGCAAAATTGTTTTATTATGCCATAAAACAAATTTTAAATATTAGTTGTTGAAATATCACTATCACAATAGTAAAGTAGTAGATGGATCGTCGTCATTGTAGTGCAAATTTACAAAGAGAGCGTCTTTAATATTTCAACAAACGATATAGATGTTGTGGATTGAATTTGCTTTCTACCGATCTCTTTGAAGGTAAATGACTAAATGCTATCCACAACATCTATATTTATTATCAAGTTCTCTGATATCGTCAGGCCATCAGGTCCCGGCCAGTCATAAATTATTTGAGACTGGAAGACAAAAAATTAAATACATATGCGGCCTTTTGATATAAAAAAAAAAAAAAAAAAAAAAAAAAAAAAGATGTAGCTGTCTTTGTTTGAGTCTAAATAGATGGACTTCTTTTTGGGTCAAAATATCTCATTAATGGACATTAACAGTAAAGTTTTTGAAAATTTGGGCATATGGTTGGGTCTGTGAACTTTTGTGATGTTCTTGCAGTGGCTGCCGAGGTACGTAATCTGTGACTAAATAAGTAAAGAGTTATGCATACTAGCTTAAGTATCCAAAAAGGTAGATTTTTTTTTTTTTTTTTTTTCAACTATTGGGCCACAACTGGTCGACTCATAAGCCAAATTCCTACATTCGTAAGAGTCGGAATTCGATCCCGGGTGTGATGGTGTCTTCTACAAATGGACTTAGCTCCTGCCACTGCACTAAGGTCACTTCACAAAAAATTAGAATTTTTTTCGTGGATTTTTTAGTTTTGCGTTTGGTTTGGTGGATGTTTATGCAAAACCTGATTAGGTACACATGACCATGCAATTTGTATTATCAAAAAAATATTCACCTGTATCCACATTATATAAAGATTAATTGTAGCCAAAAACGATTATTATAACAAATCCAAATTAAATTTGCTAAAATATTAATTCCTATAAAACTATAGTAAACCAAAATACGAATCAAGCAATGCCACATCTCTAGCTAGTTCAATTGCACCACATGATAACAAGATGAGACAACGTTACAAACTTGGTTTGACTTTTAATATTTCGAGCTTGTAAACAATATTCAATTTTGCGACACGATCAATTAAAGAATGGAGAATTTGAACTGAACCTAGGAAGGCCGATCTTGGTTCCAAGAGACTGAACATCAGCTTGAACTTGAGCTTCAAACTCTGAGTAAGTGAATGGCTTATAGTTTGATGACTTTATCACAAAATCTCTCTTTGGGAACACAAAATAACACACTGAGTGTCTCTCTGTCTCCCTATTCTTCTTTTTCACTCTATGCGTCACACTCTTGTACTCATCATCGCTTATCGCCTGTATATATTTAGTTTCGTATTACATCAATCAAATGACAAAAATAATTGAACCATGCAAAAACTCATGATGAATACACTGTATTTACCTGCATCATATCTCCAAGATTGACGATGAGAGTATTAGCAACAGGCTTTACACAAAACCATTCTTCACCCTTCATGATCTCAAGCCCACCAGTTTCATCTTCTTTTAATATTGAGATAACTGAACTGTCCGTGTGGACTTCCATTCCTAGGGCTTCTCCGGCTGCTTTGTCGGAGCTCCCGGGATACCTGTAAACCCGTATGAGCCCTGTGGACTCCGATAAGTATTCTGATCTATGGTCACCGGATAATTCTAGGTTCAGTGTTTGTGCTATAGCTTCGAACAAGGCCACAGCAATCCTAGTTATGTGCCTTCCATATTCCTCTATCAACACTCTGCATACTCACAAACAATCAAAACCAGGTTAGATAACCAATGAACTAAAAAATAAGCTGGTGAATTCGCAATAAGTTGTAAATTGCGTTCAGTTCAGATTACCTTTTGTTAAGTTAAAAAAATAAAAGGCAAAAAACATCATTTATCTTATATAATAGAGTAAGGTTCTCTTTTGACAAGTTGTAAGAAATTGCATGTAGTATTATAACATGTGTCATTTTCTTTTTAATATTTTAGTGTATCTTCATTCCATTAATTTTATACGACATACATTATATTATTTCTTGCGAATTGTGTCACTTTCTATTTAATATTTTAGTATATTTTTTCAATAGACTTTATATGACATACATTATATTACTTATATTTATATTTAAGACAATATATAATTTGATATTATACATTATAAGATGTTCAATTTATTTTAAATTTGTGTAGCATATTGTCTAAAATAATGATTTTTATTTTATTTCTTTACTTTAATAGAAATAATTATCATGATATGATTATTACATTATTTTGCAATTTATTTCTAATTAAAACTTATATAATAAAGTAAAGTTCTCTTTTGACAACGTCTAAGAAATTTTATTGTATGTTATTGGAAAAGTGATTTCTAAATCCACAAAGAATTTTAAATTCTAAAAATCAAAATACATGGGTTTTGAAATAACATGTTTTATCCTTGGATTTGAATCCTTCTATTTTACATTTTCAAATCTATACAAATCTATTTAAAACATACTGTGGATTTTGAAATCCAAAAATAAATCACTAAATGAATAACATAGGAATTTAACAATTATTTGTAAATCATAAAACTAATAACACATAATTTTGATAAATATTTTAAAATCAATGATTAAATAACACATAATTTTTGTTTGGATTTCCAAATCCATTAAAATCATAGAACCAATAACCCTCTCTTAATTATAATAAAAGAGTGCCACATACAACTTCTTATACCTTGTCAAAAGAGAACCTTACTTAATTATATAAGTTTAATTAGAATCAAACTGCAAAATAATATAATAATCATATCATGATATTTATTTCTATTAAAGTAAAAAAATAAAAGAGAAAATCAATATTTTGGATAATATGCTACACAAATTAAAAATAAATTGAACATCTTATCAAGTTATATTTTACCTTAAATATAATTATAAATAATATAATATATGTCATATAAAATCTATTGAAGAAAATATACTAAAATATTAAAGAGAACATAACACATGTCAAAATAAATAATATATATAATGTATATCATATAAAATCAATTGAAAAAATACACTAACATAGTAAAAAGAAAATTAATAATAGAGTGCCACATGACAACTTCTTAGACCTTGTCAAAAAAGAACTTCTTAAACTGTAATGTTCCACAAATAAAATAAATGACATATCTAGCTCTCATAATGTTTGACAAAAAAAAACTAATAACTTCCCGTAATCCTAATGTATATTGATACCACAAATTTCTCTATAAATAACAAAACAAATTCTTCATCAAACATCATGTTCTACCTTTCACATAATATCAACTTTAATTTAACTAAAATATCTTATTTTTTTCTATTTTATGTGATTTTTGTAAGTTTTGAAACAAAATAGAGTCAAAATTTTGGAACATATGTGAAAATGCTAGATGAAAAAAAGTCTAAGTCACATGACACATTCTCACTTTTAAAAGAAAGACAAGATCTTTGGTATCTTCTTTTCCTTTAGTTTATAATTTTTGTTCATGTTTTTAAATTAGTAAATGTTGGGCATAATGCTGATACTTTAATTCGTTTGATTTATTTGATAAATTTTTAATATGAAAAGTTAGTTCTAAATAATAATTCATAAAATCTAATAGATTTTTAGTTCATAATTAATATATATTTTACTTATAATACAATATTACAATATTAATATTAATTATTACTGATACATTTTAAGATAATTAAACATATTTTATTACGTTTATTTTATCCACGCATCGCGTGAAACTTTTTCTAGTTATACACGTGCATGCATGTGTGAACAAGTTAAGGTAGACATGTACAGCCTGGCATACTATATTCCAGGATTTTTATAAGCTTGGATATCCATTTAAATCCAAATAATGTTACTAGATTTTACCATAATGTAAGTTAATTCAATTATTAGAGCTATTGGGAAACCGCTATCCTTTTACTATTTTTTAGATTTTACTATTTTTTAGATGCTGCCAAATTGCCAATTGTCAAATACGATACAAAAAAATAGATACTGCCACAATCTTGTATACAGTTTATTTGGGTTTCGTATAGTGACCACAAACTTTGGTCTAGTGGAAGGATTTCACAAAACGTCTCATAAGACCAGCAGTAGATCTTAGACAAAATGCATAGCATCCAAACGATGAAAAGTAAATGTCAATCAAAACGCCATGCACGTGTCAATACTATTTGTCTACAGTTTTTTTATTGTTTTTCGTCATCTTTAGTCTAAACTAAAATGGTTTATTTATACCATGTCTAGCTAGCTAGCATTAGCATCGGATCCTAGCTGGAAATGCTAGGAGTGGTGACATTCATTTGAGGGCTTGACGACTATGCCATCTAACTCGTATACAACTCTACGGTCTACACACCCGCATGTATACTATAACTATCATCTCCACTAGTCTTCACAAAATATATGATCGAATAAAAAAAAAATTAAACACAAAATGTAATATGAACAATTCACCGAACCGAAATTTATTTATCATCTTTTGTTATGCCGTATGATAAGTCCATATAACTTTTGTCTTATAGTATAGTCCACATGCACACTAGCTTCCTACACCTATATTTTAATTATTGAGTACTTTAACGTTGATTGATTGATAAATTAGCTAATTACGAAAATAATTAATTATTATTAAGCACTAAGAAAATGAAAACGACGACGTATGTTACCTGAAAGACTCAAGTTTTGGATTGTGATCATCATCACAAGATATAAAGGTTGGAAGCTTCGAGAGAGGAACGTTGAAACCTTCGAGCATGTGTACGTTCGAAGCTTGACTTCCTCTCTTCAGTGCATCTCCCGATGGATTCAGAGCCGGTGTTCCCCAAAAATACGATAACGGAGAGTTAACGGCGGCGAACAATTCCCGTTTTGTCTCAAACGGCAGGCTCAGCAACAAGCCCGAGATTTCTTGAAGCCGTGACGTTAACTCCAACGGTACTCCGTGATTCTCTAGACGGAATATTCCCCAGTCTTTGCATGCCTCTCTCAGTATCTCCTTGTCCAAACGCCCCAAATCTATAACCGGGATTTGGATATCCTCGTCCTGGACAAGAACAGGTTCGACCTCCTCCTCCGCCGTTGCTAGAGGATCTCCGTGGCTGATTATACGCCGAAAAGCCGGTGGATATGACTCACTGATGCTCATCTTCCGATGATATTCTCAACTCTCAAGTTTTTTCTCCCTCTTTCTCTTTAGATCTCTACCTTTTTTTTTCTTACAAAAAAAACTATAAAATTACCTTTAAAACAAATGAATAGTTTGATGTGTATCTAATATCTATAGGTGCATTTAGTTACAGTTGATAAGTCAATATAAAGTATAAAAGCTGGAATATTATATAGAGATTTATATCTATATACTTTTCAGCATTCCTTATAATATAATAATATTCCTTTAAAGACTTGAAGACATTTGACTCACTTGTCACGGATTTATGTCTGTAACACAAATAAGGCATAGATTCTGTATAAACGAATAGACCAAGTTGCATGCGAAATGGGTATGTGTCTGTGTGTACCATTTAATCTTACTTGTCGGCCCATCACTCGTAAAGTTCCAATACTTTTTCTAAATTAACCAAAACATGTTAACATTATCAATTTGACGACAGTATTATATATGTTTACGTATAACCATTAGACGAGTCCAATATGGGTTTTTATAAAGGAGCCCATTAGGATCTATGGGAAATACACATTATATGGTATGACGAGAAGCTGTTCGAGAAGAAACCCATAAGAAATAAAAGAGCCAAAAAAAAAGTCAACAAAAAAGGTTTGGAGGTAGTGGGAGAGTTTATATTGGTAACATCGTAAAATTTGGTAATAAGCGTTGACGAACGCACACGAAAATGACACAGTGACTGTCCCAATCTTGTGCAGCCACACTTCCACTTGCTTGGCACTGATGTGACATACGTGGCACCACGCTTTGCACACGTCATCTCCCACTCCCACCTTTATCTTTGACACGTGTCTTCATCTACATGGTCTTCTCTTCTTCTTCTTATTACCCCCTTTTTTCATCTCTGCTTACTATTTTTTTTTTGCCCTTTCTAAGTTTAACGTATATATTATTGATTGAGATTTGACTTGAGATGTAAAAATCAGTTTGGATAAACACAACTAAACACACAGTTGTCGTTTCTTTATAAATAATAGACGACGTACACGACGAATCTCTAACAGAAGCTTTTTTTAAAAAGATTCTTTCCAAAGAAAAAAGTTATCAGACAGAGAGATATGAGTTTTGTAGTTCGTCTGGTTGTGTGTCTCTTATTGACGCTTACAATTACTACATCTTTAGCCCGTAACTCTGTCTCCGTTTCAGGTTCGTATCTCTTCTTCTTGTTACTTTCTTTCGATTCAGTCTGAATTCTCTTATATCTGATTGATTTCGTTTGTTTTTTTAGGGTTTGAGAACACTGGATTCCAAAGAAGGCCGTTGACTGTGAACGTTGAGGATTACGGTGACCCTTCTGCGAATCCTAAACACAATCCCGGTGTTCCTCCGGCTAATACCGGCCAACGTGTTGCTGGTAGAGGCTGACCTTTTCTTATCTCAGAAGAACAGAACTCGTCTTCTTTGCATCTTTAGATTGTCTCTGATACGAAATTCTTAGTTTCTGTAACCTTAGTTTCTATAAGTCTCTAATCTGTATATTTCATATAAACCTTTCTCTCGTCTTTTACAGACCATTTCTTCATTTTCTTTTCTTGAAAATGGCTATGTATATTTCATGCCTTATGATTGATTCAAAGAAGTAATAAACTCTTAGTTAAACCAAGGTAAGCTACATCAACAGACTAAATGGGAAATATTGGAACATGATGTAAATGAAAAACATAAAGACACACTGTTGGCATTATGAGACTGAAGCAACATCTCGTGCTTAAATACTTTTGTGGATCTTCACGGAAAGGTTCCACCTTTCTATCTTCTGATACTACTTCAGTAGCTACCTGCGAGTGTGCCTGGTCTTGTTAAAGTCTTGCCGATGAGATCTCTCAGCTCGATCTCTCCTGGAAATCTACCTTCTTTCAATTTAGAGAACACCTGTAAAAGAAGCACCAGATTGTACAAGTTACTGTGACTGATAGAACTTAAAATATCTGGAAATCATCTGTTGATTAAATTAGGAAATACTAACCGGTTCCCCGTCGCAGAGAACTTCAAAGGCGCCTGAGCTTTGAAGGTAAGACTGCAGAAAGTTTCCAATAAGCCAAGTGGAAGCCATGGATCCAAATCTATTGGCCCTCAAGGAATGGAACCAAGCAGGTGGCTGCGCAATTCCAATCATGGGAAAGATACGATCACCTGCAACAATCATACCAATAACTCCCATTTGAGCAACCGGCACAACTTTAGCTAGAAGGCGCTTTGGTGCTGGTGGTGGATAATTTGCGAGAATCACATCTAAACCGGGAAAAGCCGTCTCCAACATCTTCTTCATGTTGACTGCAGTTCCCCTGCAGATTAAAAAATTGGAATGAGCATGCATCCAAAATATACAGAACACCAGTCACCCTATTAAAAAAGCTAGACTCCTTTTGCCGAGAAGTTCAAAAGGTATCATCAGCTTCTAACATACAACATCCTAAAAGAATTTGTAAGTTACAAAATGTTACAGCTAAGAATAAGTCTAAGAATCCAAAGAGTATTCAAAGAAGTCATGTCATTTAGCATCCATCTTAGAAAGAAATCAGGGCTTTCCAGGTTTTGTTTCATCTAAGAATCCTCCCCAATGATGTGTTTTAAGAATTTTTTTTAAACTTCACATTATATTTTCACATTGCAGCTATAATGAATCACCAAAAAAAGAAAAAGAGCAACATCAAGAGCTGCAAACGATGTAATGTTTATCATAATCCATGGAAACATCAAAATCATATATAAATGCATAAACATTACAACAGGAATAAGTCTTGAGAAGAAGTAAAATAATAATCAGTGTAAAACAACAGTTTGGGACAGGTTTGCAAAACCTCCTATAGTTGTATGGAACCAGTCACCAAACAGCCTAAAGACAAAGTGACTTAACTTACTTCTTGAACACACTGAGACTTATCAAAAGATCGATTAAGAGGTTAATGCATTCTGACTATATAACTAAGCAATGACTCAAGCATGATGAATCTCACTTAAAAGCTACGTTCATAGGTTCTCTGACTACACTAGAATACTAGAAACCCAAAGCTAAATCACAAGAAGGAGCGTTGAACAATAAAATCGAATTTGCAAAATCAAAGGTAGATTCAAAGTAAGAAAACTGGAATTACTTGAAAGAACAGGAGACACAGAAGTTGATCTCAACAGTATGTCCATATCCATTTGCTCCTCCTAAGCCACTTGTCTTCTACAAAAAAAGACGAAACATACAATAAAAAAAAGGAAGATAACTAGAGAGATCATAAGCCGAAGGAGAAGAAGTTGAAATAATAACACGAAGATATAAATAAGGAAATTTCACCTGTGAAGGGAAATCTAGGGTTTCGGGGATGAAGGAAGCAGGACGATGCTGCTGGTGAGGGATATGCGGTGGTGGCTGATGGGGACGTTGAGGCTGAGGTTTAGGAGGCGGAGGAGTGAATAGGTTGAAGAGATCCGAACAAAACAAAAATATAGGTAGTCCTAACAAAATCAACTGTGCTTTGTCCATGTCCGATATTTTCGATCTCCCTCCGATTCACAAGATTCAATAGAGATAGAGATACGACGAGGGAAGAAGTTGGGTCAAACGAATCGGAGAAGAACGAGAGAGGGAGAGAGAGCACCTAGAAGACTTGTTTGGAAGCTAGAATAACACTATCCTAACTCATTGTTGACACTTGAGACCTTATATTTTCAAATTATTTGCTTTAACTCCCCCGTATTTATATTTTAGTACATGTACACCCCTTTAAATATGTATTGTTATGGGCTGCCTTATCAACTCTACAATTGGGCTCTTTTAGATCAGCTTGCAGAGACTTGTTCCCATGGACCAACAGTGGTAAGACTGGACAATTCTAAAAACAAAATTCAATAAAGAAGAAAAAAGTGACAGAGGTTTTGTTACACAAAAGCGGTACCGGACGACATAAAGTTCTCTCACCGGGGAATTGACTTGTCAAAAGCGCGTGCAGTGCACAGCATCTCTACTGTTGTTTTGTTGCTCTCATCAAATCACACAAAAAGTAAAACACAACAACAACAACAACTAAAAAAGCTGTTTTGATTTTACATTTTTTGTTTTTTGTTTGTTTTTGACTGAGAGAGAGTTAGTTCAAATCCTAGATCCCGCTACGAATTTTGTTAGTTCACATCACACACTTTATTTTTTTGTTTGCTCAACCGAACCAACAACAACAAAAAAATAAAAGTAAAGAGAAAAGTTGTTTTCCTTCTGCGTTACTACTTCTCCGTTAGTTTCGAGACACACTGACACTATTAGGCTACATTTAGTTAGACCATGAAGATCAAGTCATCTTCTTCTTCTTCTTCTTCGCTCTCACTCGGCTCAAAGACTCACTCTTTCGGTTGTATCTCTCTTATTCTTCAAAGATTTCTCTGTTCCGGCTCCTCTTCTGCGTACCCACCATCTGATCGAGTTACTGAACCCAGTTTCGAGTCTTGTGGTTTCGTCTCTGAGCCACTCAGAGTCAGAGGAGATGAGCCAGGAGCTGTGGCGAAGCTCATGGGTTTGGACTCCATTCCCGTTACTGAAAAGAACAGAGTCGTCTCAAGGAGCCGTTCTGTGAACTCTGTTGTTCATTTGAAGAGGGAGGACAACGATGCTGTTCAAGGGAAGCATAGAAGAGTTAAGTCCACTCTTGATTCTAACCACTTTCCGGAGTATGTTGAGCTTGAAGATGATAGCTTCTTCATTCTCAGTTTCGAGAAGGATAAAACTGAGACGGGTTTTGGAGAATTGAAGTGTAAGAAGAGACGAGAAACAAGAGAGAATCAAACACACATAGAGGGTAAAGAGAACAACATCAACGCAATGAACATTTCACCAGGACTCGAGAGACTTGAGATTGGAGAATTGAATCAGCCTAGAAAGGAGAAACGTAAGAACAGAAGAAAAAGAAGAGAGATTAAGTTGAGACAGAACATCGACAAGGAGAATTGGATTCAGAGTTGGTCCAGAGGTGGAGATTTAGTCAATTGTGAAGTGAGATCAACAAAGGAAGAAGAAGAAGAGTGTGGAAGCTGCGATGATTCGAGCCCTGTCTCCGTTCTTGACTATGACTGGTTGGCTGGTGTTCGAGTAACTCCATCATCAGGTTAGTAACTCTTCAAATTCAATTACTGAAAAATGTCATCTCTTGAGTTAAAAAGCATTCTTGTTTCCTTGTACCAGAGAAAAAAACTTCAAGAAGACAATTATCTTCAGAACTCGAATCCACTAAGCGTAATGAAACGATTCAAGAAGATCACATCACATTGACCAGTAGTAGATCAAGAGAGGAGTCGGAAGTCCAATGTCATGGCTACCAAGAGATGTGGCTCATGATTTGCAAACTCACTGTATCTGAGCTTGAAGACTCAAATTGGGTTTACGGAAAAGCTTCAAATCTCAAAGATTCAGTAGGAAACATAAGCCAAGATATAGTCTCAAACATCTTAGATCAACTCTTAGAAGAAACAATTACAACACTTTCCTTAACTTCACAAGTGTAAAAACATTTCTGTACTTCCAATTATAATATTACTAAACATATAAGATTTAGAGTTATTATTAGCAAGAATAAAAATAAATCAATTACTCATTGTAAATAGTAAAGAATCAAGGAAGTGATGAGGTAATTGAAGGTTTCTTTTAGTTTTGGAAACCTTCTCACCTCTGTTTTTCTATGGAGACAGAGAGAGACACACAAACGAACTCTCTTTTGCCCTCAAGAAATTTTTTTATTGTTCTAAAGAAAAATAACAAAACATTAAACAAATAAAATGTAATAGATTAGCAAACGACCTCTCTGGAATCTTTCTTGTGGAACAGTTAATGAAAGTTCAAAACTTTGATTTTCAAGCCACGGTCTGTTCTGTCTCCATGTATGATTGCTCCATCCAAACCGGAGCTAGTCTTGTCTCCTGTGGCTCTTTCACCAGCGGCTCCACCCAAGAGACATCTGGCTCTTCGAGCCCGGTGCCTTCGTTGGTCAGTTTTGGTTCCATGCCACCAGCTCTCAAACGGAAAGAAGTGGAATTTCTGAGCTTTTGTAGCTCGTCTCCTTGGACACTCCAGTCAAGTTTCCCGTCCAATGAGGCCCAGTCGTTTAGACTAGTTGAAGTCATGGAAGAGATTGCAGGATGGTGATTCAGTCCTCCATTGTTGCGTTCTGTGAAGCTCAGGCTTCGCTGTTTAGCAAATTCAGCCGCTCTTGAAGCCAAGACTGTGGAGGAATCCATGGAAAACAGAGAATTGGCTCCCACAGGTGATGAAGATAGACTGTTGGGATGCAGCTGCTGGTTAATAATGTTGCGTCGGATTTGCAAACCCGATGTATTATCATCCTCAGTACCAAACATATCAATTAGGCTATTGACAGGGCTCATTGCTCCTCCCGCAAGCATGTTCATTCCCTTTCCAGAGAACGGAGATGAAGCAGCTGACATGGGTGTGTTGTTGTTCCATCTATTTGGAGAAGAAAGACTTTGAATATCTTCGGAGAAATCTATTTCTCTTGCGTTCAACGCAGATTTCAATCTGCTTCCTGGGAGCTGCAATGCAGGAGGGGTAATGGTAGGCCAGTTCATCCATGTTTTCCCACCAGCCATTGGAGAGGATACACCGTTAGGACTCAAAGGAGGTGTGGCTGATGCACCGAGAGGAAGAGGGCTGATGGGTGCCATGTCGTAAGCACAAGACGAATTGCAAGATGAAAAGGAAGACCTCGGGGAAGGAACACCTGATCCAGTTGAAGGGTACAAAGGACGCAGCTCTTCGGGTTTGTGAGCAAAGAAACAAACTCTTCTTGAGCAATTTGTCTCATCCTTACAGAGACGGGTCCTGTACTGAGCAGGGTGAAGCCAGCACTCAAAGATACCGTGAGCATACTCGCAAGTATCACCTCTGGAACAAGACCCTTTCCTGAACTCAGGACATGGGACACAGCTGTAATGATACTTCCTCGGATCACGCCTCCTTGCGTTCTCACCCGGATGGACAAAAGGGCATTCTGTCCAGTCGTGAGAGTATGCTCTAGAGCAAGGCTTGATCTTGAAAGCATACATCCGGAACTCATCTGTCCCGTAGATACCGTTCTTGATATCAGGAAGCGTGGGATCAACCGGGTACTCCTTCCTCTCAGACCCTCGAGGAGGCGAAACAGAAACAGAAACTGAAACCTCAACCCCAACCTCTCTCTCCCCTTCTTCTTGCACATTCACTTCATTCAAATCATCATTCCCTTTTAACAAACGCTCCAAAACCTTCTTCCTAGCGCCAAAAACAGGACTCAAACAAGGAAAAATAACGTCTCCAGGCTTGTTACCATAAGCATCACAAGAATCCGGATCCGCTGAACCTTTCAGAAGAAGAGTAACGACCTCAAGACTATTCACAGACAAGCCAGAGACAGCGCAGTGAAGGGCCGTGGCACCATCAGAGCCACAGGAACGGTTCACATCAACAAGACCAGTACTAATAATATAATCAACAATATCTTTGCTTCCAAACAAGGCAGCGATCATAAGAGGCGTCCTCTCCTCAAAACCCATCTTCTTTGATCCTCCTAACCTCCTCCCATACCATAAACCAGACCGATCAATGATCTCGAGACCTTCTTCTTCAACTAGAGACTTAAAGCCGGAGAGATCATTGCAGGTAGGGATGTTAAAAATGGGTAAAACCCGAGTGGGTACCCGAAACCTGTATTAAATGTAGAGTTTTCGGACCTGCTTTTTAGTCAGAAAAAAAATGGGTAAAAAACGGGCGGGTACCCGAAATATAATGGTCTTTCATGGGTTTACCCTATAAAATTATGGGTACCCATCGAGTTTTTTTTTTCTTAAATTTTTTTATCAAAACGACATCGTTTCTTAAATCTAATTGCTTCTAGTCTTCTACTCGATCAGAGAGACAGAGACCTTGTGTTCTCGTCGGCGGTCATACAAAGAGGTGAAGCTTAACCCTACTCTCATCACCTCCGCATCACCTCCGCATCACCTCCGCATCAGGTCACAATAACCCTCTCTCGTGACCCTCTCTCGTGACCCTCTCTCGTGACCCTCTCATCAGCTTCCGGCGTTAAGGAAGCAGGTACGACTCTTTGATTTTTCATTTTCTGGGTTGGTTTTCGTTATATTGTGTTCAATATTGATGGAGGTTGATCAGTAAGAACTTTTTTGTGGTTTTCGTTATATTGTGTCGTTATTGTTTTTTTTTTGGTTTGAGGATGAGATTATGACATATCTACTAATCCATTGTTTGATTGGTTTGCTCTGTTTGAATTTATTGCTTCGCATGTGTAGTTTTCTGTTTTATGTGGTCCTTAGAGAATATATTAGTTTTTGAGAATTCGCTTATTACCATCACTACTTATTTCTCAGGGGTCAAATACCCTACTGCTAATGTGTATTTTCTACAAGTGTGGAAAATTGAGCGTCTTTTGAAAGACTATGCATATTGTGGTGATTTGAGAGTGGAAGAGATGGCTAGAATGATGCAGTTGAAGTTTGATAAGTATTGGGATCAGTATAGTATCATTCTAGCTATGGGAGCTATTTTAGATCCAAGGTTAAAGGTGCAAATTCTTCAATCAGCTTTTCACAAACTGGATCCGAGTACTTCTGAAGAAAAGGTTGAAGTTGTTGTGCAGAACTTGAAGGACCTTTATAAAGAACACAGGGAAAAGGCTTGGACTTCTACCTCTTTCTCATCAACACAAACTCCACTTGATATTCTTAATGAATCACCACTAGAAGATGATCCGAATTTTGTAAGTATTTTTCTCCATTTAGTTTCTATACTCTATATCTTAATGACACATCTTTACACATCCTCATATCTCTTTTATACATACAGGATATCTTAGAGCTTGAGAGGAGCATACAACCTGGTTCTGACAACAGAAAAACAAATTTGGAAAATTATTTGGATGATCCAAGGCTAGATTTGAAGTCTTTCACTGACATGGATGTTTTGAGCTATTGGAAAGGTAGTGGGCAACGCTATGGTGATTTGAAATTCCATTGTTTTGTTGTTGTTTAGATTCTGATCAGGTTTTGGAAGAACCATAGGAGGAAGAATGAGAAAAAAATTATTGTTGTTTTTGTGACTTTGTTTTTGGTTTTGTTTTTGTGACTTTGTTTTTGGATTTATGTATTTAATGTTGCTGAACCTTTTATGTATTTAATTTTTATTTTTGGTTTTTGCTTAACCTAATTAGATATTATTTTGAAAATTGTTACAAATATAAGAAAATACACAAAATACATAATAAAAATCATATTTGTATACATAATACATAATATAAATACACAATGTAAAATGCAAAATACACTATAAGAGACCAAAAAAATTCGGGTAAAAAAAAAAAAAAAAAAAAAAAAAATAAATTAAATTCGGGTACCCACGGGTTTACCCACAAGAGTTAAAACCCGTTCGGGTTTACCCAATAGACCTAGAACCCATTCGGGTTTTTTAAATCTGGGTTTTTTTTGGATGGGTTTTTTCCGGGTTTGGGCCGGGCCGGGTTTTTAAACCCATTTTAACATCCCTAATTGCAGGCTGATGATTCAAGCAAAAGAGAGAATTTGAGGTGAGACAGCTCATCATCTCCCATGGCCAAGAAACAAAAAAAAAAGCTCAAATTCTTTCCCGCTCTATTGATTTTCACTGCAAAAAAAAAAATTGAAAAGGATGAATCTTTTTTTGTCTTGTGATTAAAGGTATACATAAACATAAAACATGATAACAGAATAAAAAAACTGCAGAAACGAATAATTAAAAAAAATTAAAAGCTAGGAGAGAAGGGAAGGAGTTTGTTAGTTCGTGATACAAAGTTTCCAACTTTAAAAAACCAAAAATAAACACTTAACAGATCCATAATTAACCATTTTTGCAACATCGGAAAAACTAATCATATTCCCCAATCAATAAAAAACAAAACAAATAACTTAAGAAAACCCCAAAAAAAAACTAAAAAAAATTGATAAATAAGGATGCAAGTGAAACTAATATCCAGTGACTGACTAATCAATCCATTAATGGAACTCCTTCAAGTTCATATTTTTTTTTCCTGGGATTTTCTAAGAAGTAATCAAAGAAACAGAGATAAAAGATTTGCTCTCTACCTTTTGAGAAATCTGATCACAGAGGGAAAAATAAAAAAAGCACTCTTTTTTCTCGACCACCACCACCAAGACCAAACCGTTCTTCACTTCCTTTAAACTACTCTCAATTCAATTTATTGAAAAAACCAAATCCTACTAATTTTTTTTTTTTTTTTTTCCTATAGTCACTTTCTTCTTCAGGTCAAAATAATAGAAAAATAAAATTAAAAAAAAGAAGAAGAAGCTTTACACTTAAATAATAAAACAGACCACCATCTCCATCATTCTTTCTTCTCCTTCCCTCTCTCTCTCGTCTTTTTAATTTATTTATTTATTATTTTCACCTTTTTTTTAGTGTAAAAAAAATATCTAAAAAAACTCAGAAGGAAGCGAAGGTGTACGTAATACCCTCACACAGAGGATTGTGGACTCATCGGTTTTGTCACGCTTCACGCGTTTTTCCGGTTTTTGGTGGGATGACGTGGAAACCATGCATCGTCAGCATGTTTTTAAAATGAGCTACTTACTTTTTTTTTTCTTCTTCTACCATTCTCTCAACGAGAGCTAAAGATAATACCACTGCCTGTGACTTTTTTATCTTCATAACCGTACCTTTTTATTGGTTTGTCACCCGCTCCGGAATAATAATATTAATAAAATCCAACATACACAAAAACACACAGAATCGGAACCGTCTCCGGTTGATTTGATAGCAACTCTTTTTGTCATAACCTGATTTTTGAGTTATTCATAAAAGATTATCAATAAAAAGTTTTTAGATAATTGAGATAATTAATAGTTATCAATAATAGTGAGGAATTGACCTTTACGTTCAAGATTATTTCTGTCGACAATTCCAACAAAAAGACGATTAGGTAAAACAAAATATCCTAAAAGACTTGAATAATGTGTTTTTAATTTCGCTAATGGAAAGAATTCGAACAAACCTGACCAAACTTTTTTATATTTTCTGTCGCTATATGCTTTGTAGAATTTATTTATTTGGTCTGATTATAAGATTAGTGGTACGTGATCCATGACACATTATTAAAAAAAAAAAAAAGGATAGTTAAGTCCAAATATAAAAGTAATAAACGACTACTGTTTTTTTTTGTATTGCAAGGAGACCGAATGCAAATGCATGCAACCGAACCCATCATCATCAATGCTTTTCACAAGCGGCATTAACGAAGCTGCTCCACTGGCCTTTTCACATTCCCTTTTAATTATTAATTAGTACTACTAATATTTTTCGTATTACTGCCCTTCTAATATATACAGTCATAGTTATGCGAAAAATCGTATGGAATTATAGATTCTAATTTTTTGATTAATACTTTCGGAGCTTTTTTTCTCAAAATTTTTAAACGAATTATATAGATCTGTTTCTATTACTAAGTCAACGTTAAATCGGTTTATTTCACTTGATGCGACGGATAACATAAACACTGTTCTGTTGGTTTTCCAATGTGTATCAATTTTGTTATTAGTCACTCATAGGACCAATAATATGAAAAATGTGTGTGATATGTGATGAAGGGAATGATTCATTTTTTTTTGTTTTTAAAGCAGAAAAAGTCTAATAAGTGTACCATTAGCGATTATGAAGAAATGGACCCATGAGAGAATCCATGAATTCTGACGGAATGGAATAAGAAAGCATGTGGGTACCTACTGAAAGCGACTAACCATTGCTATTTTATTAGCCGACGTCGCTGACGACAAAACAAAACCCCCCCAAATGGCAGAACCTTATTGGACAGACCATCTTGACTTTTATGGTCCTCGATCCACTGCATTCTCTTTCTCTCTCACCGATACGTCTATACGAGGATAATGACATGTATGAAGGCCCATTAACTAAGACCTAAGTTTGGCCCATTAGTACGTCTTTTCTATTTGCAACGATGCCGTTTCCTTACCCAACACAATAACAAAAAAATATAAGGCCAAACTTAGGTCTTCCACAGCCTTTGTGATATCTATAAACTAGAAGGATATCGCGGATGCTTCTATCAATCAGATGAAATAGAGACCTTGTAGTGTTTGAAACCCCGTTATGAATCCTCTCATTCCTTGAGGAAAACCATTACTTTAGTTTAGAACTTTAGACAGTTAGACGCTTTAGAGTCTCCTCGTTTTGGAGTTTGGACGTACGGTAACCATGTGATGAGTGTTGTTGACCAATCTGCAAAAATGCTAGGAGACTGACCAAACCGAAGCATAATCATCTTTAACCTTACCACATTAAACTACGACAAATATTATACATTCAGTCACCACGTTAGAGATCTCTGGTAAGTTTGACTCCAACTACATCAATATATGCATAATTAGACTTTAAAAATCAGATCTATACTTTTAAATCGACTTCCAAACAATCAATGTAATCAGTTTATACAAAAATATAATAAACAACGTTTCTGAGTAAGTTGTTGTTGTATCTATATTTGATATATATTTTTTCATATAAAAAACTAAATGAACTAAATCGTTAAATGAACTAAATCGTTAAATATTTATATTTGTAATTAGGTAATTAAAAACTGAAAAACCAAAATTGCAAGAATCCAATTTAGAAACTATTAAAATATCTATCATACCACAAAATAAGTAAATATACCAAATATTTGTTAAATAACCAATATAATTATAATTGAATATCTTTGTTCAATTTAAATAACATTTTAAAAAATATTTTCTTATACTGGACAAACATGTCAACTCAAATGATATATATTCAAAGTGTTATCTTTTAGAATAACTTGTGTGTGGGAAGAGTGATAAACCAACTTGAATTGACTAAAAGGAGCTGAGATAAGAAATGGTAATTTTAGGTTTTTCTTATAAGGAGGCAGTTTTTTTTTTTTTGTTATTTACCCATAAAAAATAATATAATTAGGAAATAGTAGCATCACTAATGTAATTTTACCAACATTGAAATTTCCATTACTTCCGTTATCAAAATTTTTTTTTTCTTTTAAAACAAAATCAATGTCCTTAATATTTTCAGTTAGATGGTTATTAATTTATTGAGGAGTAGACTAATTAGGTACAGAGAGGACAGCGTTACTTGGGGAGAAAGCTGCTACTCTCACACAAAGTAGCTGCAAAATCTCATCTTTTACCCATCAAATCTTCTCTTCAACTCTCTCTGAAGACTACGTTTTCGTTTTTTTTTGGTTTCCCCTAAATTTCTCTCAGTCGAAACCCTTTCAATGCCAGCGCCGGACGAAGAAGAGCCGATTTTCGGCTGGAAAAGCACCGGTGGACGAAATCTCCGCCGGAAAAAGCTTCTCGTCGGTGAAAAAATAGAGGTATTGTTGTAAAGCCATTGCCTTTTTTCGTTTCCCCCCACCCCTTGAACTATTTCGTTTCCAACATGGGTCTTTTGATTTGTAGGGTTTATAGGGTTTTTCAGTTTTCCAATTTTGGTTTAATCACCCTTTCGTTTTCAGATTTTGATAAATTTGTGCTCTTCTTTCACGGTTTGGGTTTGATTGTGGAGCCTAGTTGGTGGATTCGACTTTTGTGAAAGCTACATTGTTTGTTTCTCTAATTTTGGTTCTGCGTAGCTTTCTGAGAAGTTAACTTAAAAGGATTTTTTTATGTGGTTTCCGTTCTTAGGAGCCTAATTGGTAGATTCCACTTTTGTGAAAGCTGCATTATCTGTTTCTCCATTCTAAATCCCTTTTGGTTCTGATATTTTTTTCTGGATACCTTTTTATTGAGCTTTTAGAAGTTTATCTAGTTTCATCAATGTTTGATGCAAAGGTGCTTTTGAGGAGTTTTATTTATCACATCTGTTTTTGGTAAAGTTTTATTATCCCATCTGTAATTGTTTATAATCTTGTATGTTGATGTTGTTTTGGCTTCTAATTGTGGAAATTAATTGTTTGGCTTGTTTAGGTAAGAAGTCTTGAGGAAGGGTTTCTTGGTTCTTGGTATTTAGGAACTGTCATTGCAGCCAAAAGGCGACGTCGACGTTGTATCAGATATGATAACATTCTATCTGATGATGGTACTGATTATCTTGTGGAAAGTATTGATGTTTCGGATGTGGTAGAAGGGTTGGAATCTGATTGCACTGACGTTTCTGATACTTTCCGTGGACGTTTAAGACCCGTGCCTCCGAAACTGGAAGTTGATAAATCGGAGCTTGCCTATGGGCTCTGCGTCGATGTCTTTTTCAGTGAAGCTTGGTGGGAAGGTGTCCTTTTCGACCACGACAATGGTTCTGAGAGGAGGAGAGTGTTTTTCCCTGATTTGGGTGATGAATTGGATGCTGATCTTCAATCTCTACGTGTTACTCAAGATTGGAGTGAGGGTACAGAGGTGTGGGAGTGTCGTGGGAGATGGCTGTTTCTTGATTTGATTGAGAGATACAAGAAAGATAATTACCTCCCAGTTTCCATAAAACAACTTTGGTATGACATTCGGGACAGAATTGGTTTTGCGAAGATCCAGGAATGGACTTGCTCTACTAGGCATTTATGGGAGGATTTGATGCTGGAGGTGATTAATGATAATCTTAGAATCACCATTAACCAGTTTCTTTATGATTATGACGCTGAAAGATTCCCTCTGTTGAAGCTCTTGAAAGAAGCTTCTCAGGCTGTTATTAGTGAGACCAATGCTTGTCTCAGCGGTGTGCTAGTGAATGCTCCACAAGAACAACACTTTTCCTGCATTGATAAAGATTATAAAACGGTAAGCCAGAGATGCCAGTCCTTGTCTGTCTTGACTTCTGTTTCTGGTATAAGATCAGAGGCAAGTTACATCAATAGGGCAACAGAATTTTCCAGCAAGGAATCTACTACCGTTGATAAAAAGTTGGTACTGCACAAGAAACTTGGAATTTGGTATCCTTTTAATTGTGTTGCTAAATCAGGCCCACAAGCTGTGTCAAGCTATATCAGGTCAGCGTCACAGGAAGTAGCCAAACATCTCAGAAAGCATCTTAAGTATATGGGATGGACCATAGAACATATGGTAGACGAAGCTGGAAGGCAAAGGTTTCGCTACCTCTCACCAGATGGAAGACTAACAGAGCATTCTCTTCGTCAAGTGTGTTTCAGATTGAAACAACGTGATGAATCCCTGACTACTCCGAGGATGGCTAAGACTCCTTCTCTGTCTTGTGATAACTGGACGTACAACACCCAGGAAATGAGGTCTATTGTTTTGGCATTGCCTGCCTATAATAGAAGTGTCGCTCTTGTTGAAGGAAAGAAGCCGTCTGCTAAAACCTTGCTTGAGTGTGAAATGCAAGGAACCCAGGTGGCCTTCCCTGGTCAGAATAAGTCACTCCATGTTAGGCTCGAGCCAAAAACAAAAGCTCAAGGCATACGGAAGTTGAAAAGTAAGCGTAAACAGAACCATAACCTTAGATATAACTCCAAGAAGGTAGAAGTAAATGTAGGTTTGCAGAATGTCGATATGAGCATGAGAAGGGGGCACACTCCAAGAATGTTAATGGATATCAAGAATCGAGTAATTGGTCGTGGTAAAACTCGTATGTTACGTTCAAGCAAAAGAGTGCAGCGGGTAATAACCCCCATCTCAAGAAATCACAGCCCACGTAGTATTCTTTCCTGGCTCATCGACAACAATGTGATTCTACCTAGGGAAACTATACGATACCGTAACCAAAAGGATGACACTCTGAGAAAAGAGGGGAAACTAACCCGTGAGGGTATAAAATGCAGTTGTTGCCGTAGAATTTTCACCATAAGTGGATTTGAAGTTCATGCTGGTGGTGGATCCTGCAGAGCAGCAGCCAATATCTTCCTGGATGATGGAAGATCTCTTTTGGAATGCCAAATAGAAGCCTATAAAACAAGAAAGAAAGCACAACCACCTAATATTCTGAAGATAAAATTGCGTCAAGGGGAGAACGATGTAGTTTGCTCCGTTTGTCACTATGGAGGCAAACTGATTCTCTGTGATGGATGTCCATCCGCCTTCCATGCAAATTGTCTTGGGCTGGAGGTTTTATCTTTTTCACTTATTTCACTAAGACCGTAATTAAATTTTACTGCTCTTTCTCGTGGTCTCTTAACAGGTTCTTGTTGGAATTTGTAGGATGTTCCAGATGGTGACTGGTTCTGTGCATCATGTTGTTGTGGTGCCTGTGGAAAAAGCATTCTGAAGGTTACTAGCAAATATGCCGAGGAAAAGTTTATCAGTTGCAAGCAATGCGAACTTAAATGTAAGGAGTTCTTCCCTATGCTAATACGAAGGTCAACAAGATATATTAAATGATATTGAGTTCTTTTTTTTTTATGTGGTTCATATAGATCACCCTAGCTGCATGCGTTGTGATGGTGCCGGTGATTCATTGAATACTATCTTGGGAGAAAAGTGGTTTTGCAGCAAAGACTGTGAAAAGGTACATAAATCTAAATCCCGCCTTCCATTTGTGTTTATTAACATCCATCAGAAGACTAACAAAGCAGCAAAAAGAAATAAAAGCTGCAGTTAAGATGATATATTGCATGCCATACTCAACATTGCTCATACGTAAAAATATTGTCTTTATAGATATTTGAAAGTCTCCGTGAGCTTATTGGAAAACCGAGAGAGGTGGGCGTGAAGAATTTAACTTGGAGATTGTTGCAGTCCTTGGAACCAAATACATGTGGGATTGAAGCTTCTAAAATTGAGGATATGGCAGAAAATCACTGCAAACTCAGTGTTGCCCTTGATGTGATGCATGAACTTTTTAAGCCTGTGAAAAGACCTCATGGTGGAGGAGATCTTGCTGAAGGAGTTATTTTTAGCAGATGGTAAGAGACAAACAAGGATTATTACATGTAACAGCCTTCTATTACATTCTTTCGCATCAGACTCCCTAACTCTAAAAAACTGCAGGTCAAAATTCAAACGTTTGAACTTCAGTGGATTTTACACGGTACTTCTAGAAAGGAATGACGAGCTTGTTGCTATGGCTACTGTCAGGTAAGCTTTATAAAGCCTAAATGTCTCTTCAAATTACAGAAAGAAAAAAAATGGCCTGTATAAACCTCTATTGATTGATATATTAGTCTGACATGCTCTGTTCATTCCCTTTTCAGAATTTTTGGGAAAAAGGTTGCAGAAATGCCCTTTATTGGTACCAGATTCCAGCATCGCCAGCACGGCATGTGCCGGGTTTTGATTAATGAACTCGAAAAGGTGTTTACTGTTGAAAACTTCACTTCCCCCTTTGGCTCAAGAAGCTTTGTTTGCTTATCCTGAAGACCTCTTAACTGTTCTCTTGAAAATGTTGTGTTCTCCAGGTGCTCATTGGCTTGGGAGTTGAAAGGCTGGTCCTGCCTGCTGTTCCATCCGTGCTGAACACATGGATCAACTCATTTGGATTTACAAAGATTACAATCTCCGAAAGGAAAGACTTTCTGAAATTCACCTTCTTGGAATTCGGACGAACAATATTGTGCCTGAAGGTCTTGACCAGCGTAGCAGATCCATTTTCAAGTACAGGTTAGTCCCCATGTTTTTTGTTTTTGTTTTTGTTTTGCTGATGAGGTTAGTCCCTTTGTTTGCTACGTTATCATTACAAACTGTAAGCTTTTCAAACTCAATCATCTTGAATAAGGTTTTAAACTTCAGTTCTGCATTATCATGCAGTTTCTCTAGGTGAACCACACTGTGACATCCTTAGGATTGAAGACAATTCTGCTTCTGATGATAGATCAGAAATACATCAGGCAGAACATCACCTCGAGGAATCTAGCTCCACCAAAAATCCACCAGAGTATGATCTTCCAACTCTCACTCCTCTGATTTACTAATCCAAAAACACCCACAAGGAGAAAAACAATAAAATAACACGAAATGTCTTGCATGAGTCCTGAGAATTAACCAATACGTAAATACTTGGAATAGAAATCTGAAGGCTATAAATAGGAGAGTCCTAAAAGTAAGGATCCTTAACATGGTGGTATTGTTGTGCCCTTGATAGTTTACATCGCCTGGGATATAACTGTAAGTCCTTAAATTATAAGATTGAAAAACAAGTTTCAAGAGATGTCGACTATTCTTGGCAAGTAGCTGAGTCAAAAGATGATGAGTTAGGCTTTTGAATGTGACTAGAGAATTGGAATAATTTAACTACAATAGGAGAGAGTGTCCATGAGAGCAAGGATCCTTAACATGTTGATTGAGATTGAATTGTGCCTGTGTTTTGATGCTTTACATGTGTGATAAAACTGTTTTAGAGCAAATCTATAAGTTTAGGAGGATGACAGACACGAATTGAGTAACAAGTTTCGAGAGATCTAGATTCTGCTGGGAAACTAGTGAAGTCCAAAGATAATGTATTAAGCTTCTTATTGTGTGGCTAGACAATCCATGAATCGTATTAACTTCATACAATTTTTTTGTTGTTGTTTTCAGGGAAACAAAAACACATGAAGAAGGGTTACTGAAAAGGAACCGTATTTTAAAGTGTTACACACGAAGGAGGTTTAAACGCATGAGGTTAACATGAAGTATGAACACTCCAAGGAGAGAAGCATGAGCATCCTCAGACAACTTTGTCTCCACGAGCTCTGTTCAGAATCTTCGGGCATGAAAAGGTTGAGATTTTACGATTATTGTTTGTGTATAATAATCTTAAGCTGGGAATACAACCCCCACAAAGGTGTCGAAATATAAGTTAATTGGAAGAAAAGAAAAAAAACAAAATTGAAGGAACAAATGCTTACCTCTCTTCTGACACTTTGATAATATATAATCTAAGCAAAGAGGAAACATGTATTACTAAGCAAAGTATTATATGCCCCCTTTGTGAATTGTGATCATAAATTATTAAAATTTATTGCTATCAATTATAGGTGCCTTGAGACATCTAACTAAATCGATCATGTGAACATGCAGAACAAAATTAATCCCTTCACCAAAGAAACAAAGTTTTATATTTCTTTAGCAAATGTTTTAAATTTTAGATTTCTTCAACGAATAAATACAAATTTTGAAAATTGTAAAGTATTTACAGAAGTAAGAGGACCCACGTGAACGACCCCATACCCATTTGCACAGAGACAACACCACTGATACCCCCAAAAAATGAAAAAAAAATCAAAATCTCAAAGCAAGAAACTTTTCTTTCTTTAAAGATATTTTTATTTCCCCATCTCTCAATTATTTTACAGCTTCCTTTTTTTGTTTTTGTGTTCCGGGGAAAAAGCAAAAAGATGGGTTCTTCTTCTTCTCTTCATCTTCTTGGCATCTCAGTCTCCGCCATTTTGTTTCTTGTTCTTCTCTTCCTTCAACAACCAGAACAATCTTCTTCAGCCATTATACTAAGCTTAAAGAAACGCCATGGAGGAAGCTCTGGTAGTAGTAGTTATAGTAGTAGTGGTAACCAATACAGCTCAAGCAGACCATCAGCTGGTTTTCAAGGGAACAAGAGCACTTGCACTCTCTTCCTCGGCACTTGGGTTCGTGACAGCTCTTATCCTCTTTATAAACCGTCGGATTGTCCCAACATCGTTGAGCCTGAGTTCGATTGCCAGATGTACGGTCGTCCTGACTCTGACTACCTCAAGTATCGTTGGCAACCTCAGAATTGCAATTTGCCCACGTATGTGTATTTTTACTCACTCCTCCTCCTTCCTTCTTTTTGTAGAGGTTCGAGTTCATCTGAAATCTGAAATTTTGGACTTCCTTTAGTTGTCAAAATGTATTCTTTTTGCGAACCCATTTGAAAGGATTCTACTTTAGTTTCGTCTCTGTTAAGATTTTCTAGATTGCTCAAAGATCAGGTTTTTATAATAGAGATGTTGTGGGTTATATAGTGTGTAATTTCTGGTCTACACAAATGGATTAGGTTCAATGGTGCTGAGTTTCTATTGAAAATGAAGGGCAAAACCATAATGTTTGCGGGTGATTCATTGGGGAAGAATCAATGGGAGTCTTTGATCTGTCTCATTATGTCATCTGCACCTTCCACTCAGATCGAAATGAGGAGAGGCCTTCCTTTGTCCACATTCAGATTCTTGGTAAATGCTTTCTTCTTCTTCTTCTTCAATGTATCTTACTACGTTTTGTGTCTCAAACTGTTTTGTTTTTATGTTTAGGATTATGGGATAACCATGTCGTTTTACAAAGCTCCGTTCTTGGTGGATATAGACTCTGTTCAAGGCAAGCGAGTGTTGAAACTGGATGAGATCTCTGGAAATGCTAACGCGTGGCACGACGCTGATCTACTCATTTTCAACACTGGTCACTGGTGGAGCCACACTGGAAACATGCAAGGGTAAGTTTAAACACTTCCAGTTATCTGATTTTGATATAATGCAAAAGTGTTTTTATTTGCTTATACCATTGATCTCTCTCTCCTTGTGAACAATAGATGGGACTTAATTCAATCAGGCAATACTTATTACCAAGACATGGACCGTTTCGTCGCAATGGAGAAAGCACTTCGTACTTGGGCGTATTGGGTCGAATCCCACGTTGATAGATCCAAAACCCAAGTCTTCTTCCTCTCTATTTCTCCAACACACGACAAGTAAACTCACTCTATCTCTCTCTCTCAGTTTCTCAAAGTTGTTAAATTTGGAATCACTTCTGAAACCACTTGTATATATGTGTGTTTTGTGAATGATCAATCAGTCCGAGTGACTGGGCGGCACCATCATCTACTGGATCAAAGAACTGCTACGGAGAAACAGAACCAATCACAGGAGCAGCTTACCCAGTGAGTCCCTACACAGATCAGCTAAGATCAGTGATCGTTGAAGTGCTTCAGGGAATGCACAATCCGGCTTTTCTTCTCGACATAACGCTCCTCTCTTCCCTTAGAAAAGACGGTCATCCGTCTGTCTACAGCGGTCTCATTAGCGGTTCGCAGAGGTCTAGACCAGACCAGTCAGATTGTAGCCATTGGTGTTTGCCTGGTCTACCTGATACATGGAACCAGTTATTGTATACGATTCTCTTCTATTAGCTTCTTTTTCTTAGTCTCCTTTCATCAAATTATTCAGTTAGTAATATTTTTAACACATTCTGAAAAGAATCTTTAAGATTACGGAAGCTTTCAATTGTATAAAACTCTTGAGGAAATTATCTTTCTGATGATGATTTATAATTTCATGCAACAAAGCAGAGAGTAACAACAACATTATTGAAAATAACAAAACATAACCTTATTGGGCCTTTAAAAATACTTAATGGGCTTACTGAAAAGCCTTTTAGGGTTTTGTTTTCCTCTCCCAGAACCTATCCTGTTATAAATAGAGAAGTTCAATTTCATAAGTAATCAACAAGTCGATTTCTAGGGTCTTTCAGCAGCCAGCATCAATAAAAACTTTGTTCACATCGTAGCTTCTGTAGTTTTCGTAGTTTTGGGGTTCTCTTTATTGTTACTGGGTCTCTTCTTGGTTTGGTTTTCTACTGTTTTTTCTCATTGTTTCTGAATTGGCTTCATCAGATAGTCTATGTGGATTTTTGTTCGTTCCCATATGATTCGTTCCCTTGAAGCAAAATTAAATCGTGTTGCTTTCGTTATTTTTATATATATTCTCCCTAACATATCTTCAGTGATTTTGTATTTATACAACAATCTCGTTGATGTTGATGTAGGGAGAAAACACACTTGAGCAGCTATATCATATACTTTTAGTATCCGGATTTAGTTTTATTTTTTTTTAATTCTTTAGTTTTCATAGTTTTGGTGTACTCTTTATTGTTACTGGGTCTCTAGAGTTTGGTTCTCTAGTGTTTTTGTCTCACGGTTTTTCTGAATTGGCTTCATCAGATAGTCTATGTGGATTTGTTCGTTCCCATATGATTCGTTCCCTTGAAGCAAAACTAATCGTGTTGCTTTCGTTATTTTTATTTATATTCTTCCTAATATATCTTCAGTGATTTTGTATTTATACAATCTCGTTGATGTTAGATGTGGGGAGAAAACACACTTGAGCAGCTACATTATACTTTGATATCCGGATTTAGTTTTTTTTTTTTGTTATAGATTGTGTTTGGAAGAACAGTGATGAGTCAATTTACAGACCTGTAATGATTGCGGTAATGATCGCATTTCATTATGAACATCTAAGGGACTGAGTTCTTCTTTCTTTTTGAGTACTTGGTGGTTTTTGTTTTGAATCTGATAAGAGAGAGGCTGATGAAGATTAGATATAAATGGTTACTGAAAATTTCTGTGTTGAAATATTATCTTCTTGACTAGGACGGTCTGAGGCTTCTTCTGTTTGATTTTTTTTTACCTAATCTTGAGAGTTGTGGATGATGAGCACAAATATCAAAAAAACAGTTATCCCTGTCTGAGGATTTAATCCCACTGATGATTGATTTGTAATCTGACATAACACATTCCACAAAACACAAATATGATATTCATGTTTTCGTTTGATTTGAGATCGATGTTTGGTAATTGGGTTGTGGATGATGAGATCAAATATGAAAAATACAGTTATCCCTGTCTGAGGATTTAAATCCCGTTGATGTTTCATATCTAATCTGACACATCACTCGGTTAATATCATTTTGGCTATATATGCTTGTTGACAATACCCCTATGAGACCCCCTGAAGTATCACAAACTCGAATATGGTTCAAATGTTACTATTGCTATTCTGTCAATAGCTGGCCTAGCTTCAATTTTGGCCATAAGAATTTCTTGTGACTCGTCTCGGCTGTTATCGGACTTTCGGTTTCTAGTTTTATATCTATCAATCATTATCGAGAAATTGAAAACGTGTCTTTCTACGTACCATATGTAAAGAAGTTCTAAACGAATTTAACACCTTACTAAATGAGTTGTCAAAGTACTCTGTACTTTGAAATTGGTACACCTCTTTATGTCTATAAACCGACTCTTGAATCTTGAATGCCAATGACGTCAAGCATGTTTACAGTTATATCCATTTGCAAATAATCCACGTCAGACTCAAATCCCATGGATATATATCGTATTACAAATTCCCAAACACACTACTTCTGGTTCGTCAAAACTCACGAAGATACTAAATAAAAATCGTATTACAAAAACAAAAAATACTCATGTTGGTCGACGTTAACACTATAAAGGATCTCATTTTCAAAGCTCTCTTGGTGGCTCATAGGCAGAGGCAGCTCCGGTACCGTTAATATCGCTGTCAACAAATCCGACGGCAATCACATATTCGCTGTCAAATCTGTTAACCATGCCACGAAATTTGTATCCTTCGCTCTGTTTCGTCGTCACGTCACCGCACATCGTGAGGTTCTTCTTCGGTGATGATTTGACTCGCGAAGGAACGGTGTCGTTCCTTAACCTCCATCTAGAGAGAGTACATGTGGAACTCTCGCTGACGTGGCGGGTCAAGAGAAGACCGTAGTGAACATGTGATCCGACGGTTCATTCACGTGGTGTCTGCAGATTTCGGATCTGGTTTCTTAATACGACCCGGAAACAGAACCGAGTTCGACGGTCATATATCGCCACGTGGTGGTCCTATGCACTTGTGTAATACTCCCTCTATCTCACAAAGATTGAAGTTTTAGAGAATTTTCTTTGTCTCATAAAAATTGATGTTTTGAATATTTTTAATAAATTTTTGTTTTAATGATTACTAATCTTGTAAAGTGTATGGAGTATAAAAGTGAGAAAGTGATAAAGTAAAAGAACATTAGAAAAGTATTAGAATAATTAATCATATATTCTCTCTGTCTTAATATGTGTGTAAAATACTAAGCTTCAAGAGAGAGGGAGTATGTTCGGAGGACTATGTTATTGACTTTATTGTACTTGTGTTGTATCCAAATGTTATACTATTGATTTTCGTGAGTGTAGTACTACTTTTATTCGGATGGTATACTTGTATACAATTTACAGTTCTATCATGGTTATCCAATGTCATCCACACAATACCCATAAAACTACATACGTGATAATTTTCAAGGCAGTCGAAAACAAAAAAAAATTCAGATACGTCAAGGATGGAGATCATTCATGAGCATCTATATATAAAAATTTAAAATACTAGGTTTTGAACACACGCTACGCGTGGGTTTATTTGATATATTTTGATGAAAATTATATATTATTGATGACTTTAGTGAAATATTATTTTATAAAAATTCTAATTGGTATTAACTATTAAGGAAAAAAATAAATTTCAGATACACAATTTTGAAAAATATAAAAATCAGTTGTGTTATAAATTAGATCTGATAAAAAAAAAATCATGAATCTAACTCGACGTCCCGGTGAGGCGGATCAAACTGGTGACCTCACATATCCCAAACAATTTCTTTGATCATCCGAAAACGAAACAATTTTATAATCATGAATTTATCTTGTTTTCATATTTAATTGATTGCTACCATCTATATTTTCATATTTTCTTATTCAATATTTTTTTTTCATATTCTTTCTTGTCATTTTCATGGTCAAATTTTATGGTAATTGTCATTGTTACTTTTACCGTCAGGTTCTTCGTTATACTCTTCTTCTTCTTCTTCTTTGTCAACTTCTTCACATTCTTCCATTGAAAAACCTTTTTTTTTTTATACTACCACACAACTTATTAACCTATCAAAATCCAAGGCCAAAATCATTTATTTTCTCATAAAATTTGTGCAATTCATAAAGACCATAATAGTCAACACATGCACCCAATTATTGATAATTTCATCCATATACTTATTCGGTTTTAGATCCACACATATTGAAACTTCTAAAACCAAAATCCTTCTACATATTTCTTTTATTTATATTGATTTTACTTTTACTTTTTTTTTCTAAAACATCTTAATAATATAGATTACTACTATATTTCCATAAATGTTAATTAGTTAAATATCTAATTCTTATTGGTTGTTTTAAATCCTATATTGACACCTTTAGGAGTTTATAGCTTTAACTTTTTATTAGTATATATATTATATTTTAAAATTTCTATGGAAGATAAGTAATTGTAGATTTTAAAATATTCTGTGAAGTTTAAATATTTTTAATATTTGAACCTTTTAAAAGTTTCAATATTTATAGTATTTTAAACTTTTAAAATTTATAAATTATAATATTTTGAAACCTTTCTAAAGCTAAGACTTTTAGAAATTTCAATATTTATAATATTTTAAACTTTTTAAAGGTTTTGAAATATAATATTTGAACCTTTTTAAGAAGTTTCAATATTTCTAATATTTTAAAGTATTTAAATTTAAAATTTATAATATTTAAATATTTTTAAAAGTTAAGAACTTTTAAAAGTTTCAATATCAATAATATTTAAACTTTTAAAATTCGTAAATATCATAATATTTTTTTTGAAACTTTTTAAAGTTTTAATTTGATCAAATAAAAAAAGTGGATCAAATCGAATAAAACTTTAAAACTTGGACGTCTGATAAATCAAGCTTTCCTGCTCATCCGTTGTTGGAAGCATATTAATCTTATTTATACTGGTTCTAAACCACTGTCTAACAAAATTCTAGCCGATGTGGGACGTTGTACATAGTTATTTTATTTCCATAAATTTATAATTCTGGAAATTTAGAAAATGTTAATGAATGACATGTCAAACCCTGATAGGTTGTTTAAAATAATTCTTAATATAGAAAATTCTGGAAATTTAGAAAATGTTAATTAATGACATGTCGAATCCCTATTGGATGTTTAAAATCCTATGTGTACAGCCTTAGAAGCTTATAGCTCATACTTTTATTTAGTATAATGCACAATAATTATCTTAAGAGAACATATATCTATACTATTAAAGCTGAAGTACTCACTAGAGTAAAATTGGACCATGACTTTGTTTTGGTAGGTTTTTCATTAAAAATGATTAGAGAATCACAAAATTTAATCTAATTAACCTATAGTTTCGATTTCTTAAAATGACCAAAATACCCTTGGGTCGACAACTAAATTACCACCGGGTTGGGACGCGGATCCTGTTTAACCCGGTAATAGAAGAAATAAAACCCGCGGATTTGTTTGTACTCTAGGTTTATAATTTTCGGATCCTGTTTTTGGTTTGGTTCAAGAATAGTTATCTCCGTCACCAAACAAATGTATAATCCCTATAAATAAGGAAACTGGTATCCGAGTCTTTAATTGCTTAGTAATATCAAATATTAACTACTACCATATTTAATTCCTATAATTATTACGAATATTAATAATAATGAGAAATATTTAATACTTATGGATTGTGATTTTGTTGTTTCCAAAATAATCAACAGATTAAATACGAAATTGTATATATATGTAAACTTATTTGATTTGCTTTTATATCGTGAGATATTTACGAAAACAACAAATCAACTTAATACAATTAAATAAAAACAAATCATCATTTAGTTTAGATTTTTCAATATTTCCTTAAAGAAAACAACTATCCAATATTGGGTGTGTCAGTTTCCGTGAAAAACTACATTTTACGAACTACTTACTCTATTAGGATTTCCAATTTACTGTATAAGCCCAAATATACAAATAAACACTATATAAACAAATAAAATAAGTCAAAATAAAAAACTACATTACAAAAATACAAATTATAAAAAAGTAACTAACAAAATATATAATCCCGTGCTGTAGCACGGGGTATCACCTAGTTTTAGTATATTACTTCAATATTGTACTGTACCTCTTTAAGTCTTTGTGGATTAGCTTGTCCAGGAGATAAATCCATGATTTCACTTTGAGCTAATATATTATATATCTATTAGATTTAGATTTCTTTTATTTATATTATAATTTTAGAATAAAATATAATTTATATGATTGTTTTTAAAAGTTTTTTTGGATAAAACATTATGTAATAAAATCATATGCTAAATATGAAAGATTGAAAAAAAAACATATATTTTGTAAGTTTTATATTGTTAATTTTTAATTTTATGTATGAGAAATGGTTATGTTTGTTGTTTGTTTTTATTTTAATTTTTGAAAATGTTTTGTGTAAGTGTTTTAATATGATCCATGCTTAGGTAAGATTTTATTTTTAGCTGCACAATAAAATCTCAAAAATCACGATTAAGTGTAATAAATTGCTAAAATTTAATTCCTTTTTAGGGCTAACAATATATATTTTGTAGAAATACTAAAGATTTTATTTTGAAAATTGTATAAATCATTGGAATATTCTCTTTTAAAAGGATTCTTTGGGATATTCTTAACATATAGTCCACAAATTAACCAATTAATCTATAAACTTATTTAATGAATAATATATTTTGTAATTAACTTATTTCATTTATTTCCATAGGGATACATCAAAATCAAATACGTATTGTCGAATTTGGGACTTAATGGGTTTAAAATGGCCAATGTTAAAGGCCTATTAGCCCAATAAATAAATCTGAAGCCTAACTTTGGGTTATAAAGTTTTAAAAAACCCTCGTTCCCGATTTCTTTTTCCTTTTCTTCTGGTTCTCGAAACTTCTTCTCTCCCCCAATTGAACGACCACCAAAAGTTGCAACTCACTTTTCACAGTTCCAAAGATGGCGAGCACTGAGCCAGAGCGTGAGAACCGCGAAGAGGAAACCGAAGTCCACGAAGATGAAGACACCGGAGCGCAGGTTGCTCCGATCGTTAGGCTTGAAGAGGTTGCAGTCACCACCGGCGAAGAAGATGAAGACGCTGTCCTCGATCTGTATGTTTTACTCTTTTCTTTTGTTTCGATTCCTTTTTGCTCTGGTTAGGTTTTAGTGTCGCGGAGTTTGATTGAGATGTCTTGTTGTGGGGGTGTGTGGTATTTGATCTGTATAGGAAATCGAAGATGTATCGATTCGATAAAGAAGGGAACCAATGGAAGGAGAGAGGAGCTGGAACTGTTAAGCTATTAAAGCATAAGCAGACTGGCAAAGTTCGACTTGTTATGAGACAGTCTAAAACCCTAAAGATCTGTGCCAATCACCTCAGTATGTTTTCGCTAGTAACCTTTTTCTTCTCATTTCTGCGTTTCTCTCTTGTTTTGTATTATCTAAAGTTGTGTGGGATTGTGTATCTTGTGCAGTTTCGTCTGGGATGACTGTTCAGGAACATAGTGGTAATGAAAAGTCTTGTTTATGGCACGCTACTGATTTTTCTGATGGCGAGTTGAAGGATGAGCTTTTCTGCATTAGGTTTGCTTCCATTGAGAGTAAGTTTTGCTTGTGGAATCCCCTGCATACTTGTTGATGTGGTTACATTTTGTTTTGTTCAAGTCGTAATTCGTGCTTGTTGAGTCTGAGTGGAGATTTGAAATTACCATTTAGAAGAGTGTTTAGTTGTGATGATTGAAGTCTTTTTTTTACTTTCATCAAGTACTTATAGACAGCTCAAAACAAGAACCGTTCTGCATTTGTAGTGTCGGGACTTAAGAGTCTTAGAATGTTGCTTCGATATGTAGTTTCAGGGATACATAGTTGTGTGTAGATGACTTGTGAAAGTGTAACTCTTGATCCTCCCTTATGATTTAACTGCCATTTTCGAAGACTCAGTTGGTTTCTTAAGGTTGTTGATCTTATTACTAGACATAAAACAAAATGGTCTTAGAATGTTGCTTGGTGATGTAGTTTCATGGATACATAGTTGTGTAGATGACTTGTGAAAGTGTAACTCTTGATCGGCCCTTATGATTTAACTGCCATTGTGACTCAGTTGGTTTCTTGAGGTTGTTGATCTTATTACTAGACATAAAACAAAATGGTATTTATGTTTATTCGTATACGATCTTATTACTAGACATAAAACAATACGATCTCATTGCATATTCGTATTTATGTTTATGTTTACATTAGATGTAAGATGATGTTACTCTGCTTTGCTGATGAGAGTTGGCATTGAGTAGGCAATGCCTTTCGACCACTTGTTGTAAGTGATAAGCTCAAAACAAGAACCGTTCTGCTTTTGTAGGGTCGGGAATTAAAAGTCTTAGAATGTTGCTTCGTTATGTAGTTTCATGGCTACATAGTTGTGTAGATGACTTTTGAAAGTGTAACTTTTGATCGGCCTTATGATTTAACTGCCATTGTGTAAGACTCAGTTGGTTTCTTGAGGTTGTTGATCTTATCACTAGACATAAACTAAAATGGTTATGTGATCTGTTAGATATTAAACAACTAGCATATTCATATTCGTATTTATGATTACACTAGATGTAAGATGATGTTACTCAGAGTAGGCATTTTGATTTCTACCACTTGTCGTAGTCTGCGTCAACTCTTTGGTTTTAGATTCTCCCTGTGGCTAACTGATAGTGTTGCATCAACAGATTGCAAAACGTTTATGGAGAAGTTCACTGAGATAGCTGAAAGCCAGCAAGTAGGAAAAGAGAGCACAGAGGGCGATGAAGCTGCTGGTTTAATAGAGAATCTCACGGTTGAAGAAAAGAAAAGCGAGGAGAAAGCCAAGGAAGCAGAAGAAAAAAGCCCTGCAAAGGAAGAGAAAGATACAAAGAAGGAAGAAGAGAAGAAAACGGAGGTGAGCACTTGAGTGAAAAAGTGGTTGTTGTTGGGATCACAAGTGCTTTGCGTCTTTATTATATATAATATATATACTTGGCACTGAGAGCATGATGGTAGCTTCAAAAGGAGTCATTCTCCATTGTCATCTCTCAAAGGTTTTTTTGAGTCTTTGCCCTGTGTTAGAGAATGAGAATCTTATTATCTTTTGTTTCTTATGTTGCTGTAAGTGTTTGACTATTGTGTGGTCTCTTTACTTAAGATAATAGTATTTCTCATCGGATTGTTTCATAAATCATGCGATATAGATTGACCATTAGATTCGGTTTTCGTGAATGGCATACATGTTGGTGTTGCAGCAAAAAAAAGGGGATAGTAATGTGGTGGTTCTGAAAAGTGAAAACTAGTTTTAGTTAGTTTTTGGAGCCAGTAGAGTAATTGGACCATAAAGCTTTAAACCCCAAAAAATACGAAAGGCTCCACCACAATAAAACCATGTTTTAAGCACTTATCTATCTCCATTTATTTCCTTCTGACTATGAGCTGTTCCTGGCTTCCTGCTACCTTGCATATATCTAATTGCATTTTTATGTCCCATTTCTAAGTACACGTTTGTTTTTTTCTTTCAATTTCATCTTCACATTACCTCTAGTAACTGGATGTATGATACTTCATACTTTATTAATGGTTTGATGTAAGAGGTAACTATTTCTTGCTACTACATTGTAGTCAACTGTTATACTTGCTACTATTAATGGCGAAAACCCAAACCAGGCCGAATCAGAAATCATTAAATCAAAGCTGAACCAAATTTTGATAATAGTTTAAAAAGATAAAATCAATAAATCACATTTTAATTAGATATATGCAAAAAAAATACTATTAAGATATAATCGTAACTACACTTAATTTTGTTTACTATACCAATTTCTCCATAATTAGAAAAATTCAAAGTACTCGAACCAAACCAAATGGAGGAACTGAATGCATAAAGCCAACAATTACAACATGACCAAACAAAGATAGGTCAAAAAGAAATAAAGAAGGCTAAAATGCTTGGAAGTTGGAAAAAGGCCCAAAATAAGGAGTAGGTGCTGTTGGCAACTGCAACTGCAATCCTTATTTTATGGGAAGAAAGAGCAACTTTTGGTCAATAAAGTTCATAGACTCTAAATCCCCTCACAGACAGACCTTTCACTCACCTATCTAACATTTATATCTTCCTTATTATTTCCATGACTGCCATTTTCAAGGTAAGTCATTTTCTCTCACACCTATTGACAACAATTATTATACCACTCAAGTGCTATTCCTCCATTTATATGTGAAATAATGCAAAAAAAAAATAAAAAAATTAAATAATAAAAACTCTGATATTATATATACATATATGGAAACATGTCTGACCCTTAGCTAATCGAAAGTTAAGAAACCTAATTCTATTACTCTATAATCTATACTTATTTGAGAAGTGAACACAAAGTTGTCACTAAAAAGTCATATGGGGATTTGTTCTCTTTTTTGGGTAAACTCCGTGGCCTTGAGGAGTCACTTAATTTTAAAGATTTTGCAAGTTTCATCAAAGACCATCCTCGGCTCCTCGTGGTTAGGTCCTGTGAACATCGAATATATATATTTTGCAGGTATATAAAGATATGATACTATAATACGATATGTTCTTTTTTACTTAAACGAAGAACTATAGCAGTATTAGAATAAGATGTGATTAATAGAGAAACGTGTAAAGAGGATTTGATGAAAAAATTGCATAGCGTTCCTCGTCTTCTACTTTTGCTTTATGTTCACGTTAAATCTACCCATTTCTCTCCCTACTTGCCTTCTTTTCTAAGCTAACTTTCATGTGACCTCCATTACCTACTTCTCTTCTACTATTCTTTAGTCTTTATTTGTTTTACTTCTTCATCTTACGTATAATTTCTTTATTTTATCTTTTTATATTATTTTTTGTATAATTTAATTATTCTTGCGACTACAAACAAATTTCTCCGATTCTTCCACGATTTATAGGGGATGTGTTCTGAAAAAAGAACGTAAGCGACGAGAAAAGAACATTTAACAAATCTTTAAAGAAAACAAATAATCGTTCTAATGCGTTATATGACATATCTTTTCTATACTAGATGACAATATAGCAGATATGTTATCTGAACGTAAAGATTACATGATGTATTGAGACTATTTTGTTAATTACTTGTTTAGTGATAAGGAATGTGATAGACTATTTAAGTTTTATTAAAATGTTTTTGATCTATACATAGTAATATAGTTGATGGAGAGATACAAAAACAAACCCCACCCTTTCTTTTAAACTCACAACCTCCTCCAACTCTCTATTATTTTGGTTGCAACCACAACACACACTAAAAGACAAAGGCCCACAACTTTCCCAGCTGCTGATCCTTCTATACACACACATCACATTTCATCAATATTCCAAACAAAGATTATGCATTACATTGTGTAATCCATATAGTACATATATTTGACAAACTGGAAGACAATTAGTTCGAGACTGAGTTAGTTACTTTCTTTCAAATATTCTTAAATTTTATAAATTTATTGTAGACCAAATATCCTGATTTTATGGGTTTATAAAATAAATGAGAATTGACTACTAATCTATTTTATTTATTTTGTTCTCAATATTTGTCTATTTGTTTTAGTATTTTTTTTATACGTGATTTTGATTTCCCCTATACTATACACTTTACTTTATACATATATAAATAGTTTAACTCTCAAAACAAATAAAGAAATCATAATGAGCTGATCCAAGAGAGAAAGAAAAGAAAAGTCTCAGAATAAGCAAAGATGATTATGAGAGAAGAAGAAGAAGAAGACGGCTCAATGAGTGTTAAAAGCAGTCTCTCAAACTTCCTCAAGATCTTATCTTCTTACAACTCCAATGTCCTCTTAGCTGCTCTCGTCTTCCTCCTCTTAGTCGTCCTCTTCGTTCTCCTTCTCCACTTCTACGCTCGCTTTTTCTGGTCTCCCTCTCATCAAGATTTATTATCCTCAGCCGCTAGACGCCGCCGGAGAAGACGACGTAGTAACCGGAGAAGAACAGTGACTACAACAAGAATCATACCTTCTCTCCCACTCGACGGTGGAGGAGTTAATAATACTCCTGCTGTTGTTGCAGCTGCTGTTACAACAAACGATGACAAAGGTTTGGATTTGTCAGTGATATCTTCGATTCCTCTGTTTGTTTACGAAGATGACGAGGATCAAGATGAAGAAGAAGAAGAAGAGGAGTGTGTGATATGTCTTGGTTTGTGGGAAGTTGGAGAGTTTGGAAGAAAGCTAAGAAACTGCGGACATGGGTTTCACGTAGAGTGTATAGATATGTGGCTGTCTTCTCATTCCACTTGTCCTCTCTGTCGTTCCCCTGTTCTCGCCGCCTCCGTTGAAGACAACCTCAAGCCGTCTGTTGACGCCGTAGTCCAAGAAGAAACAGAGGTTAGATTGCAACTGTCTCCAGCCGGAGAAGACGATCGGAGATTCTCAGTATCTCTTGCTGAGGTGGAAGATTGTGATCACAAAACAGAGGTTGACGACGGAGACCGTAACGGAGTTGGAGAAGGAGAAGTTAGAATTGAAGTGTACGATGATGAGGATGAGGAGATGGACGGTGGAGGGTCATCAAGAGGTGATCGGAGGTCAATGTCAATGACGTCATCAGCGTCGAGTTCGTTGATGAGGATGTTGAGTTGCAGTAGTACTAGTAGTAGATCGGAGCGTAACAAAGTGTTTCCGTCGGCGACGCAAGATTCGTCTAAGTAAACAGTATTATATACTATAGATTAATGAAAAAAGTTGTTGTGTTGTGAACAGTTTTGGAAATGGAATATGAATAACCAAAAGCATTAAAAAAAATATACAAGAGAGGTAATTTATTTTGATTAAGCTCTTGGTTAAATCTTATGAGATTATGATTAGTTGATTACGATTACATCATGACGTTTGTTTATTATGTCATCAAATGGTTCTGCAAGCAAAGGCCATGTAATCTATAATTATGTTATCATTTTCCAATTGGATCCCATGTAAAAATCAAGAGTTGTGATGCGAGAAAAGTAAGAAAAAATTATTAAAAACTTCGAAGAAATGGTAAAGCATAGAAAGCGACAGTGAAAAAATGTGTTAAGAGAATCTCAGAGGCCTACATCACTCACTTCTCATTTGGGGGATCAAAAGCATCTACTGTTTAACTTATTGTTGCAAACTTAAAGTTATGCTTTTGTATTTTCCATTATTTTTGGCCTCTTCTTCAACCTTTCCCTATACAGTTTCATATTCAGTAGGACACCATGCTTTGCAGTTTTATTAAGACTAGTCAATTTCATGTACATTACATCATCGGTCATATAACAAAGTGATAATAGAAAACGAGTGATGAATTACGAGAAACGTTAACTATATAATGACCACAATCTATATAACCTTTTAGTGATCAATCAAAGTATTGATTTCCCATATAATGAGCTGAGAAGTTGTTTTCAAAGTTTACTTTTCGATTGCTTATTCTAACACTCTTTGTACTTTATTTTAGACATGACCCTAAAATCTCTCACATTAACTCAATTCTTCCCCAAAGACAAAAGCTAAACTATTCACAGAATGGGAAACCAAGAAGAGAACAAAATCGGTGGGAGTGAGTGATGAGGTTGATAAGCTTTCCAACAAAGGTGAACTTATTTCTATATCCCTCTTGAATCAACTGTCACTTTCTTGTAAAATCTGTACAATACAAGACGCAAGACTACTAAGCCCTTAATGATTCATGACTTTGCCCGCGTGCAGTTTCAACGTTAAACGGCAACCGTTTCTTCTCCAAACGACACAGTTTCTATTTTACCATGACCGCGAATTTTTAATTCGTGCTAGATTTTTTTATAAAAGCCCATCTCAAGGCCCATTTAATTTATTGGCTTCTTCTTCTTTTCTTTTCCGAATTTTATCTCTTTCATAAATCATTCAATCCAACAACACAAGCTTTGCCGTCTTCCTCATGTTGCTTCATTGTCTTAAGACAGCCACCAGTACGACCTGTCAGAAGAGGCTTCCTCGAGCGGAACACTCAAGCCCTTTTACCTATTGTTAGCAAGATTTAGCATGTGTAAATATGCTTTCTTGTAGACTACAAAATTTAGCATCTGTGAAATAAAAGTTGTAGTCACTTGCATATTAGGACATGGCATATGGATTCCATCTTTCTTTGTGCTTGGATGAAAGAGTTATAGAAGATGTTGGAACCAACCAACCAGACAATATAATATTTTGAGCGGCTTAGAATTTTTAAGTGGAAATTAAAAAGTCAACATGGAAGTTAATGAGATCATCTTTAACAAACAAAAGAAAAAAAAAAAAGTTAATGAGAAACTTATACATATGGTATTGGCCCTGGAGAACCGATCCGATCAAAAAAGTGTTATTATTATGGGAAATATGAAATATCAGTAAAGACTAAAAGTTAATTTGGAGATTGGTAACTTGGTGAGCAAGTCACCTCCTCCTCTGTATTAGGCGCGTGTAGGGTTTTTTTAAGTTGGAGAACAAAACCACCGATTCGTTGATTAGGATTTTGGTTTTCCTTCTCAAATTCTCTTGCTTTTCATTCATGTCTCTGCTTCACAAACAGCCCTTGAAGCTACCATGCTTCCGGAAACCTGTAATAGTACGATCCGCTCCTCCTCTTCTCTCTAACAATGGCTTAACTTCATTGACTCGAAATCCTCCTTGTGTCTTGATCTGTTCTGATCCTTGTGGAGGAGGTCGCGGAGAAGTCACTACTTCGAGGCCTGGTGATGGTGTCCACGAATCCCTAGAAGCGTTTGAAAAGAGGTTGGCGAATGATGTTAAGTTGTGTCGCGAGTTGGAAAGGGAATTGGGAGCGATAGGATCATCAAATGGATGGCTACCTACTTTGAAGGACGGCGTGTTGGGTCTCCGAGATATGAATATGAACGCGGAAGTAGATCCAAAACGCATTTTGCTGCCACCTCTTGTAACTCTTCCTCATTGCCAAACCCAATATGTCACCAATGTGGCCATGTCCTCCTCTCCCGAGGAAGAGGACTGCGTTGTGGCTGTCAAGTACTTGGGACCCCAACTTAGCTTTTGCAGACCGGCTCAGAGCAAGTCCGAGTGGATCAACATCAGAATCGAAAGCCCCTGCTTCTTCTCCTCCCCTGTCATGTTTTCCAAGAAAGAAGGCATGTTTCGCATAGCAGGATCTGGAGGCCACCTCATCGGATCATGGGATCACCAAGAACATACCAAGAAGCCCACGTTTCAAAGGGTGTGGTTTCAGAACCCCAAGATGACCGAGAAGCAACGAGACCTTCTGGATTCGTGCTACACAAGCGAACACTTGGTAGAGTCAGAAATCACGGGTGAAACTTTCATGGTTAAGTTGTACAAGAAAACCGACACTATAATCGAAGGTATTCCGAGAATGCACACAGAAGCAGTAATGGTGTTCAAGATAGACGAAGTAGGAAACGCTGTTTACACTGAAGACATCGGAAATCAAAGCATTTACGTCACAAGTTCTGAAGCTTTATGTAACCTATTTAGCACCCGCCGCTGCTTGGGTCTACCTAACTATGTTATAATCAATGACGTCGACGAATGGAGAAATATCAAGCTGGCTGATCCAAAATGGAAGAGACGTCAGTCTTCCACTTAGCACTATCGCACCAGGTGGAATTACTATTAAGTCTTTATCTTTTTTTTAAAAAAAAACTAAAATAACCTTATAAACACCAAATCTCTATGTTCTATTGTTCTCTGCATATGCTCCTGGAGAAGCTTTGCTCACATTTCATTCTTATTGATAACATTAAATAAAGAAATAAAAGGGAGAAGGTGACTTCTATATACATTTTTACATGAAGCAGAATGAGTGAATAACTGAGAGCAAAGAAATAGGGATATATATCACTACATGAACATCAGTATCATTCCAAACTGAATGTTATAGATGATCTAAACCCGGTTGCATCGGATAAAGATCCAAAACGCGTTTTTCTGACTCCTCTAACTCTAATAACCCTGCCTCATTTCCAAACCAAAGTTGTCACCAACGTCGCCATGTCCTCATCTTCTCCTGAGGGGGGATGAAGACTGTGTCGTGGCTATACAGTTTTTAGGACCACAACTCAGCTATTGCAGACCCGCTCAAAGTAACCCCGAGTGGATCAACATCGCGATTGAAAACCCCTGCTTCTTCTCCTCCCCTGTGATGTTTTCCAACAAGGATGACACCATGTTAAGCATACCTGGATCTGGCGGACACCTCATCGGATCATGGGATCTCCACAAACATAGCAAGAACCCAAAGTTGCAAAGCTTGCGGTTTCAAAACCTTCCCAAGCTGACAAAGGCCAAACGGGACCTTCTGGATTCGTGCTACACAAGCGAGCACTTGGTGGAGTCAAGAACCACCAGTGAAACTTTCTTGGTTAAGAGGTACAAGAAGACCGTCAAGATCTTCAAGGGTATTGTGAAAATGAAAACAGAGTTTTTAATGGTGTTCAAGATAGACGAGCAACGAAACGCTGTTTTCACTCAAGACATCGGAGACCTCGTCATTTTCCTCTCAAACTCTGAACCTTTTTGTGTCCCTGCTAGCTCATTTTCCGGTATCGAGTCTAAGTCTAGAGTCTTGTCTTTTCTTATAAACCATTCAAACATCAAATCTACTTTTACTATCTCAAGCTCACTACAAGCAGACCGGATTGGTTTTTGTACTATCAGACAGAATATATTAGAGATATTTTTGCTTAGATTATTAATCCTGCAAATCAAATGTAAACAGAAGATGTTTTGAAGGATTAAAACTGATAGAAATAGTTGGATCGTGAAGCGGTTTAATAGAATTGGAAACTACATAATTGTATATATAAATATATTTTATCTAATTGCAATATTTGGAATCTCGGTATGGGTTAAAAAGACCAGAAATGTTTTTTTTTTTTAACCAACAGATGTAGAAGACCGACGACCAGAGGCTCTTGCCTTAACACATTCGTTTTGGGATACTGAAAAAAACTTGAAGATTGATATTTTAATGCATAAAATAATGGAAAAAAAAAAAAAAAAAAAAGAAGAAGATCGGATTAGAAAGGCGAGCTTTAAGAGTACTCCTCAGAAATATAAAACAGAATTTTTTATTTTCTCTCATTTCTTTTTCCCTTTCTTCCCGATTCTTTCTCTCTCGTCTCCCTCTTTCTCCTTCGGAGAAATCGGAGAAATCAATGGATTCATGTCGAATTCATTAAATTTTCCGGCGTAAGATGGTGGTTTGTTGCTCAGTCGGAGGCGATGGCTTGCAGATCTGTGTAACGGTGAGATACGACGGTTCAGTTCTTAGATCCAATCGACGGTTCGGTTCTCAGCTCCAATCAATTGATGTTATCTTCGCCCAGACGACGACGGCGGTGTAACGGTGAGATACGAATGTTCTTGTTCTCAATTCCGATTTATTGATGGGATTATTGTGATGTTAGGGTTTCGGATTTTTTTCAAAATATGTTTAATATTCTTTTGATTAGTATGAGAATACTAAAATGCTGATAACTTTTGTCTGCCGTCGATGATATACAATCTGAGTCAAGTATATATTTACTATTCTTTTGATTTAAGTTCTCCCCCTTAGAGAACAAAGCAAATAGTAGCTCTTGTTGTTATAAAGAGTCTTAATAATGCATCTATAGCTATTGAGATTTTGGTTAAGTAACGTTTCATGCCTTCACACCTTTTTAATTTATGTATAGGAATTAATATTCAGTTACATATCTCTGATCCTCCTCTGAGAATTTATTTGTCATTCTCCCTTTTCTACAGGGTGGCATGTCTAATGAAATGTACAATACCATTGCCCTTGTAACAGATGGGATTTATGAAGGTAACTTCCTATATTATGTTCAGAATTTACTACTGAATGTCTACTCATTTTTATCATTCTGAAGAATCTTAAGCCGAAAAATGTTTTGTGATGGCCACAGGCATTGCTATTGGTGGGGATGTGTTTCCCGGCTCCACATTATCTGACCATATCTTGCGATTTAATAACATCCCACTAGGCCTGTGACGGATCCGGATATCCGGCCTTTTTAGGCATATCCGGATCCGGATCCGTATCCGACGGATATACAATATTGATATCCGAATCCGGCTTCGATATTCCGGATATCCGGTTTGCGGATATCCGACTAAAATTAAAATATCCGCGGATATCCGACAAAGTATCCGGATCCGAAAAAACTAAACATCGAACTGGGCCTCTAAAAAAATATTCAAGCCCATTGACGAAGGTAGAGATATAAAGTAGAGGCACACTTATTTATAGATGCATTAAAGTGTGAAAAGTTCTTACCCAAGCGATGTGGGATAAAACTAAAAGGAAAAGACAAAAAATACTGAATCCCACATCGCTAGCTGCTTACATTTTACTCCCCAAGCCCTCCTATATATATGTATTAATACTCGAAGGTCAACCTATTTTGTGTCAAGTGGGTAAACCGGATTTCCGGATATCCGGTTAGTAAAAATTACATTATCCGGAACCGTATCCGGTTTAGACGGATTTGAATTTTTGCTATCCGGATCCGTATCCGGTTGGACCGGATATCCGGTTTTCGGAGCGGATTGGACCGGATACCGGATCGGATACCGGATATCGGATAGTAAGTCCCAGGGCTACATCCCACAGGTATATTAATCTCGACTTAAATTTTCTTGCCCCACTGGGATATGATATCCTCAAGCCTAATATTTTAACTCCAAAGTTTTGTTTTCATTTTTAAATTCTAATTGAGATCATATGGAAACTGCTATGAAGCACTATATGAGTCTATAATAACTTATATCCCACGGTTGAGCCACTTTAGTGTAATAACATATTTGCTCTTTTAAAATCATATTTGTGGCTGGTAATCGATAACTGTCTACAGATTTGTTATATATGTAAAATATATGATTTAAATTTTCGAAATATAATAAGCTCCAATGCTTCAACACTTTAATTTCTTTATTCTCTCATTGATTACCAAAAGGGTTATTCCAACCAAAATAAATCTCACGGTTAATGATCAAAATTTATCTTTTAATTACGTTTATTTTTAAAATATATATGTAATTTCTAAATGATATTAATATAATTTATTTAACATCAGTTTTAATTTATATAAAATTTTGTATCGTTTAAAAATGATGTTGTACCAAATGAATAGATACATCAATTATCTAAATGATGTAAATTTATATTTTAAATCGATTTTTTCAAAAGTGATACAATATAATAGAAACTGAATCAATTTTATCTAATTGATGTCAAATTAAATAATTATAATATTATTTAAATTAATTGATTCTAAGTTGTATATATTTACTTCACTTATCAATAAGTAATTTAAAATTGCATTACTTAGTTTTGTGATACAATATAAGTGATACAACATACTCATTTTTGTAGTGAACACAGTAGTATAGAAAAGATGGAAAATAAAAATTGCTTCTTTTAAGTAATACACCCATCTTTTTAAGAAGGTGAGATTCACATCTTCGAGAAAGACTTTGTCTTTATGGTAATGAAGTTGACGATGAAGTTTCTTTTCACAGTGTTTCAGAGAGGAACAAAAGCTCTGAAGGAAGTTCTCAAGAAGTCCAACAATAGAAATCACTCACTCAGTCACAAAGGGTTGATATTCTCTCCTATCTACAAGCAGCATCATGTTCCTCTCCTATACAAAGGTCAACCAGTGGAGCTCACCTTGGAGCAAGAAAAGATGGCCACCTTTTTTGCTTCTTACACTGAGAGCCATTTCTTGCATAAGTCCAAGTTCACAAGAACTTTGGGTCAGATTGGTCCAAGTCTCTTGGGGAAGAGACTGGAGTGAAATCTTGAGTATTGTGATTTTACCCAAATCTACAAATGGGTCTTAGAAGAGAAGAAAAGTAATAATACTAGTGTAAGTTTTCAACCTTTACAATATCTTATCAGTAACCGTTATTTTTGTTTAAGAAATTCTTATAATTGTTGTATTCTTTGAATATAAGAACGGTTGGCTGAGCATAAATTCAAGTGGATCTTGGTGGATGGTGTTAAACGGGAGGCCGTTAACTTCCGATTGAGGCAAGCAAGATTCACGAAAGGACTAATTAATATTTTTTTGATACACTCATGCTGAGATCGAGGTTAAATATGACAATAGTAGTCGAGGGCTATATGAAAATCATTGATAGAATGGAAATTACACACATATTAGGGAACTAGGTTACTGTTAGCTTAGCATATCTATAAGATTAATGTGAGCTCATGTAGTCGAGGTTAAATATGGCAATTACACATATTAGGGAACTAGATTACTGTTAGCATAGCATATTTTTTTTTAGGTAGTGTGTTTGTAAATTGATGTGTATTATACTTATAATACAAATGGGATCTAATGAGCTCATGATTCGTCCCAAGGATGTTACCATCAATTATAGTTAGAGTAATAAGCATCATAATATTTATTTATATTACTAATAAACAACTATAATGATGAAGTGATCCTAAGTGAGAATATCAACCAAAATATTATAATAAATAAATGTAATTTTTTGATAAAATAATTTTAAAAATAAAATATAAATGGACTAACATTGATTTGTTAATTGTAGATATGTTCAGTTTTTTGTTTAATGACTTATGAAATAATCCAGGATAGTAGTGGGTGCAAAGTTTGTTCAGTTTTTTTTTTGAACAATCCATCATACTTGATGGTTCATCTTCAAATATCTTCCTTCCTTCACCATATGTGAGCTACCATCATTGGATCCACTTGGCAAGATCTTCATCAACCGATAGAGAAAAGATGGAAAAGAAAAATTGTTTCTTTGAAGTAATAACCCCATCTTTTCAAGTGGGTGATATATATGAAGTTGTGAAGGAAGTTTCTTTCTACACTATTTAAGAGAGGAACAAAATACTATGAGAAGGAAAAATTATTACTCAGTATCGAACCGATCTTAGTTCCTTTTTTCTTCCACCCCCAGCCATCAACTTCAAGAATGTAGCCATAAAACCATCAAGAATGAAAGCATCCAAAATCTCTTCTTCTCAGAGCACCATCTACTCCATTGAGGATAATGATAACAAATTCTTTCAAAGTTTCCTTGATGGTTTATCATCCAATCTCTTCCTTCCTTCACCATCTGTGAGCTACAATCATTGGATACTCTGAGAGCAAAAGATTTTGGATGCTTTCATTCTTGACGGTTTCATGGCTACATTCTTGAAGTTGATGGCAGGGGGTGGAAGAAAAAAGGAACCAAGAAGATCGGTTTGATACTGAGTAATAAATTTCCCTTCCCATAGTATTTTGTTCCTCTCTTAAATAGTGTAGAAAGAAACTTCCTTCACAACTTCATATATATCACCCACTTGAAAAGATGGGGTTATTACTTCAATGAAACAATTTTTTTTTTTCCATTTTTTCTCTATCGGTCTATAAAGATCTTACCAAGTGGATCCAATGATGGTAGCTTACAGATGGTGAAAGAAGGAAGATATTTGAAGATGAACCATCAAGTATGATGGATTGTTCAAAAAAAAAAACTAAACAAACTTTGCACTCACTACTATCCTGGATTATTTCATCAAGTCATTAAACAAAAAACTGAACATATTTACAATTAACAAATTAACGTTAGTCCATTTAACAAAAATATAATTTATTTTATTTTTAAAATTATTTTATCAAAAAAATTACATTTATTTATTATAATCTTTTGGTTGATATGCTCACTTAGAATCACTTCATCATTATAGTTGTTTATTAGTAATATAAATAATAATAAATATTATGATGTTTGTTACTCTTTACTATAATTGATGGTAACATTCTTGGGACAAATCATGAGCTCAATAGATCCCATTTGTATTAAAAGTATAATATATATCAATTTACAAACACACTAACTAAAAATAAAATATATGCTATGCTAACAGTAATCTAGTTCCCTAATATGTGTAATTGCCATATTTAACCTCGACTACATGAGCTCACATTAATCTTATAGATGTGCTAAGCTAACAGTAGCCTAGTTCCTTAATATGTGTGTAATTGTGATTCTATCAATGATTTCCATATAGTCCTAGACTACTATTGTTATATTTAACCTCGATCTCAGCATGAGTGTATCAAAAAAAATATTCAGCCTTAATTAATCTTACCTTTGGGTGTTCTCCTCTACCGGTGAAAATCTTGTTTGCCTCAATCTGGAAGTTAACGGCCTCCCGTTTAACACCATCCACCAAGATCCACTTGAACTTATGCTCAGCCAACCGTTCCTATATTCAAAGAATACAACAATTATAAGAATTTCTTAAACAAGAATAACGGTTAATGATAAAATATTGTAAAGGTTGAAAACTTACACTAGTATTATTACTCTTCTTCTTCTTTTCTAAGACCCATTTGTAGATTTGGGTAAAATCACAATACTCCAAGGATTTCATCCCAGTCTCTTCCCCAAGAGACTTGGACCAATCTGACCCAAAGTTCTTGTGAACTTGGGCTTATGCAAAAAATGGCTCTAAGTGTAAGAAGCAAAGAGAGTGGCCATCTCTTCTTGCTCCAAGGTGAGCTCCACTAGTTGACCTTTGTATAGGAGAGGAACATGATGCTGCTTGTAGAGAGAAGGGAACAACAACCCTTTGTGACCGAATGATTTCCATTGTTGGACTTTTTGAGAGCTTCCTTCAGAGCTTTTGTTCCTCTCTGAAACACTGTAAAAGTAAACTTCATTGACAACTTCATTATCCACCATAAAGACAAAGTCTTTCTCCAAGACGTGAATCTCACCCTCTTTAAAAGATGGGGGTATTACTTCAAAGAAGCAATTTTTGTTTTCCATCTTTTCTATACCACTGCGTTCACTACAAAAAAAATGAGTGTGTTGTATCACTTATATTGTATCACAAAACTAAGTAATACAATTTTAAATTACTTATTGATAAGTGAAGTAAATATATACAACTTAGAATCAATTAATTTAAATGATATTATAATTATTTAATTTGACATCAATTAGATAAAATTGATTCAGTTTCTATTATATTGTATCACTTTTGAAAAATCGATTTAAAATATAAATTTACATCATTTAGATAATTGATGTATCTAGACATTTGGTACAAAATCATTTTTTTAAACGATACAAAAATTTATATCAATTAAAATTGATGTTAAATAAATTATATTAATATCATTTAGAAATTACATAATTAAAATATAAATTTTGATCATTGACCGTGAGATTTATTTTGGTTGGAATAACCCCTTTGGTAATCAATGAGAAAATAAAGTGTAGTTGTTAATAATTGCTAAAAAAAAAACATTTTTTGTTTGTAAAGAAAAAGTTATGGTATCCCACATCGGATACTTTTTAAATTGTGATGAGACCATCTCTCCTATAAATACCAAATTAGTTTTCTTATTCCTTAGTTAACTGGTTCCATTTATTAAGTCTTAAAATTAGGTAATTAATTGAGTTTATTTTTATCAAGTTAATTTATTTTAAAGATTCTAGAAACCGTTTAGTTAGACTTATCTCATAAATATTAGTTTTAAATAAATGAATATATTAAAAACATGTAAAAGTTATAAATAATTAAATATTACTACAGACAAAATTATTTCTAATAATATTGATTTTAACATCAGTTTTCAAATGATACAAATATTTTACATTAGTTATAAAAAATGTTGCAAAAATTTGAAATCAATTTAGTAAAAATGATGTAAGATTTACAATATTTTTTGTAAGTGATATAAACCAACATCGATTCTACTAACTGAAGCAAATATTTACTTCAATCGATACAAATTATTTGCATCAACAAAATGTAAATCATTTGTTAAAGTGATGTAAATTATTTTTGCGTCATTTAAACATGATACAAATATACAAAATAAATTATGTAAATCAATCAGTTTTTTGTAGTGGTTCTAGAAAAGCAGCTTCAAGATCTAATAGTGAAGATCTAGTTAAGTGGATCCAGTAATTGTAACTTACATATGGTGAAGGAAGGAAGATATTGGATGATAAACCATCAAAGAAACTTTGAAAGAATTTGTTATCATCATCCTCAATAGAGGAGATGGTGCTCTGAGAGCAAGAGATTTTGGATGCTTTCATTCTTGATGGTTTCATGGCTACATTCTTGAATTTGATGGCTGGGGGTAGAAGAAAAAAGGAACTAAGAAGATCGGTTCGATACTGAGTAATAAATTTCCCTTCCCATAGTATTTTGTTCCTCTCTTAAATAGTGTAGAAAGGAACTTTCTTCACAATTTCATATATATCACCCACTTGAAAAGATAAGGTTATTACTTCAATGAAACAATTTTTCTTTTCCATCTTTTCTCTATTGGTTGATGAAGATCTTACCAAGTATATCCAATGATGGTAGCTCACAAAGGAAGATATTTGAAGATGAACCATTAAGTATGATAGATTGTTCAAAAAAAAAAAACTGAACAAATTTTGCACCCACTACTATCCTGGATTATTTCATCAAGTCATTAAACAAAAAACCGAACATACCTACAATTAACAAATCAACATTAGTCCATTTAACAAAAATGAAATTTATTTTATTTTTAAAATTATTTTATCAAAAAAATTACATTTATTTATTATAATTTTTTGGTTGATATTCTCACTTAGGATCACTTCATCATTATAGTTGTTTATTAGTAATATAAATATTATGATGCTTAATACTCTTTACTATAATTTTTCATAGTATATCTTATACTTTTAATACATACAAAAAAATTTACAAGGTTACCTTGATTCATTATGACATTTCATATAATAATTTAACTTAGAGTTGAGTTTTTTTGCCGTAATATTTTATTATTATTAGTTCTACTTATTATTTTCTTTTTTTGAAAGAATGTTTAATTTTATGTTTAACATGTATTTTAAAAATATTTTATTACTTTAAAATAATTTTATAATCGATAATTCTCAATTTGAAATTTAATTTAATTTTTCTTGAATTATTTCTCTTACAACATCGCGAGAATCTAAGTCCTAGTATTAATAAAATTAAAGTGACCACTATTTAGAGTTTTATGTTACAGTTTTTTTTTGTTCCTTTTTGTAAAGAGATTTCCGAAATTTGGAATTTAAAATCCACTAATTATTTTTTTTGTGGGTGGCATATCATATGTACCACTGCTTGCAATATTAGCGTGTACAAATGAAAAAGACAAAATTTTAAACTTTTAATCATTAATTTGTGGGTGGCATAACAACATATGATTAGGTTTTTAACATCTACGTGACTGGGTCTGTCGTCAGTACATTGATTTGTACTAAAGAACGCTATACTAGTTAAATCAGATGCTCTGCGGTAAAAACAAAAAAGAAAAAAAAAAATCTATTTAACCTGCAAACATGTATCAACAACAATGCTCTTCTAGGCTACCATAGATTAGACGTCAACGTCATTGAGATTAATTTTAACATTTGTTAGTAATCATCTCATCAACTAGGTCTTTTCAAACATCAAAATAGTGATGATATAGGCTCCAACCCTCCAACTGGTAACACGAGTTATCGTAATCGAGTTGCAGTAAGTATTTATGTAAAGTGTAAAGACTAGGTTATGCGCATGAGTTGAGCAATGCTGCAAGAGTATTAGAAGTATTTGATAATAATATTTTTGGAATAGTGGTATTTTTGCTATATATTATTCATGTAATAATGATAAATTTCCTTTCAGGTTCTCATTACAATTTGTAATTTTGTATACTACTGATTAGTGATCACTTAAATACAAATATGATATAACAACGATACAAATTTGTAACAAAATTTTGAAACAATGAATAAAACAACTATGTTAAATATTGCATGTAGCTTTTAAAACAAAACATTTGTAACTATTATTTAGTGACAGTTTAGCTATAAATACAGGTTGTGGCATAATTAGTGACAATATTATCCCGGGCCGGACGTATTGAAGAGGTTGTTTAAAAAAGAAAAAATGTATTTGATTGTGGCATTGTGCACCCACTAAATCTAAAACTCTGCACCCACTAATATCCTGGGTTATTTCATCAAGGCATTAAACACAAATTTAGACATATCTTCAAAGGAAACAAAAATAAAGAAAGAATAAATAATAAAAATCCATTTAACAGATCAACGTTAATTCTAAAACCCAATTATATTAATGTAGTTGTTTCCACTAAAGGCACTAAGTACTAAGTTTTAATTTAATTGTATATAAATAAGTACAATAATACAGTTGCATTCTATTTGTAGCGTATTATTTTAAAAGCGTTGACGAACCGGTTCGACCTTCTAAGCAATGATGAATGAATCTGTAGAGACATTTGTACGATGTTATGTTTATTATAGATACTTTTGTATTTTTTATTTATTTAATATATGTGCCCCGATGATGTGACGCAGAACACGTCACTCACCATGTCTTGTAGTGGAGACACTTTCTGTTTAGTCTCATTCTCATACCTTTTTCATTGTTAATTCAATTTACTCTTTTAGATTTATTGGTTTTGGATCATGGACCACGCCTTGAACCCGAATTTACATAAGAAACAATAAAACCCCATCATCACCGGTCTCGTGACCAACCCGAAGGCAAAAATAAAACCACGGTCTCGTGACCAACCCCGGCCGGATTTGCCTTTGTAATGCATACGAACCACCAAGCTGATCGCGGCACAGTCGATCTCTTCTTCTTTTGCCTTCGATCGAAACAAAAACAATAATAATATTTCTTCGAAAACATTTCCATTGCTCCAAAGACTTCAACAATCTATACACAACTGTTGGAACGGTTTGATTGAGGATTCAGTGTTTCTTTGATACTAGAGAAAGAGTTTGTAATTTGGACATAATGGTGCATATCTATTAATACACAGTATCGATTTCCCCTTCTCTCTGAATATAAACTTAGCAATACGATTTATACCAGTCTGGTCGAGTCAGTTACTAGGCACATTGCAGTCCAGTGTAAGCTAGCTTCCCGTACGTTGTGTTTCAGCCTCCTTTTACGTTCTCTCGGACTGTGCAGTCCTCACCTGCGACACCAGGTGATCCACTTGCTAACTGGTTCTCACTAACAGAATTTGGATAAGGAGAATATCGTGGATTTGGGCTGCGTCGTGAGTTCCGGTTCTGGGCGGCAGCTGTAGTGCTCCTGGTCGTCTTGGCGCGAGCTTTTCTTCCCTGTCAGATGATTGCCAAAGAAGACAAAACAAAAAATGAGGACTAGATGCTCAATGAAAACAATACATATTGGAATATGGGTACAAAGCTCTCCAGGGGAGAAGGAGGCATGCGACAGTTCTCACCTTTCCCATGCATTTTTCCAGATGAGGAGCAAACCTTCCTGCAACAATTTGTCGCCCACAGTTCATGCAATTGAAGACTTCATTAGCTACAGGAGGGTGAGTCTGACCAAATATATCAACAACAAATTTGGTGTTGGTTTCAAGGTTGTTGCTAGGATCAGCGACCTTAGCACGAGCTTCCACAGACAACCTCAACTCTTCTTCTACAACCTCCAAATCACGATCAAGCCCTAGTCGTGCTACCCGGTGACACTCAGATGCTACATCAGCAATTACTGAATCCACAAGATCAAGAAAAACTTGGGACGAAAGCTGCAGCCAAAATTAAAAGAACAAAGAAAACGTAACTTCTTAACTTAGTAGTTTCCACTACGACATTGCTTTGACAAGGAACAAACAGATTCTCTAACTAACTGAATTGCTGCTCATTAAGGGGAACAATGTTCACTACCAGAGACACTACTACTAGTCTATCAAAGTTACTACTAAGTTTCCAATTTCAGATTCTAGTAAAATTTGATGTCAAATGTTGAAACTGTGTTCAATAGCAGAAGACATATCATGTACACAGCAGCAAACCAATTTTATCATCAGATGAGACTAAGTGAACAAAATACCTCAGTGTGAGAAGATTTATTACCATCTGCCCCAGACATTTGAATCCTCTATCGATCGAGATGCACAATCATGTCTGCCAAAAAACCCAAAATCAAAACCAAATCGTAAATAAGGTGACTACAATTAGAGACTGAATCCTCCACGGACGTGATCCCTATATCTACCAGATTCGTTTTCTTAGAGGTTCGAAATCAATTTTATACAAATATCATCAGCGTGCGTGCATACTGTACAAACGAATCAAGTGTATATACATGAAAAACAAAGATACGAAATCGCCATGGAATCAGAAAGCTTACAGTATTAGACAGCTGAGTCGCGGCGGTGAATGGAGGACGGAGAGAAAGTTTTTAACTTACACTCCGAGGCGGAGAAGAAACAACCAATTCAGGCCACAGCTAAAAACAATAAACGGCAAGCGTTCCTTCTCTTCAGTTTACAGACGACACGCTTTTCCCTTTCATCGCGACCTGCACTCCACGTCGTCTAATTTTTGCTTGAAATTTTTTATAAAAGCCCATTTTAAGGCCCATTAAAACATGTATTGCCGCTTTTTTAAATTTCTTGTTTGGCACAATTGCCTTTTTTTTTTTTTTTTTTTGGTTTCTTCTGAAATCTTTCAGAATCACTCAATCCAACACAAGCGTACAAATACAACGTTTTCTAGTTTGGAGAATACGTGAGAAGATAGATATTTTTTGAATGGAACAAAATAAAACAGTTAATAACTTTTGTATTTTTTTGTTTGGAGAAAGAAAGTGCAGAAAAAGAAAAGACAAGAGAATGTGAGACACGAGGAGGGGACTCCTCTCTCTTACGGAAATTTCCAGGAAAGTCACCGGAGCAAGGTATGGGAGCCACACGATAAGGATTTTGTTTTTCAAACGACGACAACGACGTCGTGATGTAGCGCAATCATGCACGTCCTACTCTCACTTTCTACACCAAACCTTTATGCAACAAATCCATCCTACTAAATTATCTCCATTAATATTTAATTTATTTAAACTCTTCTTCTTTTCTTCTGTGGTGGTGACTGACAATAGTTTTCTTCATTTGATTAAAATATATTTACACAGGTTTTATATTATCTATTCCAGTGAGGAGATACGAATAGACACAACCCCCAGAGAAGATAAACAAAGAAAGATGATGAACGAAGCAGCCATTAATCTATTATGAGCAGGAGGTGAGATTTCAGAATAAGAGAGTGTACCTCCTGATCTCATGGTAACTTCGACGGTGGAGGCCTTGAGTCCTGTAGACGCCGAGGAACTTCCCTTCACAAGAGACAAACACTACGCCATGCATGGAGAGATCTTGACTGTAGTTCTTGTCATCATCTTTGCTGTCTTCCTCTTGTTCCTCGTGTTGCTTCCTTGTCTTAAACGCCGTTACAGTCACCAGTCCGACCTGTCAGAGGAGGAGGCTTCCTCGAGCGGAAGACTCAAGCCTTTACCTGTTGTAAGCAAATAATATATTTCGACATATATAGCCACAGGCCAAACAACTAACAACTGCATGTATTGAGTGTCTTATTACAAAATTTCAGAACGTCTGTATGTCGTCATATTTCTCACTATTGGATAGAACATTACAACATTGTACCTAGCTGCAATTGCAGCTGAAAAATAAGATCCATGGACAACAACAACAATATGAGATTTTTTCACTAATACGTACATATACAAGAAGATGGGGATTATGAATGCAGTTTTACCTCCCCGGGGCAATCTAGCTGGGCCCTTTATTTGATGATACAGAACAAAGAGAGGGGCGCTATTAGAAGAGTAGAACACCAACCAGTGCAGAGGTTAAAGAGATGGTGAGATTGTCGTCAATGTCGGTGCTTATGGGGAGTGATTCCACAAGAGCTGATGCTATAGAGATGATGGCAAACCGAAGAATCATTCCCACGCTATCCTCGATGTAACCAAATGAAGCAAAGTAGTACATATACCCAATAGAAGCCAAGAACCCGGCGGTGGCCATTCCAATGCTACCAGCAAATGATTTGTTTCTGTTGTAAGGAAGCCTCTCTGTTCCAAGACGCCTCCCCACAATGTCAGCCATACCTTTTAACAGCAAGTGAGGAAACATCGTGTGTATAAAATTCATCATTCAAAAGTTGGTAGTATTATTGTATAAAACTAAAGCTAACTGTACGTACCATCTCCAGCGCAAAGGTTGCATATTACCGCAATAGCGACTGGGGAGGTTTTCCAACAGAAGATACAGGCCACTGTGATTGAGAGTGCATAATAAAGAGGTCCTTTAAGTAGTTCCCTGGTGCAGAAGAAAGCAACTATAGACACTTTGTGAAGTGACACAAAGCAATAATAAAGAGAACTGAATCTTGATCATAGAACCCAAGATTGCTAAGAGATAGTTAAAAATTCAAATACTAAGCATGTGATAGGTAGTGCTTTGTCTGAATCAGCTACCTGCGATCTCCATGTCTGCTCATTGACTTGATGGTTCCTTCATCGTGGTACACTCCAAGGCCTAGCAATAGCATCCTTATAATATTGAGTCCAGGTATAAGAGATGCAAAAAGCGCTCCTTGGATTCCAGAGCTGAAATAATCAGAGTATTAGGATATTAAACTGGTGAAGCTAAAATGCCAAGGAGGTCATATCAAAAATCGAACTCTTTCATTCCGTTATTATTACCTGAAGAGCGGCCAGCAAAGCATAAAAACTAGCCCAATGTTTATATGCACAAGCTTCCGTATGAGTTTCTGAAACAAAAAAACTAACACAAATGTCAACAGCAGATGCTATAAAACCAATGAAAGTTCAGTTTCAACAACAACACCAAAAAAAAATGCATTACAGTAATATTTGCTAATCAGCAGTTACCAAGTCCAATCTATACAACAGCACCATAAAAATACGCACGGATTTCAAAAAAAAAAAAAAAAAAAAGAAAAAAAAAAACATCCTCGATTTAGGTTCTGAGCAGAGTAGAAGATTCGTCTCTCTAATGTATACCAGAATTAGGGGTAGCAAATGCGTCTCCCTTTCTCATTGAATTTTTTTGTTTTTGTTTTTGTTTGGTTGTATCTGTATGTACTCGCCATTAATGCCATTACTCGATAAGGCTACTAAACTAACACAAGGTTGCTACGTTTCTACCAGGAAATTGCAGATTTCGAGTAAAAAAAACAAAATTAAAAGGAATCGAGGTGTATGTATGTATGTATGTGAATTGGGAGCAGATAAGGATAAGGACCTGGTCGAAGAAGCCGCGTTTGCCAATCTCACCCCAGAAAGTGAGGCAGGAGAAGGCGATGATGCCGGTGATCCCACACGCGCTAAAATCCGATAAAACCGAATTTTCAGGAAACATTACGGCGGCAGCGGCGGCGAGTGAAGAAGGAGACCTGCTACGAGAATCGGTCGTCGGAAACCTAGAGCGTGATCTAAGACTAGTCGGGATTGGAAGAAGAGTGAGGAATCGTGGTGGTGGAACCGGAGAGAAGAAGAAGAAAGGGAGAGAAGAAGGAGGAGAAGATGAAATGAAGGAGCAGAGGCTAATACTAGTTGTAGTAGTAGCCATTTTCAGCAACGACCTTTTCTTCTTCTTTGGATATTGTTTTCTTGTGCTTTCTTCATCCTCATTTAATTTTTTGACAGCAGGGTTTGGTTTAGTTTGGTTGAAGCGCACAACAAATTTGGTTTCTTGATGACGATATTAGCCCATATTTATTCCCCTGAAAGTAAGAGTGGGGCATAAATCATATCCCTATAATTAATTTCCCACAAGGGGTGTTTTTTGTTTACTGAATCCTGATTTGTGTGTTTTTTTTTTTTTTTTCGGCTTTAGTGCAATTTTTTTGGTTTATTAGTTTTATTTTCGATTCGGTTAAGAATAAGCCGAATTGTTGATTTTTTTAATGGGTGGTCTTGTTTGATAGGGGGAAGCACAAAGTTATGTTGGACATGACTTGTGATGAGAGAGAGAGAGAATCAAAGTGGAGTGGATTCGAACAATGGAGAGTTATGTTTTTGCGGAGTACTGTATCTGTGACAAAACCGCATGTAGTATCTTTTTTTTTTTTTTTACAATGGGTGGGAGTCGTGTTTTAGCTATGCTCGTCCACAATAACAACAAGATTAATTGAACATGTTTTCACTATGCTTGTTATTAAAATTAAACTCGTTTCTATGGAGGATTGTTCCAACTTCCAAGTATGTACTATCTACAATTTGGGTGTTCTCCTCTACCGTGAAAATCTTGCTTGCCTCAATGTGAAAGTTAATGGCCTCCCGTTTAACACCATCCACCAAGATCCACTTGAATTTATGCTCATCCAACCGTTCCTATATTCAAAGAATACAACAGTTATAAGAAACTCTTAAACAAGAATAACGGTTACTGATAAGATATTGTAAAAGTTGAAAACTTACACAAGTATTATTATTTTTCTTCTTCTTCTCCTTCTCTTCTAAAAACCATTTGTAGATTTGGGTGAAATCACAATCCTCCAAGAATTTCACCTCAGTCTCTTCCCCAAGAGACTTGGACCAATCTGACCAAAAGTTCTCAATGAACTTAGGCTTATGCAAGAAATGGCTCTGAGTGTAAGAAGCAAAGAGGGTGGTCATCTCTTCTTGCTCCAAGATGAGCTCCACTGGTTGACCTTTGTATAGGAGAGGGACATGATGCTGCTTGTAGAGAGAAGGGAACATCAACCCTTTGTGACCGAGAGATTTCCACTGTTGGACTCCTTGAGAGCTTCCTTCAGAGCTTTTGTTCCTCTCTGAAACACTGTAGAAGGGAGCTTCATCGACAACTTCACCATCCATCAGAAAAACGAAGTCTTTCTCCAAGACGTGAATCTGACCCACTTGAAAAGAAGGGGTTATTACTATAATATGGGGTTATCTTGTGGGGGATGGGGACTTCCTCCACAACTTCATATATCTCACTCACTTGAAAAGAAGGGGTTATTACTTCAAAAAAACAACTTTTCTTTTCCATCTTTTCTCTACCAGTTGATGAAGCCCTTGCCAAGTGGATCCAATAATGGTAGCTCACATATGGTAAAGGAAGCAAGAGATTTGAAGATGAACCATCAAATATGATGGATTGTTAAAAAAAAAAAAAACTGAACAAACTTTGCACCCCCTACTATCCTGGATGATTTCATCAAGTCATTAAACAAAAAACTGAACATATCTAAAACTAACAAATCAATGTTAGTCCATTTAACAACAATCAAATTTTAGAAATTAACAAAATCCATTTAACAAATTAACGGTAGTCCTAAAACCAAATTATATTTATGTAGTTACACGTCTCTTTTGCTTGTAGATATATATAAACAAACCAACTCCAGCCAAATCATATTATTGTTACCTATTGGCTTTATCAGTACTTTCATACAATTATTAATTAAGACGCTAAAAATCTGCCTGTAATTTCTAACTAAGCTAATGCATTTTACTTTTTTGATCAAAAAAAAAAAAAAAGCTAGTTCATTTTACTAATCATTTATTTTATGATGGGATTTTGGTTTAATGATTTAGCTCAAAAACTGGTGAACTATGAAAAAAGAGTAAAAGATTTAGCTCAAAAAAGATTTGTGGACAACTCATTTATCAAAAACTCACTTATCAGCAATTATATAGATGGAACTGCCCAAACCAACAAAAACTTAAGGGGAGGATTGTGATTTTACAAAAACTTAATGAACACAGAGTACATGTGTTACACTTACAAATGAATGAGGTTTTCATCTCTAATCACATCACATCAACCCAATACAAATTTGAATCTATTGTAGGCCCTCGTTTGGCTTTTCTTTTTAATGGAAAAAAAATGGTTGACAAGAAAAAGAAAAATAATTAGTAATATGCAACCAAGTTGCTTTGGATACAGCTACAATTTAGCACAACAAATAATATTTTAATTTATATAATAATAATATATGTTAGTAATAGTTGCGATTTTTCCTAGTATTTTTTACAGATTTTATTTTTAAAAAATTATATGAGTTTGTCTGTTAATTATAGAATTGTGTCTTTTACTATAAAAAAATCATGTGGTTACGTCTGTTCATTGTAGAGTTGTATATTTTTACAGTATTTTGTTCCAATAGTTACATTTATTTAAATATTTATGTCTTTTGAACTATATATATATATATCTTCTTAGATAACTAACAAATCATTGTTCGCTAACAAATCATTCTTGCATAAGCCCAAGTTCATTGAGAGCTTTTGGTCAGATTGGTCCAAGTCTATTGGGGAAGAGATTGAGGTGAAATCCTTGGAGGATTGTGATTTCATCCAAATCTACAAATGGTTCTTAGAAGATAAGGAGAAGAAGAAGAAGAATAATAATACTCGTGTTAGTTTTCAACTTTTACAATATCTTCTCAGTAACCGTTATTCTTGTTTAAGAGTTTCTTATAACTGTTGTATTTTTTGAATATAGGAACGGTTAGATGAGCATAAATTCAAGTGGATTTTGGTGGATGGTGTTAAACGGGAGGCCGTTAACTTCCAAATTAAGACAAGCAAGATTTTTACCGGTAGAAGAGAACACCCAAAAGTAAAATTAATTAAGGCTGAATACTTGGAAGTTGGAGATTGAAGTTGGAAATCAAGCCGGTATGATTGGTCAACCAAACGGACCACGATTTGTTATTATGGGCCTATTTTGGGCTTATATTTGCTAAACAATTAGAGCTGAATAGTAGTAGTTGACTTTTATAGTCAGAAAGTCAAGTTTTCATGGTTTTTGCTTTTCCAATCAAATCATCAATTTTTTTCTCATGATTATTCTGTTCAGTTGTTGTATGAAAGACAATTCAATTATTGTGCAAATTACTCAGATTTTGATAAGTATAGAAAAGTGATTCAGATTCCCTCACATGGCTTGCCGTGACACTTGACCACACGTCTCTCCGCCTTTGTTAATTTCTTTATATTTCAATTTTGCAACTATACCAACAAGGCAACAACACAAAAACGTACCAGTTTTATTTTTGTTGAATAGTAATAATAATAATTGATTTCAGTGTTTGAGACTTTCTTCAATATTTTCCATCAAATAATGCCAACCTAATCCTCAATTATTATTATTTTCTTGTTTGTTTAACAATCCTCAATTATTTATTTCTTGATAAAAGAAAAAAAAAAATCCTCAATTATTCGCTATTGGTTTGTATATATCTTTTAAGAAAGTATAATTCATGTGTTTTCCAGGTGTGCGGGCAAAATAACATCAGAATTGGTTCTGTCTACTTTTTATTTTTATTGTTTCAAAACGTTTTACGAGAGTCGTTGGTCCGAATCCATATTACAAAACTTAAATTAGTAAAGATGATGTTTCAGAAAGTATCCCTACTAATATCTTCGATTTTTCATTTAAATCACAACTAATCCACCAATAAAAACTGAGTACTTGCTTAAAATGTTAAGCTCAATTAATTAGATAAGAGATATTATAAGTAACCAACCGACAAGAAGACCGCATACCTAGTTAACCAACCTATCTTGGCATCACATGAAACCATAACATTGGATTAGTCAGAGAGGCTTTTTTTTAATTATTATATAAACCAAAACGAACCAACCATCTTAGTTATACAATATATCCTCTAAACGTTATGCAATTATTAAATCTCTTTACTAATCTGAAGGCTTTCACAAATTACAGCCTAGATACATAATTACTAGAATAAATAAATTTAGTAACTACAGTAATGAGTTACCAAAGCAATAAATAAAAAGCAGAAGGAAAGTATTAATATCTTCAAATATTTAAAAAGTAGTAAGAAACAAAAGATAAAGTGGTCTGGTTCGTATCGCACCCATTGGAAACAAAAGATAAAGTGGTCTGGTTCAACCAACCAGTCAACCACCAAACTAAGTCAGTCAGTCTCAGTGGTGAAGTTCGTAAACTGTTCCCCCAAATAAGCGAAAAAAAAAAAAAAAAAACTCCTTTTTCTCTCCAAATTATTGACCTTTTTTAAAATAAAATTAATAATTCACAATCACACTACTTCATCGTCTTCTCTCTCTCCTTTTGTCTCTGTAGCAGTGTGTTGTCACCGGAAGACACAGCCTCTGTTTCCAACTCCTTCTCTCTCTCTTCTTGCAGAGACTAAGAAACCAAAGTTTATGACAAACTCGACCTGACTCGATTGAATCCATCTTGCTCTCTTCTTCATAATCACAAACCCTTTTTCTCAGATTCTCCAAGTGATATTACAAAAAGAAAAAATGCGAAATCTAAAACTCTTTGAGAGATTTAAGAGCACACAAATCCACGCCTTTAACACACAACAAGACTCTCCTTCTACCAGCAGTAACAACAATGTTACCCCTCGGATCAACTTCTTCGGTCATCCCAAATCCATTACCAAATCCAAATCTCGTTCTCTTCTCCCTCATGGTTTCCCCACCACAGAGCTACTCGAGCCTCCCTTGGAGTCTTACCTCAAACCTATCGACTTGGTTGAGTCATTATCGAATCTTTACCGGAGAATCGAGTCAAGTTCCGAATCCGAGACTTCCATGCTCTACCTCGAGCAGTACGCTGTTCTACGAAGTCTCGGTGATGCCAAGCTCTTGCGCAGGTGCTTGCTCAACGCCAGGAGGCATGCCATTGATGTTTCTTGTAAGGTTGTTTTGTCTGCTTGGTTGAGGTTTGATAGGAGAGAACACGAACTCGTTGGAGTTGATTCCATGGATTGTAATGGGTTTGCTGTTGAATGTCCTAAGACTTGTTTGATTCATGGTTATGACTTGAATGTAGTTGATAAGGATTGTGATTGTATCACGGAGTATGAGGATAACAACAACTTTGGTGGTAGTGATGACATTAAAATCTCTAGTGCTGATGAGTTCTCCGGTTTAGATGAGGCTAGTGATTTTTCCTTCTGTATAGGTTCAGAGAAGGCTAAGTGCGTTAGGTGGCGAATCGCAGCGCTTTCACGTCCCTTTGAGGCTATGTTGTATGGTTCTTTCGTGGAGTCAAGAACTTGTGAGATTGATTTCTCGGAGAATGGTATCTCAATTGAGGCAATGTTGGCACTGAACATATACAGTAGGATCAAAAGAGTTCATCTGTTTCGTGTTGAAACTGTCTTTGAGCTGCTTTTATTAGCAAGCAAGTTCTGTTGTGACGATCTGAAGTCTGCTTGTGAGGCTCGCTTGGCTTCATCTGTCACTAACATCGATAAAGCTTTAACCTTTGTAGAGTACGCGTTGGAGGAACGCACAAAGCTTCTTTTATCTGCTTGCTTGCAGGTGTTTTTGAGAGAGCTTCCCCAGTCTCTCCAAAATCCGCAAGTGATGAGATTCTTCTGCAGTTCCGAAGCAAAAGAACAATTAGCTTTTTTGGGTTCAGAGTGTTTGTTCCTGTTTTACTACTTCCTCAGCCAAGTAGGCATGGAAGAGAAACTCACGACTGAGCCTATGTTGATATTGCTAGAGAGAACTCGAGAATTTGCTCGCACAAACTGGCAAAAGGCTTTGTCTTTGCATCAAATGGGATGTGTTCTGTTTGAGAGAAAGGATTACAAAGCAGCTCAGTTTCATTTCAGATTAGCTTCAAGCTTAGGGCATGTCTACTCATTGGCTGGGGTATCAAGAACTGAATATAAACAAGGGAAGAGGTATTCCGCGTACAAGCTCATCAACTTTCTCATCTCTAGTCACAAGCCACATGGCTGGATGTACCAGGAGAGGTCTCTGTACAATGTTGGGGTTGAGAAACTAAAGATTTAGCAACCGCCACTGAACTTGACCCGTCTCTGACTTTTCCGTACAAGTACAGAGCTGTGATGAGATTCGAACAGAAGCAGATTAAAGAAGCCTTCGAAGAGATTGATAGATTAATTCAGTTCAAGCCTAGTCCAGAATGTCTCGAGCTGAGGGCTTGGCTGTTTCTAGCCATTGGTGACCGCGAGCGCTGTTTAAGAGATCTTAGAGCAGTTCTGTGTTTAGAGCCAAATTATGGTGTATTTGGTGGGAGAATGAGAGATGATTTGGTGGAGGCTCTAACCGCGCAATGTAGTGAAGTAGAGAGCGAAGCGGATTGTTGGGTGAAGCTTTATGAGAGATGGTCAGCTGTAGATGATGTTGGGTCGTTGGCTGTTGTTCATCAGATGCTTCAGAATGATCCCAGCAAAAACCATCTGAGGTTTAGACAATCTCTTCTTCTCTTAAGGTAAGATGAATATTTTTGGTTTCTCAGGCAAAACCCTGCTTGGTGATTATTTTCAGGAGTTGACAAAAGCTTACATTGTTTTGTGATCTGTGTGACAGATTGAACTGTCAAGGAGCTGCAATGAGGTGTTTGCGAATGGCATGTAACTTGGCTACTTCTGAGGCTGAGAGGTTGGTCTACGAAGGGTGGCTTTTATACGACATGGGTTATGTAGACAAAACTCTTACGAAAGCCGAGAAAGCAATCTCTATTCAGCGTTCCTTTGAAGCATTTTTCCTCAAAGCCTATGTTCTAGCTGACAAAAATCTCAATGCCGACGAGATCTCTTGTGATGTTCAGGTTCTAGAGGAAGCCCTCAAGTGTCCTTCGGATGGGCTACGCAAAGGACAGGTTTGGCATTTTGATATCTCGCTTTTCACTTTCTATTAGTCATACTGTTTTCTTGTTAATCTTTTATGTTTTGTTTCTGCAGGCTCTGAACAATCTTGGGAGCATTTACATCAATTCAGGGATGCTAGATCAAGCTGAAACCGCGTATAAGAACGCTCTAGAGATCAAACATACTCGTGCGCATCAAGGGCTGGCGCGAGTTTATTTCTTGAAGAACCAACGTAAAGAAGCGCTCGAGGAGATGACAAAGCTGATCGAGAAGGCATGTAGCAAAGCAGCAGCCTACGAGAAACGGTCTGAGTACTGTGAACGTGAAAAAGCCAAAGAAGATCTTGACATGGCCACAACACTCGACCCTCTGCGAACTTATCCCTACAGATACCGAGCTGCCGGTAACTAACTCTTCCTGTTCCTTATTAAACATCTTATAAATTTAGTAGTTAAAGAAGTGATTGTCTGTGTGGCAGTGCTGATGGATGATCAGAGAGAGACAGAGGCAGTGGAAGAGCTGTCAAAGGCGATAGCTTTCAGACCGGAACTGCAAACGCTTCATCTCAGAGCAGCATTCCACGAGGCCACAGGAAATCTATCATTGGCCGCTCAAGACTGTGAAGCTGCTCTCTGTTTAGACCCTAACCACACTGAGACGCTCCATCTCTACAGCAGATCCAAGGATCAAGCTTCTTCCATTGACAATACCATTTTTGGCTTAGATTAATTTGAAGGTATCAACCACATTCTCCCATTTGTTTAATTCATCGGGATCTCTTAACTTTTATACACAGATGCTGTAAAGAAACTGTCATTTATTATTAATCTTACCAATGGTTTCTATGCAAAACCAACTGTTTATTATATACAGTATTTAGTCTTTTAATGCAGAGGAAGATAAAGATGATCATCACTTCAAAGTGTCATTTGTGTGTATATACAGGGGGACACCTAAAAGGACGGCTCCATTCTCTTTAGTTTCCTTCTGTGGATATGATCTCCAGCTCCGTCCACCACCGTGGAGATAGCCTTGGCATTGCTGCGTCAGCTTCTATTCCAGTTATCTCTCTCAACTTCACCACAACCTCTCTCATTGTTGGTCGCCGAGCAGGGTATGGATTCATACACTGCCTAACCACTTCCAACAGTCTCTCAACAGTATCCTCCTGAAACGTTTCCAGGGTCGGATCCACAATATCTCTTGCAGGTTTTGGTTCGAGAAACAAAGAATCCGGGTCTGGTAACTGCGCACTGATGATTTCGAACAGAACAGCACCGAAATTAAAGACATTTGTCTGGGGATCAAGTAATGAGCATTCTAGAAGATTCTTGCTCGAGGAACTCTCCTGAGAGGGGAAGATGGAATTGATGACAGAAAAGTCGGAGACTTTGGCAGCGTTGTCTTCAGTTAAGTAGACAGAAGAGGAGTCCAAACTGGTGTGCAAGATGGGTGGGTTGAGATTGTGCATGTGCTCTAGACAGTAAGCTATTCCCATGAGGATTCTGAGTCTGGTTGGCCAGTCCAAGTGCTCCGCGTGTTGAGCTGCCATGAAAGATCGGTTCAAACAGGTTAAGGATTGTATCAAGTTAAATAAGAGTGATGGGAAAGATGAAATCCTCACAGTGCAGATGCTCGGAGAGGCATCCATTGGGAGCATATTCGAAAACAAGCATTCGGCTGAAGGGCTCTTCCTCGTGGCAATAACCGATCACATTCAGAAAATTCTTGTGATCCACTTTGGATAACTTATGCATCTGCAGAAGCAAAGTTGAATTATTCTTCAATGGCAATGTCAATCCCTGTTCAAAACAAAGTTGCAAACGAGTTTCTGGTACCTTTTGTAGCAATTGTGTTTCCATGGCGGTGGACCAGGCTGCACGAGAACCAGCCCCGGCAGACACAACGGCGATTTCAACACCTGTGGATAAAGTTCCTTTATAAATGGAACCGTCTGAGAAAGAGCCGATGACGTTACTGAAATCTTCGCATGCTACTTGTAGCTCAGATAGCTGCAGCCTCGGAACATCTGCTGCAAAAAAAAACTACATAATAAGAGGAACTCAATATGAAGAGAGAAGAAAGAGAGAGTGTGTTTGCCTGTGATAAGAGCATCTTGAAGCTGGCCACTATTGGTCCAAGGCTTGATTGGAATCTTTCGACTGAAGATAAGAAAGAAGATGATTAATGCCCCCGAGACAGTGAATACCCCAACGACTATGCCGACGATCATAAAAACCTTGGTAGACTTTTTTTTAGTTCTTGGAGGAGTCTGAGACTGAGACGGAGATGGAGCCGAAGGCACAGGCAGGGGAGTAATAGCAGTTGGGGTCGTCTTTGGTGTTTGTGCTGGTACACCACTTTGAGGAGGGCTCGGGGTTTCATCGCCTTCTTGTGGTGGTGGTGGAGGTGGCAGGGGATCTCTGAAGGTTGCAGATTCAGGGGATGGTGGGGAGGCATCCAGGGCAGGGCCTTTGCCAGGAAAAGGTGTATCAATCAGGATGCGACGGTTCCCATTAACTCTGGACTGGATTAATGAATTATCTTGAGAAGAATCAAACACTTCTACAATCTCTTCAGAAAAGGATTTGTCATGATCCAAAGACACACAAGAGAGAAACAGAGAGATGAGGATCAAATGAAACATATGTACCTTGGGAGTTGAGTTTCAGAGGAAGATAGGTGAGGAAGATGATGATTGGGAGATTGAATCTCCAACGTCTATTGGATCTCATTAGGTAGGAGATTGATCTCTTAGCTTCTGTGGTTTTATATTTATCTGAAAGAAGGAAGAGAGAATGTTGGAGGAGAAACAGTTGGAAGTCGTCGTTGAGGACAAGAAGACAAATCAATCGGTTGCTACTACTCTTTCAACTTCTGTTTTTAATTTTCTTATCACTTTCTCTTTTAAAAACAAAAAAGAAACACAATTTGAAAAGTTATTGCATAGACTTGACTACTGACTAACTTAACAAAAGTTCGATAATTTAAACTTTAAGCAATTGTCAAGTAAATCTTTTTACCTGAATTTCACTAATAAATATGTTCTTGATTTTTTGTATGTTTGATCTAATATGTATTATGACATGACAAGGGCGTTTAAAACGTAGACTCTTCCAGTCATTTTGTTTAATCTGAAAAAGTCTATGTTCGAGATAATATATTATAGTCTGTCTGCAAAGGAAACACACGGCTACTCGATTGGCTCAGATGGTCGAAGCATCCATGGGTCAGTGGTTGCTCTCGATACCACCAGTCTTCGAGTAGCTGTATATCAGAATACAGTACACCACAACCTCTATAAATTAATTGAAAGAAACAAGGTACTGTTGTGGCCCAATGGTTGACAACAAAAAAAAAAGGTATTATAAAATACCTTATAATTTTTTGGGTTTAAATATGGTGCACTGGATAAAATTTTAAGTAGTCATTTTTACGTTCTAGAGTTGTTACTTTTTCCTGTGTTTGTTATGTTACTGTCAAATTGTCAATGGCCAACAAATCTTTTTTTTGTTGGTTCTTGTTGTTGACACTTGACAATCAGACCTTTAATTTACTTAAAAATCATGGTATGGCTGAGTTTTTTAATCGCATCTGTAGAACAACAAAACCAAATTTGCGAGGATCACCCAACCCAATAGTACAAATTTACAACCTAAATCATCATTAATAACCAATAATCATTGCAATTGGTTACATATTTTTACCTATTCTCGGAAAAAAAAAAACTGATCAAAAACATAAAATAACCAAACTTTTACCAATGGTAATATGGACAAATCAATCAATCATTCATCCATGACATCATTTTTAACCATGCACATAAATATAAATATACATTCTTTCTTAAGCCAGAAATGTGTTTATCCACCAACAATTATTTATATCATTGCTACTTTTTTCTTTTACTATTTTTTTTTGCAATTCACATTTGCCTATAGTTTTTAAAATTTTCTTCCTTACCACATTTAGATCTACAATTTAAAAATTCGAAAAAAATAACACTTGTTTTTACAGCAAATAATAACAGGACTTTAGCTGCTAATCACGTTCACATCACACACGATCTAATAATTCTCTAAATTATCTTAAAAAAAAAAACAAATCTGAAGCTGCTACTACCTCTTTCCATTTCGAATTATACAAATTGGAAACAAAAAATTAGATTTAAAAAAAAAACAAAATATTTTTAATTATTCCAATTTTTTCGTGTAGTAGTAAATTAAATTTAAAGAAAGAAGAAAAAAAAAAAAAAAACTAGGAATTAATTAGGGTGGGAGGGAGGAGATGCAGTGGTGGTGGTGGAGAAGGAACAAGAAGAACACCTAACGAGACCATTCTCGTTACAAGCTAAACAAGTTCTGAACCCTCCTCCTAATTTCTCATTATGAACCTTATGGCTCCCATGACAATCCTTACACGGTACAAATCTATGACCACCACACATCTCACATACCCCTCGTTCTATCTTCGGCAACTCTTGTACCATCTTCTTCAGCTCACCGATCTCGTGTAGCTTTACCACCTCTTCCTCACCTCCGATGTACCGGCCACCGATAAACACTCGCGGAAGCTTCGGCGTTATCTTCTTCTCCTCCTTCTCGTTGTTGGCGAAGATCCGTTGTAGCTCTGTTGAGAAAGACGCGTCCATTGAGAGATCTCGTTCGTCGATTCGTACAGGGAAGCTATGGAGGATCGATGTAACGGATTTGCAAGCTTCGAAGGTTTGACGAACCACGCGGAGGCTTGTGAAGTAGACGACGATGCTGTTCTCGGATCCTGGGATTGTGATTCGTACATCTGGCTCGGGTTTTGGTTTTGTTTGTGGTTCGGGATTTGGATTATTACGGCGTATAGGTTCGGAATCGGCGCGGAGGAGGGGGTTAGATTGTTGACGAGTTGGCCAGGATTTGAGGATTAAATTAGCTGCGCAGACTCGGTGGAAGACTCTGGAAGCGTTTCTGGGAGAAGGACAAGGAGAGGAAGGGAAAGAAGAAGAAGGTGAAGAAGAATCGTCGGAGCAGAGATGGTGGATGTCTTTGAAAGAAGCGGTGGTGGGAGAGTATGTGTCGTGAATCTTAACCGACGATTTACGCCACGGCCGCCACATTGACGGTGGTAGAAACGGCGGAGAAGTTTAAGATTTTTTTTTTAAAATTAGGGTTTGTTTGGGATTTGCAGAGAATATGGAGTTTTTTTTTTTTTTTGGGAGAGAGAAGAGAGAAAGAGAGAGAAGAGGGCTGAATGGTTAAACAAAAATAAAAAAAAAGTGGTTGGAGCTTTTGTTGTGTTTTTTGTTTTTGGGTTCTCTAACAATTTGCTTGTGAGGTAAAAAATCAAATAAAAAACAAGATTGGTTGTGATAAAACAGGTGATATTAAACGTTACTAATTATAATTAGGTGCAAAAAAAATTAAGATGCTAATAATAGTTATTATTGATCTGTTTAATGCTTTTTCTCCTTTTTCCAAGATTTGTAAATTGTAAGGTTGAATGAACACTGTATGAGTTTTAAAGAGAGTAAAGACCTTTAGAATTGCGAAAGCATTAAAAAAAACATAACTATATAGCATTATAAAATGCTACTTTGCATTTTTTTCTGAAGTTATAAATCTTACATTTTTTTATGCAACAGTGTATTTTTGCACGGTAGGAAATTTTTATTTACTTATTATAGGTTCATTAATATATGGTATATGATAGAACAGATACAAATACAAAGTATATATAGTACTTTATCAAAAAAAAACTAGATATAGTAAAATACAAAACCGCAAGAATTTAAACTGAATCTACAATTTAGGAAAAATACTCGTAATAGAGTATTATATGTATATGTCCATGGACTCGGAAGCTATTATCGGATTGTGTATGAGAGAGTTGGGGATTTTGAGATTCCAGCAATGTTGTATTAACGGACGTAGTTATTATATAATGCAGATGTAGTTATACATTAAAATAAAGATACTAAATGGTTTTTGTGACAAACAAACCAAAAAAACTAGACAAGTAATAAAAAAAAAAAAGTGTCGTTCAATCTTCGTTTTGGTTTTCTCCTCGAAGGAAAAACAAAAACATTTGAAAGGTTAATGTTTAATAAATGAGATTATTACAGTTAAAAGTTTAATTACTACAATAAATTTTGTTTTCAACAGTATTTTTAAATATTTCTTTTTATGGATAAAAAATATGTATACAAAAGTCAAAGAGAAAACTGGATATTATGTTGCCAAATGGTTAATGAAATTTATGTTCCTATGATACTACAGCTGTATTCAACTCATACTATATACATTCCATATCTTTTTTTTTTTTTTTTTGTATACATTCCATATCTTTTTCATAAAAGTATTAAATTCATATCTTGACTTTTTGTGTTTTTTTTCTCCAAACGACTAATGCGAATGGTGTAAATGAAAATTTGAAAAAATGGAGTAATACATGTTGCGGTAAATAAATGAACACGATGAGTGCACATCAAGTCGGCAAAGAAGATTTGATGAATGTATTATAAATAAATGTATAATAAATTTAAGCTTACAGTTTGAGTAAATATGGTAGCAGTAGCCAGTAGAAGAAGTAACTGAGGCTATTAACAGAACACGATCAATGACAAAAAGAAAGAAAAGAAAATGAATGCTAATTTATGATACTGCGATAATAAAGTGTATCTGCATAAAATATACTACTAGTTATATGATATTGTTGTTACGATAAGTGTATATTAAATAAATTAGATTAGGACCCGTGCTAGAACACAAATTGAAATTTTTTTTATTTATATTATAATTTTAGAATAAAATATAATTATATAATTGTTTTTTAAAAAAAAAAATTGGATAAAACATTATACAATAAAATTATATGCTAAATATGATGGCTTGAAAAAAACACCTATTTTGTAAATTTTATATTGTTAATCTTGTAATTTTATGTATGAAAAATGATTATGCTTGTTGTTTGTTGTTTGTTTTTATTTTAATTTTCGAATATGTTTAGTGAAAGATTTTTAATATGACCCGTCTTTAGGTAAGATTTATTTTCAACTACACAATAAGATCTCGGAAATCACGATTAAGTTTGATAAGTTGCCAAGATTTTATTCATTTTTACGACTAACAGTGTATTTTTATACCTAATAGTATATATTTTGTAACAATATATGGAATACTAAAGTTTTATATTGGAAATTATATAAATCATTGGAATATTCTCTTTAAGAAGATCCGTTCGGATATTCTTAAGTGTATACATATAACCCAAATATTGATCAATTAATCTATAACATTTTTTTGTAACCAACCTATATTTAATCTATAACCTATTTTGTAACCAACTTATAAAAATTATATAGTCTACAAAAAAAAAATTGTGTACTTCCGTTTTATTATATAGGGGATTCATCTATGCACATTTACATATTTATCTCTAACGATTCTAACTGACGAATAATTGATATGTATATATTTTACACATTTTCATGATGCATTTGTCATTCATTTTGTTCTCTTAACTCATTGCTTTGTATTGTTTTTAGTCTCTTTTGCACAACATGCATATCTAGGTAGTCTTTGCATTGGTCTTGCACACATCTTGCATTTTGGAGTTGTTTCAGGTGTTTTAGGAGGTGTCCAAACAATCAAATGCAAATAAGGATCAGGAGAGCAGTTAAGCGACTCGATCTACACTACCCAGGACGCAAGCTTCCACGTCTTTGATCGAGTCGAGTGAAGATTTTACTTTGGGATTCAGCTTTCGACGTCTTCATCAAAGTTGTAGAGAATTGAGTCATCTTTTCAATGCAGTTTATTTCAAACCAATCGGAGTCGTGGTTCATGAGTTATCTCCGTTTTAGTGGATGCATGTACGTTCAGAAATCCGACTCGACCCGCATGCAAAGGAGAGCTCCCACTCGATCGGATGTTAGCAGCGACTCGACCAAGACGTCCCAGGATAGCTCCCGAGCACCCTCAAGACGCGACTCGACCAAGACGTCCCAGGATGGCTCCCGAGCACCCTCAAGATGCGACTCGATCAACAGCTCCCGAGCACCCTCACGTCGCGACTCGATCGACAGTTTCGAGCACCCTCACGTCGCGACTCGATCGACAGTTTCTGAGCACCCTCACGTCGCGACTCGATCGACAGTTTCTGAGCACCCTCACGTCGCGACTCGATCGACACTCTTACGTCGCGACTCGATTAACACTCACGATGCGACTCTATCGACGCTCTGAAACCGATGTCCCGGTTATGTCCCGAAGACGCATCCGAGAAGAATTCCGAACCGACGTTCTACATTGTCGTTTTATGTTTTAGAGATTTCCATGTTTTCCTATAAATAGGTTTTGTTAAGTTTTCACTCGGACATCTTAGCTTTTATCTCGTTTTTGTTCTTCCCTTAAGGTTTACCCTAGCCACCTAAAACGCTTGACACTTTGTATCCCGATACCTTTGAATTTATTCAGTATTTTGATTCGATTTCTTCTACAATCTTGTTCATCTCATTTTTACCTATCTAAGAATGCTTGTTTCAATATTTTCGAGTTTGTATCTTTGATGATGATTTTCGGATCGAGTAGTGTGGTAGTTCTTGAGGATGGGATAGATTAGGTGGAGGATCTTAGGATGTAGTGTGCTTAAGCTTTGATTGTATGATTCCCTTCTGGACTAGAGTTAGAAATACTAGTTTCTCTCTGATCAATTGAACGGGTTTTAGACATTTCCGCATCCAAAAGGTGTTCGATGAAATGTCTGACCACTAGTGCTGAGACTTACGTTCCTAGCCTAAGAGATTAGTTGTCTAGGATGTTTGTTGACGTGAATGAACTTGATTTTCATGCCATGCTTGATCATGTTTCTAGCGAGAGCTAGGTTTGGAAGTGGTTGAGTTTGAGTAGCTTCGTCAAGAGATTGGATTAGCTAAGTTGTGATGTTCATTGTTTAGGGATAGTTTGCTTGTGGCATGTTAAACACTCTGTAGACTAGGTTACCCCACCGACATCAATTACTCCCATCCTTAGGACTTCTATTTTATCCGATTGTTTCGTATCCTTAAGCTTGTTCTTTATTTCTTCCAATAGCTTGCTCATTTGTCTCGCTCGTTTATCTTATTTTTGCTCTCTTAAGTTATTGCATTTTAGCTCTTGTTCAGTAAACTCGTTTTGTTCTTGCATCTTGTTCACTCTAGGTTGTTAGACAAAAACTCATTTCGAATCGGCTTAACTTGTGACTGCTTGATTGCATCTTGATTGTTAGTAAAGTTTCCCATTTGGATTGACACCTTAAGTACTACAACTACATAAGGTTAATTGAGACCTGCTAGGACGCACAATAATCCTAGTATCAATTTGGCGCCGTTGCCGGGGGAGATGTACGGCTAAGACTATGCTACTATCCATGCCATCACCACCCAAGCTGTAGATGTACGGCTCACTGAGGACAATGAGAGTTTAGATGGGGAGGATTTTCTTCAAGATGTAGTTCAGATAAAGGATCCCGTCGATGTGCTCAAGGATCCAATTAAGTCAGCCAAACAATCTGATCCTGAAGCTACTAAAGAACCCGCTGCTCTCAAGGATAAACCTGTGAGATTCATTCCTCCACCATACAAGCCAACTCTACCATTTCCAATGAGGTTTAAGAAGCAGCTTACTGAGAAGTATAAAACTCTTTTTGAAAACCAAGTCAAGGAGATTGAACTTAGGATGCCTTTGCTTGATGCATTTGCACTTGTGCCTCAATATCAAAAGTTTTTAACTGACTTGGTAACTGAAAAGACCAAAGAGAAGGAGGAGATAGCTAAAGGAGCTCAAGCTAAGGCTCTGGAAGATGAGAGGGTAGTACATGACATAGGTGGGGTTATTCATGAATGCAAGGCTGTTATTCAGAAGATGATTACCCCAAAGAAGCTAGAGGACCCTGGTTCTTTCACCTTGCCTTGTTCTCTAGGTCCATTAACCTTCAAAACGTGCCTATGCGACCTTGGTGCTTCAGTAAGCCTCATGCCACTCTCTGTAGCTCGAGGCTTGGATTCAACGAATACAAGTCATGCAACCTACGCTTAGTATTGGCTGATAGGACTACTAGATTGCCTCATGGTCTATTAGAGAACCTGCCCATCAAAATTGGACAAGCTGAGATTCCTACTGACTTTGTGGTGCTGGGAATGGATGAAGAGCCTAAAGATCCACTAATCCGGGAAGGCCTTTCTTAGCTACAGCTGGAGCAGTTATTGATGTCAAGAAGGGGATGATTGATCTCAATTTGGGTAAGAATTTCAAGATGAAGTTTGATATCAAGGATGCTGAGAAGAAGCCAACTATTGATGGGCAGACCTTCGTGGTTGAAGAGAAAGATCAAAAAGCTGGGTTTGACATCTTTGAGGGTGTGAATGAGGCAGAAACAGGAGTTTGGGTTACCAAAGAAAAAACTCGAAGGGGCACTCGACCGTGTTACAACTCGAGTGCAGTTGTTGCTCTCCTAAGCGTCATGACCTGCTTCCTAAACTTCACCAACCGCAAGAGTCAAGTCTTCCCGCTGACAGTTTGTCTCGAACTCCAAACTACCAAGATTCTAGGGGATTCAGTGAGAGAGTTAACAGCTATGGTGAAGGAGATGAGTGGGCAAATCAAGAAGCTCCAAGGTACAATGAGAAGTTCTCCTCCAAGGAAATTAAGGAAGAGGTTTGGGATAATGAAGAAGAGCAATTCATTTGTTGTTGAACCTGGGCAGAATGTTAAAGAGTATCTGGCTAGACAAGACATTCTAGAGGGGTCTCGAAGCCTCTATGAACCTCCCAAAGCATAAGGAGTATGCAAAGTCAAGCTAGAGACTTTAAACAAGCTCACTTGGGAGGAAGTCCCAAAGGTATCTCTGTAAATACAATCTAGGATCTTGTGTTTTTAATTTTTGTTTTTCGTTTCCTGCTGTTCAGGAATCCACAGAAAGGAGTATGGCCAACTAAAGTGGCAAATGAAAAAAATACAAATAGCAGAGTGTTGGGTTTTGCAAACATGGAATGAAGCAATAGAAGAGGAGCTCTGAAGCTCTTGCCGACGACTTAGAGCTACTCCCGAAACAACGTTCTCTCCGACTCGATCCACCGTCCTAGAGAACCTGCTGAAACAGCCTCTTTATTCCGCTCGATCGAGAAACAAGGTTCCGACTCGACCAACGGTACTAGTTGCCGTTCTTACGACTCGATCCAGTATCACCACACCCTCATTCACGCTCGAGTCACACCATTCGTCAAACTTCCTTTCGTTCGTCCCCGTCATCACCACACAAAGTCACACGAACCAGAGCTGCTCCCGGAACCAACCATCACTCCCACTCGATCGACGACGAACCGTAGCTGCTCCCGGAACCAACCATCATCTCACTCGATCCGCCGTCGCGAGCACCGACTCCTTCATTTACAACTGAGGTACTCCTACATTTCCTTTGTATATACCATCTCATCCTTGCATTGTTTCTATTATGATTCTCAAATCCTACTTCAAATTTCTCTTACACACGGACTGTGTAATTTAAGTTTGGGGAGGGTTGGAGATGATGTATCCGATGATGTTTTCGTGATTCTTATTTCAAATTTTTGCATCATATCATGTTTGAGTCTGCATTCATCTATTTGCATAGAAAAGCCATAAAAATTTCAAAAATTCCAAAAATTTCCACAAAAACAGAGTGTTCATGTAGTTTGCATTTGCATATTAGGATTGAGTCTAGTGTTGTTCATTTAGGAATGTTGCATTTAGCATAGGGGTTGATGATGATTGAACCTTGTTAGCATGTTGGATTCAATAGGATAGGATCAAGGCCCTTGTTATTAGTCCTTTGATGCTTGTTGATTGAACTTGAAAATGTAAGATTGAAGCATGTTTTGAATTGACGTCATTCCCTATCTATCTGAACCTAAACCTGACTTGCAATTATCTTGTTATGCATTGAAGCTGAACTCATGGATACCATATACATACTTGGATTGTCTTTCACATTTTTACCACCCTTGTCAATCCAACTAGCTGATTCCCATTTTTGGAACAGTTTCCCGCACCCTTAACCAACCGTCTTTCAAGCCAATTATATTCTTGAGTGTCGGGCCTTTTCCGAGTTGAGCTTGCTAGAAAGTGTTAGGTTCTAACCGACAAGAGTAAGATCCTGTGTAGTTCTAGTTCGCGCTATCCGGACTAGTAGGACTAGGTGAGAACTCGACTTTGGGTTTTGGGATTGGATTTGTTCGAGAAAGAAAAAAAACGGGTAAATAGTCATTGAGGGGGAATGTGTTTTCAAGGTTTACAAGTCTAGTAAAGGATGTTGGTTGTGAAATGTAAAAGAGTTATTGGTTCTGGGCATAGAAAGAAAAGTTTAGACAAGGAAGAGAAAGCAAAACGCTTAAGAAGTCTAGAATTCTAAGAAAAAAAAGAGAACCATAGTGATAAAAAAAGTTTCCCATCCGCTAGATTGATATGAAGTAACCTCCTCCTAAGGCTAAGTTAAAAGAATGAGAGAATGGGTTTTAGAAGAGATATCGACAAAGGGTAGAGATAAGACCAACTTCTGGGTTAGAAAGTTAGAGCTAAGTTTCCTTGGGACCTTTGGGTAGACGGGTACTACTCTTGTATGTATCAGTTGGTTTCAACCTTTAGCCTTCTCTTAAGCTTAACTCATTTTCGTGAGAGATCCCTGTTCAATATTGTTAAAACCACTTGCAAAGGAGACCATTTTTGTCTCTACCCTTTCACCCCGCCAAATGAGTTTGATGACATTGCATAGCTTGATTCATGGTTCTTTGTTAATAAATGTTAAAGGGAATGATAGAAATGATGGCATGTGTAGACTAGCGTTCGGAATCGTTTCAGGTTGTGATGAGCTTGTCTAAAGTTTTTAATTAGAGTTCCTTCACCATGCATCATAGAACTAATAACAAGGACCTTGATTCTAACTACTCTATTCAGCATGTTTTAGGTTCTGAGACCCCATTTTCAAACCTCTCTTCCATACTTTGTTCTGGTTGTTTGCTTGAGGGCAAGCAAAGAATAAGTTTGGGGGAGTTGATATGTATATATTTTACACATTTTCATGATGCATTTGTCATTCATTTTGTTCTCTTAACTCATTGCTTTGTATTGTTTTTAGTCTCTTTTGCACAACATGCATATCTAGGTAGTCTTTGCATTGGTCTTGCACACATCTTGCATTTTGGAGTTGTTTCAGGTGTTTTAGGAGGTGTCCAAACAATCAAATGCAAATAAGGATCAGGAGAGCAGTTAAGCGACTCGATCTACACTACCCAGCGACGCAAGCTTCCACGTCTTTGATCGAGTCGAGTGAAGATTTTACTTTGGGATTCAGCTTTCGACGTCTTCATCAAAGTTGTAGAGAATTGAGTCATCTTTTCAATGCAGTTTATTTCAAACCAATCGGAGTCGTGGTTCATGAGTTATCTCCGTTTTAGTGGATGCATGTACGTTCAGAAATCCGACTCGACCCGCATGCAAAGGAGAGCTCCCACTCGATCGGATGTTAGCAGCGACTCGACCAAGACGTCCCAGGATAGCTCCCGAGCACCCTCAAGACGCGACTCGACCAAGACGTCCCAGGATGGCTCCCGAGCACCCTCAAGATGCGACTCGATCAACAGCTCCCGAGCACCCTCACGTCGCGACTCGATCGACAGTTTCGAGCACCCTCACGTCGCGACTCGATCGACAGTTTCTGAGCACCCTCACGTCGCGACTCGATCGACAGTTTCTGAGCACCCTCACGTCGCGACTCGATCGACACTCTTACGTCGCGACTCGATTAACACTCTCACGATGCGACTCTATCGACGCCTGAAACCGATGTCCTGGTTATGTCCCGAAGACGCATCCGAGAAGAATTCCCGAACCGACGTTCTACATTGTCGTTTTATGTTTTAGAGATTTCCATGTTTTTCCTATAAATAGGTTTTGTTAAGTTTTCACTCGGACATCTTAGCTTTTATCTCGTTTTTGTTCTTTCCCTTAAGGTTTACCCTAGCCACCTAAAACGCTTGACACTTTGTATCCCGATACCTTTGAATTTATTCAGTATTTTGATTCGATTTCTTCTACAATCTTGTTCATCTCATTTTTACCTATCTAAGAATGCTTGTTTCAATATTTTCTGAGTTTGTATCTTTGATGATGATTTTCGGATCTGAGTAGTGTGGTAGTTCTTGAGGATGGGATAGATTAGGTGGAGGATCTTAGGATGTAGTGTGCTTAAGCTTTGATTGTATGATTCCCTTCTGGACTAGAGTTAGAAATACTAGTTTCTCTCTGATCAATGGAACTGGGTTTTAGACATTTCCGCATCCAAAAGGTGTTCGATGAAATGTCCGACCAACTAGTGCCAGAGACTTACGTTCCTAGCCTAAGAGATTAGTTGTCTAGGATGTTTGTTGACGTGAATGAACTTGATTTTCATGCCATGCTTGATCATGTTTCTCTAGCGAGAGCTAGGTTTGGAAGTGGTTGAGTTTGAGTAGCTTCACAAGAGATTGGATTAGCTAAGTTGTGATGTTCATTGTTTAGGGATAGTTTGCTTGTGGCATGTTAAACACTCTGACTAGGTTACCCCACCGACATCAATTACTCCCATCCTTAGGACTTCTATTTTATCGATTGTTTCGTATCCTTAAGCTTGTTCTTTATTTCTGTTCCAATAGCTTGCTCATTTGTCTCTGCTCGTTTATCTTATTTTTGCTCTCTTAAGTTATTGCATTTTAGCTCTTGTTCAGTAAACTCGTTTTGTTCTTGCATCTTGTTCACTCTAGGTTGTTAGACAAAAACTCATTTCGAATCTGGCTTAACTGACTGCTTGATTGCATCTTGATTGTTAGTAAAGTTTCCCATTTGGATTGACACCTTAAGTACTACAACTACATAAGGTTAATTGAGACCTGCTAGGACGCACAATAATCCTAGTATCAATAATTAATTTTAAAATTTAACATTAACTCGCAGTACATCGCAGACATATAATTTTTATTATAATTTATATTTATGTTGTATCTATTTGTTAAATATTGGATGTTTTGTAAATAGAGAAATAACTAAATTTTCTAATTGTTGTGCGGATAAATGTTTATATTATTTTTTAACCCGCAACTTATAACAATGTTTGTCCCGTATATCACTAGGAAGATCGGGATCTTTTCTTCGTAGTATACCTGACAAAGCGGGAGGATAAGACTGGATACACTCAATTAGTTCAAATGTAGATAGAATGAAATACACATTACCCTCAAGGGACTACTCCGTTGGCCCAGTGACCCTTGGTCAACAACAAAATGTTTCTCTTCGGGGATCGCGCCAACGAACGAACGAAATGCTTGAATCCGAAGATGCCGAGTAAGTCGATGTTCGGTTCTATTATACGCCTCAGCCTTTCGCTACTAATACAGCAAAACCAGTAACTGAGTCGACTATAGTAGCAATACACTTCATGATCATTTGTTTGTTATATTTAATTTGTTTTGTTTAGTGTTTAAGATTCTATTTTGATTTTTAGTTATTATAACAAACAAAAAAGATCTAAATACTTTAATTATTTTATATGATGTGATTAAAATCAAATTTTCCTAATAATTTAATTATTTTATACAATCTTAGTTAAATTAACTTGATTTTATGTCAAAGATTTTAATATTAGTAGTGTTGATAAATAATTAAATGAGAATTTAACCCGTGTTAACACAAATTTAATAATATTTTATTAATTACAACATGTCTTTTTTATAACTTATCTATTATATAACCACATTATATAATATCTTAAACTTTTTTAGTTTTACATATTCGTAATAATTAAATTTTTATTAAGTTTATATATGTTGATTATAATATTTTATTAAATGTCAATCGAAGTTTTTCTTACGTTAAGAATCAAAACTCAAAGTTTTTGAAAAATAAAATAGGAATCGAATTGTTGTTTTTTTTGTTTGCGAAGGATTCAGATATAGAATATTTTCAAAATGCAACAAAATGTGTCGGTAAATATCTTATACTTTTTATTTCTAAATTGATTGCTATTATTTATTTAGTTGGAATGAAATGTAAAATATTTATAAAACAAAATCTGTATTAATATTAGTTTTGGAAATATTTTAGGGATTAATGTTGTAAATAACTTCTTAAATAAACAAAACTAAAAAGTCATAAAAAAATTGTACTTAAAAATGTTAATATTGATGTATTATTCAAAAAATATAGTATTGTATGTAATGGATTTTTAAAAAAATGGGCAAGACAACAAGAAATTGAAGAAAGAGAGAAGTGGGAGTAAAGACTAAAGAGGAATAATCACGTGAGGCGGGACCATCGAACAAAATGATTACTGTACATTTGAAAATGTGTACAACCAAAGCTACTAAAGACTAAAGTACAATAATACTACTATTTACTTATATTTATTAATCAGCCCAAATCTCATTTTCTGTTAGTATTTGACAACTTATGATGATGACCAACAAATTCTCTAGCTAAATTTTGTTCTTTTTTGTTTTTTGTTCGGTCTCGGTCTGTTATGTACTATAGCTTATTATTTTTGTTTATCAGGTTATGCGCACATACAACAAGAATACTTTTTTTTTTTTTCTTTTTTAAGAAAAGTGAGAATTTTCTATATGAAAAAAATATTTAGCTCATAAACTGAAAAAGTTGATATAATGGTTAATAAGAATCAATAATTAAGTGAAAGTGGCACGTGTAGTGGAGAGTGGTGGGTTCTGAAAAGCATCACGTGTCACCACCACACTTTGACGAAAGCTAAAAGATGATGAGCATATGTCTCCTTCTTCCCCGATATCCAATATGATTGATATGCACGAGCACGAGGAGGACTCGAGATTATATTTCTTCTTCTTCTTTTTTTCCCCACATATATTCGTGTGTGTGTGGGTAATGGATGTGTATTATTCGTTGTATTGTACTGTATTGATGGGCCTATGGATGGATTCGCTATATAACGGGCATAGCAGACTGCCCAAATCCGTATATTGGTTTTGTTGCAATTTGTTCCCCTCTACAATTTTTCTTTAATATTTGGGCTTGGCGGCAGGTGTTTACCAGCTACTAATATTGATAGTATCTACTATTTAGGATTTGTATAAATCAGTGCTTGATCAGGTCTCTTTCATTACAAGTTGTTGTTGTCAAATTGTAATGAAAGAGACCTGATCAAGCACTGATATATACAAATCCTGAATGTCCCTGGTCATGATATTTTGTGTTATAGAAGTCTAGAGATGGTAAAATCTAATCAAGATTAATAAGTTGAAATTTCACTCTTGCAGTAAAAAAGCAAACCACAAATCCTAAGCTTTTTTTTTTTTTTTTTAGTTTTAGTGCACAATGGCTTTTACAAATGGTGAAAATGAATTTGACGGCATTAGTTTTGTCCTTAAGCAGACAAAAGAGATGGGTCTTCCTCAAGGGCCACACCACAAGTATCTCAAACCAAAACCTACACGTACCCTACCCCTTTATGTTTCCAACACAATTCATATCACCATTATGTTCATCACATACTATATATAATAATTACGATTTTTAGTGTTACAACCTGAATATACAATACAATCTTACCGAGTAAAATCCAAACTTAGCGTGAAATGGAGCGGAGCAACGTGTTATGTATATGAGAGAAGTTTGGGCGTTTTGAGGGGGAATTGTTCCAGCAATTGATCATCAGAGATTTTAAGGCTTGAGGACATTCCTTTGGGATATCCGGTCTTAGGCCACAGGCCGCAATCCCAACTGCCGCCTGCACAGGCGAGCAAGTTGCATAAGCTGCCTCTCCCGTCACCATCTCCCACAGTACCATTCCAAAACTATATGCATTACTCATCCAAGTCTCTGTCGTATTTTCCGGGTCACCAGCTATGATCTGCTTTCAACCATGTCATAAAGAATTTAGGTTACATCACAAGCAAATCTAGTAACTTCGTGTTAAGATCCAAGAATTAAACACTAAATGCTGGCTGTGTAGAACCAAGAACCCGTGTGCTCTAGTAGGAATGATTGGACCATTTTCAATTGCAAGTGGCTTAACGAAGCTAAAACTCGTAATGAACGATGGTTCGAAACAAGTGGAATAAACTTATATACTGAAGAAAAGTTATGTCTGCTCGATTTATGAAGTGATAAAATTGGAGGTGTAAGAGATTAGACAGAACCTAAGTTAATCTACTTTTCTACGATATATGAATCCAAAAGTGACATCCAATAACTGCCCAGACAAACACAAAAGGTAAAGCAGATATGGCCAAAAGCAAAGGAACTTGTTTCGTTCAATAAGAACAAAAATGTAGTGGGTCATATGGGGACAGTAGAGATGAAGAACACAGGTCACGCGATTTGTTTCCATGAGAATTATCATAATGGGGTAGAGAAATTTATGAGCAAGCTTTCACTTTCACTTTCACTTTCAGGTGTCTAGTTTTATGTATCATTTGGCTTAGAGGTAAAAATAAAATCACGATATGGCAAGCACGATGATGCCTACAATCTAATTCTCAAGTCAAAGACAAGAATAGAAGAATGCATATGACATACCTCAGGTGCAAGCCACCGATAGCCATCAGTCTCGTACTCCACAGCCTCACCAAAGCTCTTACAAGCAGTGACTATTCCAATATCTCCCAAACAGGCGTTGCCATGTTTATCTAGTAGTATTCTTTGCGTGTTAAGGTCCCGATAAGCAACACCATGATCATTCACGAACTTCAGCCCTTCGGCTATGTCTATAGCAATTCGCAATATCTGCTTGGTTTGAAGCTTCTTATTCTTCAACATCAGTTCATGGAGTGACCCACCTTCCATCAGTTTTGTCACAATGCATAATCCATGGTTCTCATCGATGCAAACGCCATAGAATTGCAGAATGCTCTTGTGTCCACAAGCCATCAGCTCCAAGAAATCTTTTCGGAGCTCGAACTCATATGAATTCCCCTTATCACAACCTTTTAGTTTCTCAATTCCCACTCTTTTTCCGCGGAAAATTCCTTTGAAAGAATTTGGTCCAACCTGATCACCGAACTCAAAACTATCAGAATTCAATAGCCACTTTCCAATCTCATTGCCACCTGATTGGATGGTCTGCCATTCATCTACTGATACTGCAAACGAAGAACTAGGAAGTGGAGTGTGAAGCTGGATCATACTATTCAAGTTTTCTACCTAGCCTATTACTATGCTGAATGGACTCTTCTTCAACACCCCCAAGTTCCCCTACACCACCGTTCTGTTCTTGACAGCCACAAAGCCCAAAAGGAAGCTTAACCGATGTCGGTTTTGGCTTCCTGGTTGCAACCTTGAGGGCGTTTTCAACCCGGGTTTTAAACATATTCTCTTGCCCTGATTGATCCAGAAGAAGAACAACACCGAGAGTCAACCCTTTCTTCTCAAAGATTTGTATCTTCTTGCAAGAAATGGAAGCACCATCAAGAGCGGCTGACATAGTTGACCATGAAAGAGAAGAGTTGCAGGCGAACGTGAGTCTGAGGACTGAACCACGAGGCTCCTCAGCAGACACTTCTTGAATCATAAACACAGGATTGTCATCTCCGGAAGCTTGCTCTATCAACTTAACGTGTAAGAATACTTCTTTCATATCGAAATCAGCCTGACTGTAACTGTTGAAACAACAACAAACACACCAAGTTACCTAAATTGCTCCTCCATAGTACTTCTACCAAATATATATATCCAGATTCGATTCAAACTCACACACTATCTATTTTAAGTTTTTAACTGTCCTTAATTAGAAACTCAGGTTTACCTGAAGGGCAAGGAATCATAATGCTTCTTGAGATTAGATACGAGCTTCTCCGGTAACTGACTGCCAGGATACATCTTAGCAAGATTCCTCACTACAGTAGCCCACACGAGCTTCCTCCCGCCGCCGCCACCAGCTTCGGCCTTAGGCGACGGAGCTCCACCGACGCTCTGGTTATTATCCCGGGGGTTATCGAGACTGAGCGAGTTTTTAAGCGACGCAATCGCGCCTGACACATTCCGGCTGAGACGGTGAAACCGCTTCTGCATAGCCGATGAGCTCTGATCGAAAACCGTCGTGGATCCTCCTCCTCCTACTTCGTTCTCCAAAGTGGTATCAGGCGGAGGAGACGTAATAAGTGACTCGGACCTGTCGTGAGTGCGCATGAGTACCTGATCGACAAGATCGTCGTCGGGACCGCCACCACCACCACCTCCGGCACGGCTCGACCAGCACTCCAAGGCTGCAGCCATTATATATTGTAGGTCTTCGTCGGCAATGAACCACAGAGATGAAAACGGAAGTGTAGCTTTCAGATTTTCAGGGATTTTTATTTAGATTTCTTACTTACATCTCTCTTTGGTTGGCTTTAGTGAGTACGACTGAGTCATTTATGTGTAAAAGCAGTACGATTTCTCACACTCTCGATCCACTCACTCACTACTACGCTCCTGTGTATTTTTTTATCTTTATTATTAATTGTTTTTGTAATTGTCATTATGTGTTGGACCAATTTCATTTAATTTCTTTCAGATAATTATCTCTTTAGTTGTGGATTGTGGTCCCTGCATAACATAATTGTGTTTAGTTTTAAATGATCACCAATCTACATACAAATTTAACATCTATTCCAAAAATTATTCTTATAACTAGATTTTTTTTTAGTACAAATCTTGATTTGTTTTCCTAATAAATCCCTTTTCAAACACATGACTCAGGTTTTAATTTATATCACTACTGTAATGGGCCAATATTAGGCCCATTAATATCGATAGTCGGGATCAGTGAAGAACTTCGCAACGTTTTCTAATAAAAACGAAACGGCACGCGTTGTTTCTTGTCGTTTGTCAAAAAGTCCCAAGTCAGCTTCCAACGACGACGTTTCGTCAGTAACTTTTTTACCCCATCATCGTCGTCGTTGTTCTTTCACGAAGCCGGATCTCTTCTTCCTCTGTGTGATCGGAGGATCTGCAAGAGCTCCTTCCTTACCCAGAAGTACAAAGAGAGAGATTCGCTACCTAATTTATTATATGGCTTCTACAAGCAAATTTAATCCTCTCGAAGAAGAAGATGATGATGTGGAAGAAGAGGTTACTATCTCCTAAAGCCTCTTCATCTTCATGTGCTCTTCTGCTGTCCTTTTTTTCTCTGTATTCATGGATCATGAATTGTTTTTCAGGTGCAACATTTCGATGATTTTACTCTAGCTTCTTCCTGGGAAAGGTATTCATCCATCTTCATGATTTTAGTCATCACTGTTCTTTTCTGTTTTTTTTTTTTTTCCAATGTCATCACTGAATCCGTTGCTTTTTAGGTTTATTTCAGATATTGAAGCAACTTGTCGTCAATGGTTAGCTAATGGTCCCAAAAACTTGGTGGTAAGTTTGCTTTTCCAAACGAGTTAATCCCTCTTCGATCGAGTTCTATAGGTTGCAATATGTGACTTGCTGAGCTCGTTAGAATCACACGAATGTGTACTTTAGTTTAGTTATCTGCTTGACCTTTTAGGTTGCCTACATTATGTGAGTGTAGGAAAAAGGTGCCGTTGCGGTGGAGGGTTCGAAGAATCTGTTTACAGTCAAACACGAACTTAAAGATGTCTCAAAGAGCTATTGCATGGAGTTCTACTTTCTAATTGATAATGATGGTAGCCAACAAGGTATATGATTTCAAAATAATGCGTTTTTATCTTTGGAGAAACTGCATTTTCTGTTTCGTAATTCAGTATCTGACTGATGCAGCTGGACTTGATAATTGGAACAGTAATTCACATGATCTCCAGCTTTGCTTTGGGGTTAAAGATTTTCTGGTACGCTTTAAATCCACATTTTGTTGTTGGAACAATTCTTGCCCTTTTACCCATTCGATATTTTATTAATTATCTTGCATCTTCTAGTTGATTGCTCCACAAAGTGCCAGTGGGGTGCTTCTTGATACACCAGAGTCTAGCAAGCTTCTGAGTGCGGTTGCTATTGCTTTGTCTAACTGTGGCAGGTACGATCACTTAGCCAGTAATACCACTTTAGTTTTAGTATCGTCAACGGAAACTTGTACACCCTGTTTCTTTGAATTGATTCCAAATCGCATACCAATGACTCCGAAGTCTTGGAAATCAAAGTTGAGAGGATGTAAATTATACTTGAAGTCTTTGCTAAGGAGTTGATGATTAGACCCATATTTATTGGTCTTTTTACTACTTTGGTATGTAGCTTGTGGCCAGCCTTTGTCCCTGTGCATGACCCTTCACGCAAAGCATATATTGGAATCCAGAATATGGGCACTGTTTTTACTAGAAGATTTGAAGCAGATCGTATTGGCAGCCAAGTCCCTGTGAAACTCATGCACCTGGAAGGGCTATATGAGTTGTTTGTTTCTAAGTTTGTAAGTCTTTGTAGCTCTTTATTAGTAATGTCAGTAGTACGGTGATTGCTTATCAAAACGGACCTGAAAAATTACCAAGCATTAGCCATCAATGATGAAAAGCTGGTTTTCAATATAGTTGCTCTTACTGTTCTTATATTTTACTTTTTATACTATATTGCAGTATGTACTTTATACAACATGCTTTAAGCTTGCTATTAGTAGAGGAGACGATTTTAAATTGTTGACTTGAGATCCGGTCCAACGTGGCTGTTTCTATCATGTGATTAAATTGTTTTGCTAGATATTGTATTTATCGACGATGGTTTATTATTTGAAGGTTTATTCAGGAGTGGACTTCTCAATGCATAATTTCAAAGTCCATTTTATGATGAGGCTAACATACCAAACCTTCCCATATGATGAGGAGGATGACGAAGATGATATGGATGACCTTATGAGTGACAAAGCAGACACTGCGGAAAACAATGGTTCTGAGTCACGCAACAAGGTGCTCTGGGATGATGACTGTCCTTGGAGCGAGTGGTACTCTGCTGAAGATCCACTTAGAGGTATATCCGTGCATACTATGAAGAATAATTTTTTTTTTTTTGGGAGTACTTGTCTGACAGAGTTGAGGCCATGTTTGTGTTTTCCGTGATTATACTACTCAGTTATCTAATTTACTAGATAGTATTTATAAACCTCTTATTCCATCATACGAAAATATGATAATTGATGTGTGATGACAGTTTTGTATCATTCTTCAAGCATAGGCCGGTCTTTGCTGTTGGTATATGCGATTCAAGGAATTCATTATCTAATATTGTGGCTGATATGGATAGGTTTTGAATTGGTGGTCACATGGGCTGACAGGACTGTAGAAAGCACACTTGAGATGGCTGAACTTGAAAATGCTTCACCCCATGATGCTGAGAAGTGGATTATGCACCCAATCCTCTCACCATATCTGTAAGAAATGTTTCTCATAGTTTCTCATTCTTCGACATAATATTAGTTTGCATGTCTGTGGTGTATTATTTTTTTCTTTCAGTTTGAAACAAATATTGCTTTACCAGGGATGATCTTCACATGGGAAAAGAATTGATTTTGCTTCCCAACTAATTTGCCTGGCCTTGTGGTGTATTAAAATTTCCCTTCAGTTTTATAACAAATATTGCTTTACCAGGGGTGATCCTTCACTTGGGAAAAGAATTGATTTTGCTTCCCAACTACTTTGCTTGGTTGAAGCATTGGATACGTCCTTCGCAGCTCAGTTTATGGAGGATTTTGTGTCAGGTCTGCCAATATTTTGTGTGCTTTAATTATTTCCTCATGTTTTTAAACACATGTAGAATCCACTAGCAAGGGATTGAGTTATAGCTTTGATAATTTCTCTTATGTTCATAGAATATTTCACAGCATTAGCTTTCCCGGACATATCCGTTGTTTAATGTTTTTATTTAATCTCTCGCAGTGGAAAATCCAAGCTCTGAAAATTTAAAGACCTCAGTGGTCATACCTCCTCCGTCAGTTCTTGATCGGGTGATTAAAGATCTCTTTCGTGAGGGTATACTTCCACTATATTATATGTAAACATATATGCATGTATACACTCCATGTTTACGGTAGCAGATAGATATATGCTTGTGTTTCTGTTTCACGACTGAATATTGCTAATCATTGCTGGTTCCATAATCTGAGTCCATGTAGTCTTATTCACTTCGAAATCTTCTAAAGTTTGATGCATGAATTTTAAAATTTGCTGCTATAGCATTTGTAAATATACCCCTTTAGCTTCCAAACGTTTGTTAGAATCCAGCTATGCAGTATCGTTTATACCTTTTTCAATGTAATCTCGCAGGATCTAAACTCCCAGATTTTACAAAAGGCGAACATAAGTTTTCTCGAGCTCTTAAGGCTGCACCGCTTGAATCTCTTTTTACACAATTCTGTTTGCATTCACTGTGGTTTGGCAACTGCAATATCCGTGGTATGTAACAGTAGACTATGCCGTATTTGGTAATTGCCAGTGACGGAGTTATCTAATTAATAAGATGTGTTGTATTTTTCTTTTGTTTTCTGCATTCCATCTCTAGCCATTGCCTTCCTCTGGATAGAGTTTGTCCGTGAAGTTCGATGGTGTTGGGAAGAGACACAGCCGTTGCCGAAAATGCCATTTGACGGTTCTATTGATTTGTCCACTTGTTTGATCAACCAGAAGTTGCACCTGGTAATCCTCTATATATCTTTAATTGTAGATGTCGAATTACTTTTAGAACACTGTACTAACAATCTTTTATTTGTTGATCAGCTTGCAATTTGCATCGAGAAAAAACGTGAAATGAATGAAGAGTTCCTAGACTGTATAGGAAGTGATGACAGTTCAGACGCTTCTGTTTCTGTGGAGGTGATTGGCTAAGTTTTTCTGTCTTTTGTGCATTTGTTGTTATGTGTTGCCCATATGTGTTTCATTCATAAGTTAACAAAAGGAATATAAAAGGTGTAGGAGTTCCAAAATCCTTCAATAAACCCAGTAGAATATCCTAACTCCTGCAGCGCCTGTGTTGTTGGCTTAATACATTTCATTGAATGAATTCTCAGGAAAACCACAAGGTCGACAAGAGAAGAAATACATCCTCACAAGCAGATATGCAGAGGAAACGTGACAGGTGAACTTAGCAAGTGAGAGCTCTTAGGTTCTCGTTGTTGTCAAATAGATGAAACCCTAATTGCCTATTATTACAAGGACTTGTGCTCTTTCTTCTTTTCTTACATTTTCCATTTTTAATGATGATAGCTCTTGATTGAATGTTAAGTCTCGTAGAGAGGAAATTTTGACGTAAGGGTGTTTTAATCCCTTCTCCTTGGATACAGTTCAATTGCAGAAGATGCTTCTAATCGACTGAGATTTGAGAGGAAAACTGAACGCACAAATTCTGAGAACCAAAGCCCAACCTTCAGGAGGGGCTCAGCTGGCCCAGTGGGGACTATGATGCTCCTGAAGTCACATCAGCGGCTCCATGCCCCATTTACCCAGGTTAGTATTCTACTTGACTCGGCTGTTTTTTTAATCTTTTTGGTAACAGTCTCATATATTCTGAGTGATGACAGGATCCACCTCTTATGACTGAAGACATGCATGAAGAAAGACTCCAAGCAGTTGAAGCGTTTGGTGATTCCCTTGTAAGTTCAACTTCTTTCCCAGTAGAAGTGAATATGGTTTGGTTATCTACTAAGAATGTTTTTGTAGATGTAATGTTTCTTAACAAATGTGAAGATGCATAGCCTAGCTATATATGGATTTTTTTCTGTATGCTCTTGTGTTGTATCTAGACATTAAAGGAAAAGTAACATGATTAATCGCTTTTTTTTTTTGGTCTATTTTGTTGATTGTCTATTGAAGAACACATCTTTGCTCTTTGAATTTCAGAACGTTCCTGGCCAGCTGGAGAAAGACATCTTATTATCTGGTGAGGTTTAAAACTCTGCTGTCTCTGTTGATGATAACGGAGAAGTACTGTTCATTACACTTCTCTTAGTCTTGAGTCTATTGCAAGAGAAGAATAGGCGCTTATAATTTTGTGATACATCCCTTGCTCCTTATTTTCCTGATTTTACAAAGATAATTGCAGACATGTCAGCATTCAAAGCGGCAAACCCAGAGGCAGTGTTTGAGGACTTTATCAGATGGCATTCACCTGGAGATTGGGAAAGCTTTGAACCTAAAACCACTGAAACATCAGCAAGCCCCATCACCGAAGGCTCGAAAGATAAATGGCCTCCTTGTGGTCGTCTTTCTCAACGAATGTCTGATCAAGGAAACTTGTGGAGAAAAAGTTGGAACGATGCACCCGCTTTGCAAGCTGATGATCAAAAGCCTCTCCTAGACCCGAACCGAGAGGGAGAGAAGGTATGTGTCTTTGTGAGATTACTCATGCTGATAACCTCTTGCGAGAGTTAGGTTTGACCTCAATATCTTGACAAATTTCTCAGATTGTTCATTACCTGGAAACAGTGCGGCCTGACCAGCTTCTTGAGCAAATGGTCTGCACAGCCTTCAGAGGATCAGCCGATACTCTTAACCTGACAAAATTCGGGAACATGAGACAGATGACCTCTAAATTGGAGCAACTCTACCTCATCATTAAATCTACTTTGGGGGCTCTACAACGTAATACTTTTGTTTCTCTTTAATTAATTTAAACCCTTTGAACCATCTTCTCCTTCCGGGCCTTCTTGTCTCTATATAACAGATATTTCGGATGCAGGCAACAATCTTCCGGATAAAACAAAAACCGTCAAAGACCTGAAACGTCTCTGCGTGGTATTTGAAAACGTGGAGAAGTTGGTAACGGTCGCGGCATCAATTCACAGAAAGTTCTTGGACGCATCACGACTTGCTCAAGTAATATTCAGCGACTTCTATACCATTTATTCCCCAACAATGGGAATGAACTCAAATGATGAAGATAACAAAAGCAGGACGGTAAGTCATTGTTAAGCCAACGAGAATTCCCCAACAATGTAGTAATTGGATGATGTAACGTAACGTATCTATCTGGTCACTGGAACACAGGAGATGGAAGTAAGTAGACAAGAAGTGAATTTGAGAGAGAGGCAAGTGGTGTCTAACCTGTTCGCGCCGCCGTCAGCCAACCAATCATGGAGAAAGGTGCTGAGTATGGGAAATCTTCTAAACGGACACGAACCCATTCTCAGAGAGATCATTTTCTCCACTGGAGACGATGTCAACAACGGCATCCATTACGCTGCAGCTGCTGACGTTGCGGCCACCAATTACCGGAAGGGAGAAGAAATCGAGACGCACCGAATGTACGTGTCTGGAACATCTAACGATCTCCGGGTTGGACTCTCTGTTACTTCTTGCGATTGATTCTTTTTTCATTTTAAAATTTCTAACCTTATAACACATTTGTTCTCTAATAGAAAATTAGTAAACGAAGTTCTGCTTGAACAAACTTCACGTAATTTTTTGTTTAATATATAACTTATTTTTGCATTCGTCGATTTAATTTGATTTCCGTTAATTGTAGACAACGAATGATTTGCGAGTTTCTAAGTGTTTCTAAGAAAACACACCAACGTCACAAAGGCAGTGAGGAATAAGTACGTCGATTTGTTAGTATTATTTTTGGTGTTCTTGTTACTAAATTATACTATTGTTGATTTTTTTAAAGTTTTGAGTGAATGGACGACGTACATGCAGTGAGAGATCTATGATCTATCACTTCCAACGTCATATTTCAGATGAAACACGCAATCAAAATTTTGAAAGAGAAAAGAAAAAGGTTTTTTTTTTTGGGGGTCAAACGAGAAAAAGAAGATTAATTTTGTTACTTTTGCGATATAAAGGGTAAATCATGTGATGCAATATTTCTAGAAGCATTAGACTGAGTGGTCGGTCTTTAAGAATGTTAGTGCAAAAGAAAAGAAAAAAGATAAAGTATTTTAATAAGCTATACAAACAAATTGAATTTTATACGTTTGTTGTATATATAGCTCAAGATGAGATCGGATCAGTCTTCTTTGCAGATGAAACCTTATTAATTATTTGTACGTCGTTTATGAATGTATGATTGTGTCATAGGTCTAAATAAGATTTAAAAGAAACTCATCATGCTATACGAAGATGGTGCATCAAATCAAAATGTTTTATATAGATTGATGATACATATTATTGTTGTTATTGGTTGACATGACGTTTTTTCTTCTTGTTTCTAAATTTGATGATTGGATGAATATATAGAAGGATTAAGAGTTTTGAGGTGGGAACTTTGATTAAATAGTTGCCATGTTTGACAATGATCCTGATAAAATACTAATAAGTCTTCTCTTTATCTTGATTTCTACATATATAAAAAATTATGGGATGGGGACATCGTGTGTGTGGTGTGAGAGACTATAAAGTGAAAAGGCGTGACCGTATAGGTATGAGACTAAGCACTAAAGCCACTAAACATAATAAGGAATGTTTAAGTAAATGGGTGAGTGAGTGAGTGATGAAAATTGCGTGGATTAGATTATTAGAAATTGATGGCCAATACCTTTCTTCATTGATTCTTGACACACTACCAACTCCTCACCATCTCTCTTTCTCTTTTTTTTTTCCCCTACTTTATCAGTTCCATCGCAATGAGTCCTTGCATTATGAACCAACTCATATGGTGATTCCATGATTCCCTCATATTATTGACCTTGTACATAATGTTTTCCACGCTTGCTTAATGCTTATCCTAACAACTACAGTATAGAGATTGAGAATTTAGATTGCGTTGTTTAATTTATATGATATTAACATTATTTGATGGCAGGTGGTGGTCTATGTATCAAGGTTTAATTGTTAAATAGTCTAATTAGTGTGAACTAAAGTGTTAATTTTGATACTCTTTAGATTAAGACATAACCCAAAACGAGATAATCCTACACTAGTATATAAAAAATAGATAAACCAGAAATTATATATGCCGTCAATGAAGCACTAATTAAGCAGCATGTACATTTAGTCGTTTAATTAGAATCTTTAGTGTTGTTTACAGCTATCAATCAGCGAACTATAATCAAATTTTGGATGTAGTTGGTCACAATGGGTAAGGAAAATTAACTAGTTTCCAATGAAGAGTACTGAAAATGGACAAAGTTATATTTCCTATAATAGAATAAAAATTGGACCGACGATCCATTGATATGATTTGATGTATCAACAAGAAATATTAAAGTTATGTATAAATGATTAAATCAAATCAATCACGGGACGTAAAGACACACCAATGGAGTATGGTTGGAGCTTTTGAATGGTAGTCTCCTTAACATCGTTAACTTGACTTCCGTTAGACATAGTACTAAAGTTCATGAAAAATATGTCGTTAACGGCTTCACACCATAATTATTATCATTCATATATTAAATTTTCTTTTGGTGCACATTATAAATGTCAATATCGAAGATCATTAGATGAACTCATTTCCTTTGAGTTTTTTTTTTTGTTTGGGTAAAAATTTAGCAGTGAGAAAGAGATGTGTACTCTATATGAATACTTGGTGCTATTTTATTTGTAATATCCTACATCCTACATCCCAATAAGGATTTAGGGTCATATACTTAACTTATATGTAAATATTAAGATATTTTAACAAATCTTGTAAACATCTTTATATTAAAAATTATATTATAATATTGTAAATTGCTATTATTAGAGTTTGAATATATATATAGTTTCCCACTTGCCACGGATGTAGTGAAGTCATTCATTCACTAGCGGGATTATGTATATGGTTTATTATCATATTCATTTGTTCTTTTTATCCTAATTTAAAGTAGATGTGATTCTTTTACTTAACATGATGACCCAAAGAAAAAACAAAAAACTAAAAAAACTAAAAACATTAAGAAATCAAATTATTGTGTGAACGAAGGAAATGAATGGAAGGTGGAGAATTTACATTCAAAGTGAAAGCTATTACCGAATGGGCAACAAAAATTAGATGTATCTAATTTTCCATTTCTCCTTTTTCTTGGTTCCCATATAAAGAAATATGATGATGGGACGTAAAATAAAAGTGAGAAACTACAATGTGTATGAATAATCAAATCCAACTTGTTGCTTCTTTCTGACTAAGTTGTGACTTTACATAAAACTCTTCCTTCCCCTCTTCTCTCAGACACACGACCCACACAAACACACAAAGACTCTAGAAACAAAAAATAATAAAATTAAGGTCGACCCTGCCTGACATGCATAGCAAGATGGAGGGAGAAACCACAGTAAACGCAGCTGCGAGTTCCTCCTCATCCCCAAGCCGGTACGAGTCACAGAAGAGGCGAGACTGGAACACTTTCCTTCAGTATCTAAGGAACCACAAGCCACCTCTGAATCTATCTCGTTGCAGTGGCGCACACGTCCTTGAGTTCCTTAAGTACCTTGACCAGTTCGGGAAGACCAAAGTCCACGCTGTTTCTTGTCCTTTCTTCGGACAACCTAACCCACCGGCTCAGTGCACTTGCCCTCTCAAGCAAGCTTGGGGAAGCCTCGACGCTCTCATCGGCCGTCTAAGGGCTGCTTTCGAGGAAATCGGCGGTGGTCTTCCCGAGTCAAACCCTTTCGCTGCCAAGGCCGTTAGGATCTATCTTAAGGAAGTCCGTCAAACTCAGGCTCAGGCTCGAGGGATTCCTTACGACAAGAAGAAACGAAAACGGCCTCATACCACAGCCAAGGCTACTCCAACCGCCGGTACTGATAAAGACGACGCCGGAGGAAGTAGTGGTGCTACCTTGGTCGTATAGTCGAGAATAATCCAGTCAGATACCCAATGCTAAAATCTTTCTAAAAATGGTATCGTAATGTACTAATCATCATGAGTGCTTTACTTTCTAAATTCGTACGATCAACGATTTATATATATTTGTGTGATTAACTATTTGAGATTGTATAGAGATGGAAAAGACGATCAACGATTATTAATTAGTAAGCTAGACCTTACAGTAAGCTTTGATATTTTCACCGTGATTGATGATAGATTAGTATGAAAGTGTATGATTGTGATGTGTGGACGAGCGAAGTTCTCGGGTCTCACGTGAGTCGTGATTTCTCTGAAAAGTCATTAAATCTTCAGGTGTTTTTTTATAAATTTAAAAAAGCTTTCAGAAATGATGATGATGATCTTCTTACTTTCACTTTAATTATTCATGTTCTTCTTTACAAATTTAACCATTCAAAAAACAAAACTTAGCTAGCTTCAATTGTTTCGATTTAGTAAATCACTATTTACAATTGGTAGGCGTAGAAATGTGAATACAAAAGAAGAACAAAATAACAAAAGAGGAATAATGGTATAAGCTCAAGATCCATTTATCTTAGAAATAGCAAAAACAACAAATGATATATAGTGGGGGGTCTTAATTATATAAGTAAAAGTTGAAAAGGACTAGTGACCAGCCTAGCTATATCATTAATTCTCTTGGTAATTTATAAACCTATACATAATCTTCATCTTTTCATGATACTAAAAAAACTCGAAGTTCTTTCTCAACTAGTCTTAACAATAAGAAACAGTTAACTAATTAATATAATTAACCAGGGCTAGTAGAAATGATTACATATGTAAGATGGTAGGCTGAAATCCTGACCATGTTACAATTTTCACCATTTATTTGTAAAAAGAATGTTATAAAATACTATAAGTTGATAAATTATTTAGACTTTAGAGAAAACTATATATGTTTTTTTGCCATATTGAGAAGAACTATGTAATATTTATTTGACACCCACTCAAAAGAACAATACTTGGGTTCACCCCTAGGGGTGAACCTATTCATTCATCCCCTTATTAAATAAGGAAATAAAGTCTGTATCCATTATTATAAAATTAAAAACTTAAACCGCTCTTTAATAAACCCAAATCGACATATAATTTCGTTCTACTTGTAAAATCTAAACCCTAACCATTTCATTTGTGAACCCAAACCGACATTTAATTTCGTTCTACTTGTAAAATCTAAACCCTAACCATCTAATTTGTGAACCCAAACCGACATATAATTTCGTTCTAATTGTAAAATCTAAACCCTAACATCTCATTTGTGAACCCAAACCGACATATAATTTCGCTACACTTGTAAAATCTAAACCCTAATCATCTCATTTGTGAACCCAAACCGACATATATAATTTTGTTCTAATTGTAAAATCTAAACTCTAACCACCTCATTTGTAAACCCAAACAGACATATAATTTCATTTTAATTGTAAAATCTAAACCCTAACCATTTCATTTGTAAACCCAAACCGACATATAATTTTGTTCTAATTTTAAAAATCTAAACCAAGCCAATATTTAACTTTCCTTAATTAAAAGTATACATAATTTGTTTCCTTAATTTGTTTTGCTTTTTAATTTAATTTCAATTTATTTTTTAAATGAAATATTAGATGGAAGATTCTGATTGGCTGAGAAAAGAGGGGTTCACAAAAAGGTTCACCCCTAGGGGTGAACCTAAGTATTTTTCCACTCAAAAACATCATAGATTCATTCATAGTGTACTAGGTAGAAGAATAATACTATGCTAATATTTATTCTGGAACAAAATTAAAGCAAATAATAGACTATTTTGTCACTCACACTCACATAGTCGTGGCGTCATGCCCGTTGCAGACATAAAACCTGTGGTGTGTATCTCCAAAGTTCAAATACTATAGTAGAAAAAATGGTTAAAATTAATTAAAAAAAAAAACAAAAAAAACAGTATCGTCAACAGCAGGATTCGAACCTGCGCAGGCAAAGCCCAACAGATTTCGAGTCTGTCTCCTTAACCACTCGGACATATTGACATTTCATTATAAACAAATACCAAAACGTATATAACACAAAAGTAAAACTTAATTTAACACAAATACAAAAACCTTCTCATCTCATGCTTTAAGAATCTCGGAGAGATGATCTAATCCATAACACAGGCCAGCTTATTTATTACATAAGTGAAAATATAGTATTAAATGATTCTGCTGCCTTCAGATTTTGCTCATTTTACTAAATCAAGCAGAGATAAATCCTTTGCTTTTAAGACTCTCCACACCTTCCTTGATGATCTCCTCCATGGAACTGAACTCTAACCCCAATTCCATCAGCTTCTTTGATGCATTCTTGGCTCGGAGTAAACCAGGTTGAGTCTCTCTCGGTAACCTAAGAGACCAATTTATGCAGCTTATTGAAATCTATACACAAACACACACACACACATGTGTTTGAAAGATAGTTCGATAGTCTTACTTGGGGACATTGAAATTGGGATAGAGCTCAGCAACTTTGGCTACAAAATCACCGTAGTGAGAGATAGCCTCAACGCACAAGTGCCTTCCTTTAGCAGATGAGTTCTCATATACAAGAATATGTGCTAAGGCCACATCCTTGAAATGAACCAACCCCATGAAGAAGTTCTCATACGTCTCCGTACATCCTAAGCATAACATGTCGATTCAAATCCTAAGACATATTCCATGGAACTCAAGACGAATTTAATCACAGAGAAGCAAATAACCTTCAAGAAGGCGTTGAAGCATGAGCATGCTAGCGTTGATAGATGGGGGAATAACAGGGCCCATGACAGTGCCTGGATTCACCACAACCACGTCTAATCCTTTCTGCTCTGCAAACTCCCAAGCTGCCTTCTCAGCAAGCGTCTTCGAAAGTGGATACCATAACTAAACAACCAACAACACAAGAATCAAAAACATCATCTATAAGACAAATCAATAGATCTTAAAACTAGAGAAACATACTTCATTCTGTTTGCAGTAGTCTTGGTCAGCCCAACACTCCTCATTCTTGATCTTATCGCCAGGCCAGTTGGGACTTGGAGTTATCGCTGATATTGAAGACGTCACAACAACCCTCTTAACACCTGCTTCTTTCGCAGCCGTCAGTACGTTTATGGTCCCTTTAACCGCCGGGTCAAGTAGTTGTTTCTGTTTAAACACATATGAAGTGATCAAATTCTCACTATTGATGATCGGTCCTTTTTAAGCTAAAGGTTTTTGGGAGTGGATCATGTATAAGAAACCTGGGGATCTTGAACTTCGTCTACGATACAGGGAGATGCGAGGTGGAATACACCGGAGCATCCGTTGATGGCGGCGGAAACGGTGTCGTATTGGAGGAGATCCATCTCGAATAGATGGAGGCGTGTGGCTGCACCTTCGAGAGCTTCTAGATGTTTCGTTTCTTTCTCATCCTCTACAACACGAATTTTCAACAAATGTTAAGGAGATATTGTAACAAAATCGAAGAGAGGAATATTTGTGAATATTACGGAGGTTTTTCACGGTGGCGTGGACGGAGTAGCCGCGGTGGAGGAGGAGATGGACCAGCCATGAGCCGATGCAACCACTAGCGCCGGTGACACAAACTACTTCTCGTTCTATCGACATTGATGAATTGATTAGAGCTCTCTCTCTCTCTAAGTTTCAGACAAGTTCTTTTTCCGACACACTCGATAACTCTGGTTGTCTCAGAATCGAGAGTACCGACACGTGGACACAACGGAATTAGACTGAGACGATTCGTTTTATGCTTGATGGATCATGGACTAGTGAATGTAAAGCCCCATTATAGCCCAACGATTAAACATCATGCCATTTTACTAGTTTAATAACAGGGGTAAGTTGGCTGACTGAATTGTGAAACGACACGTAGTTGCGTTTTTTGTTTTTCTATCATCGAACTACTCTGTCCGACATTATCGTGGAACAAGGAGGTTCACTGGAGTTGATGGCTCGTCGGCTGTTTCTCCTCATCCTCGCCTTTACGGCGGAATTGAGCCTGAATATAACCACTGCAGGAGCCGTCGGCGTAAACTGGGGGACGGAAGCGTCGCACCCACTTCCGCCTTCGAAGGTTGTAGAGCTTCTGAAATCCAACGGCATTGCCAAGGTGAAACTCTTCGATGCCGACCCAAAAGTTCTCCGAGCTCTCTCTGGTTCTAATATTGGTGTCACTGTCGGAATCCCTAATTCTATGATCAAGAGCTTGAATGCGTCAAGAAAGGTAGCAGAAAGCTGGGTCCATGACAATGTCACTCGTTACTTCAATGGTGGAAACAGAGTTCGAATCGAGTATCTTCTTTCTCCTTCTCTTCCTCTTTTTTCCAATTACAGCTAACCATTTGGTTTTTTGATTCTTTTGTTTCCAAGTTGAGATCTTTTTAGATTTCGAGTTCTCAATTTGGAAATTTCCTATATTGACCAGTTTCCTATTTTGCTTCGTTTCTTCTGTTTTTGTGTGTTTCTGTGTCAAAGTTTGTACATTTCACATTTTGTGTCCGTTGCCACGATAGTGTACTCAAACGAGGAACGGTTTTATCTAACTAATGCTTAGAAACTCACATTCAGAAACACTCAATTGAATTATTTTCAGTCACACTTTAAAAATTTGTTTTTTGTGTGAAGTTATCTTTAAAGGATGGTTTTTTAATATCAACAATTGTGGAGTGTTCCTCACTTGGATTGGTTTGCAGGTACGTAGCAGTTGGAGATGAGCCATTTCACCAGAGCTATGGCAATCAGTATAGACCTTTTGTGATTGGAGCAGCTATGAACATCCAAAATGCTTTAGCTAAGGCGAGCTTGGGAAGTGAAGTTAAGGTTGTTGTCCCTTCCAGCTTTGATTCTTTTCTTTCTGAATCTGGTCGACCGTCTTTAGGACACTTCAGGGCTGACATCAACAAGACAATGATCGAACTACTCTCCTTTCTCACAAAGCACCACTCTCCCTTCTTTGTCACAATCTCTCCTTTTCTTAGCTTTCACCAGAACAAGAATATCTCCCTTGACTTTAGCCTCTTCAAAGAAACAGCACAGGCTCACAAGGACAGACGTAAAACCTACAGAAACAGCTATGATCTGAGCTACGACACACTTGCCTCTGCATTGTCCTCAATTGGGTTCTCAGATGTGGATATCGTCGTGTCAAAGATTGGTTGGCCTACAGATGGAGCAGCCAATGCCACATCACCTACTGCTGAGGTCTTCTTTAAAGGACTAATGGCTCACTTGGAGAAAAAGACAGGTTCTCTGCTGCGCCCTCCAATTGAAACCTACATTGGAAGCCTCTTGGACGAAGATCAGAGAAACATATCTTCTGGAAACTTTGAGAGGCACTGGGGAGTATTCACTTTCGATGGTCAAGCCAAATACGGTTTCAGTTTCAACCATAACTCAAAGAAACTGGTAAACGCGCAGAACGTTCAGTACCTTCCTCCTAAGTGGTGCGTGGTGAACAATAACAAGGATTTGTCAAACGTGTCAGCAAAAGCATTAGAAGCGTGTGCTGTCGCGGACTGTACATCGATACTTCCTGGCGGGACGTGTTCAGGCATCGGATGGCCAGGGAACGTGTCGTACGCGTTCAATAGCTTGTATCAGCAAAATGATCACAGTGCAGAAAGCTGCAACTTTGATGGACTTGGTTTGATCACTACCGTTGATCCTTCTGAGGATAATTGCAGGTTCTCGGTTCAACTTGACACTTCTCATTCATCTTCCCAAATCCCTGATTTATTTCAGAGTTGGCTTCTCCTTTTATTATTCCTGCTCTGTACCCTTTTAAACTTGTAGTTACTACTAGTAGTTACACAAATTTTGGATTCTGTGTCTCCCCTTTGCCTCTAATTTCTCCTAATTTAAATCTGTTATTGGGCTGGGCTGTTAAAATTGGATGCGTATGGGCCGTAAGAAACGACGTCGTCTTAATAAAAACAAGTCCAGTTATTTTCTGAGAGCCGGTCGGTAAAGATAAGATGGAAAGAATTTAAGATTAAAGATAAATAAATGTTGTAATAAAAAGGAAAGAATAATGTTGGTCCACACTATTAAATTATGAGATAAATATAAATACAAGGACGCGAATTTTTTTTATATTAACGTATTAAAAGCCTCTCTCTCTCAATTCGTTAAAACAATTCTCTGGTCTCGTCTGTCGCAAACCCTAGGTCATGGCTGGGATGTACAATCAAGACGGCGGCGGAGGCGCGCCTATCCCGTCGTACGGTGGTGATGGATACGGCGGAGGTGGAGGTTATGGAGGCGGTGATGCTGGATACGGGGGACGCAGTTCTTCTGGCGGAGGTGGTTACGGTGGCGGCGGACGCGGTGGTTACGGTGGCGGCGGTGGTAGAGGAAATCGAGGTTTGTGTTTGAGATTGTTCCAGATCTGATTGATATACCCTTACGATTTCTTTAGTTTTCTTCATTCTTTGCGTATTTGGTTTTGTTAACTCTTTTGTTTTCTTACCATCTGTTGGATGATTCGTTTTAAATTCAGGAGGTGGCGGTGGTGGATATCAAGGAGGTGATCGCGGTGGACGAGGAAGTGGCGGCGGCGGAAGAGATGGAGATTGGCGTTGTCCAAACCCTAGGTAATGGTTGTAGTAAGATTTGGGTGTCATTCTTTATTCCTGTGCAGTGAAATTGGAATAGCTGTTGATTTCTTTTCTGGAAGTATGTTTTGAAGTTGTTTACCTTCGAAAACTGTTTGTATAGTTGTGGGAACGTGAACTTTGCAAGGAGAGTTGAATGTAACAAGTGTGGTACACCTGCTCCTTCTGGTGCTGGTTCTGGTGCTGGTGGTGATCGTGGAAGTGGTGGATATAGCCGAGGCGGAGGTGCCAGTGATCGTGGGGGTGGTCGTGGAGGTAGAAACGATAGTGGTAGGAGCTATGAGAGTAGTAGATATGATGGTGGAAGTAGGAGTGGTGGTAGCTATGGTAGTGTTAGTCAACAGAGGGATAATGGTTCGTATGGTCAGGCTCCTCCTCCTCTTGCAGCTATTCCATCATATGATGGTTCTGGAAGTTATCCTCCACCCTCGGGGTATGGAATGGAAGCAGTTCCCCCGCCTTCAAGCTATTCTGGTGGCCCTCCTTCATATGGTGGTCCTAGAGGGGGTTATAACAATGATGCACCGAGCCCTGGTGGTCGGGGTGGTCGGGGAGGTGGCTATGATGGTGGTAGTGCTCCTCGACGGCAGGAATCTAGTTATGAAGAAGCACCTACTGAAAATCGCACCCAAGTCAAGCAGTGCGATGCGGATTGTGATGATACTTGTGATAATGCTAGAATATACATCTCTAATTTACCTACGGGTGTGACAACTGATGAACTCAAGGATCTCTTTGGTGGCATTGGCCAAGTAATTACACTGGTCTTTTACTTCTGTTGTGTTTTATCATCTTGGAATAAGCTTTTCCCCTTGCCATGAATTCTTGTTTGTGTACATGTTTGTTGGTGTACTGATTGGGTGTGTACTTTCATGTTGGATTTATAAATAGGTTGGAAGAATTAAGCAGAAGCGGGGTTATAAAGATCAGTGGCCCTATAATATCAAGATTTACACTGATGAGAAGGGTAACTTTAAAGGTGACGCCTGTCTGGCTTATGAAGATCCTAGTGCTGCACACTCCGCTGGCGGCTTTTTCAACAGTATGTGTTATAGAACTTGTGTCTATCCTTAAAATTGTTTAAAAGTTCTGTTTGGTGAATGGTGGTGGAATGTTTTGTAGATTACGAAATGAGAGGCAGCAAGATTAGTGTAACGATGGCAGAGAAGTCTGCGCCCCGTCCTCCTACCTTTGACCAGAGGTAGCTGTCCTGATCTTTTATCAGCACTTTTTTTTTTTTTTTTACCATTTAGCTGTCACCAATACTACATCTTATAGATTTTTGTGCTGTAGTTGTTTTAGGTTCTTTGCTGTATAATTTTGGTTGGGAATATGAGCTTTTGCTATGCTAAGTTTGTGTTCCTGTCTCTTAAGACTGTATGGGACTTGTTTCCTAATGGGGTTCTCTTTATGGGTCTGGCAGAAAGGGTTAGGTGTTTGTTATATCACCAAACAATGCCTTATATATATATGTTCATGCCATAGTTATGGAATCTATATGTAGTCGAACATAACTTATAACATTTCGCTGTGGATGCTTTTAATTATGAAGAGGGATTTTTTGTTCATGCTTCTTATAAGCTTCTAGCATTTCCCCATATAAGTTGCATCTTAAACTGTAGGTTATCCATGCATTATAAGACTCGCCCTTGTTGTGTTTGGTCACTTCATTTTCAGTAGTATGCTGGTTTTTAATTAGATGGTCTGTGTCTGATATAATATTGTGGTCCTTGGAAAACTTTTGTGAACTGCGCAGAGGCGGTGGTAGAGGAGGGGGAGGGGGTGGCTATGGTGGTGGTGGGGGAGACAGAAGAAGAGATAACTATGGTTCAGGGCCAGAAAGAAACCACCATGGGGGAAACCGGTCTCGTCCATACTGAGAGAAAGAGAGATCAACGAATCAGCTGTTATGTGTTCTAAGAGTTTTGTGTGTGTTGAGGGGGGAATTTTAGTAAAAATGTTGCGTTGATTTGTGGGGAAAAAATGTTCTATGAATCATCAATATTGGAGAAACAAAAAAAAAAGAGGTAGGTTTTTTGTTCGCTTTTGACCTTGAGCAAAATTACCCCTTTTGTTCCCTACTTGTTCTGTTTCTTTTGGGATCTATTATATTATGCACTTCCAGATTATCTTTTTCTTTTAATGTTATGTTATGCTTTTCTCAATGTGAAATTTCTTGTTTTTGTTTTATTGAAGGAAGCTGAAAAATTAACTGCAAATTGCATTGCAAATTGGTGCTATGATGATTTCAGGTGAGTGTTATTCATCTTGATTTACTTCTTTCTTCACCAGAAGTCTCTTTCTTGCTTCTCTTCCTTTCTTTTTTTGACTCTGTTCATCGCAAACAAACCAAGTCATATGTTGTTTTCATATTGTATTGTGTATGCATTCATTTAGGCAAACACACTTCCCTTTATAATTCTCGGAGTTATTATATTTATTCTCTCAAACTTCTTTTATAGAAAACATATGTCCCACGAGAAATGGCAGGAGTTGGGGATTGCTAGGCACTTTTGTCTAATATGAAGTATGCAGTGACATTTCAAAGATGGACTTGTTGGTTTTAGTGCTAACTCACTCGCTGAGGATATGTTTACATATGGGTGGCCTTGTTTTGGACAAAAGACAAGTTTTTGATATATAGTTCTATAACTCAATCTAGATCGCAAAGACTAAAGAGAAGGGTGTCCGTAAAAGTCATAATAGTCACTTATTAGAATCTTCCAGTTGATGTCAATTGGATCTAGTCTGTTTTCTTTAGAGAAATATCAGAAGATTTTTGGATTTTGTCGTCTACGTAAGCTTTCAGTTTAATTCCATATGCAAATCTAAATAATCAACCAAGAATGAAAATGAAAATTCCCAAAGCAAAATGTGAATTATGTAGAAAATGTGGAGAGACGAGAAACAAAATCCACGAAATTTGGAATCCTCTGACACTGGTGTTCAAGGTTCCCTTTATCATCTCTCTCAGACTCTCACAAACAGATATGGTACCAAAGTCGGATATTATTTGGTACCAAAATCAAATCGGATATTATACAGTAAGAGTAGTGGACTGCTATTAAGAATCAAGCACATATTTTACAACTAACCTGTAAGACTGTGTAACCCCTGACTCTTAATTAACTGTCTAGATGTGTAAAAGCCCAAGTAGACCATACTATTTTACTATCCACTTCTTCTCAAGATCAAATTGACCATATTGGTGATTTTATTTTTCTCACATTCTCCACAACAACACTTCCATACGGTTTAAATTTCAGGTAGGTGTTTATTATTTCTTACAATTCAACATCTGAAAATATGGTGAATGAATCTGATGTCTCCCTGTCCTCTTATATAAAAAAGGTTAAATATTACATAGAAATAATGACAAAATTTACCCGTTACCATCTCTTCTCTTGTATACAAAACAAGATGCTCAACGAAGCTGGGAATGAAGTAGGATATACACACATAAAAGCAAGAAGAAGCTATGGAACTCAGGATGGATAGCGCCAACAACCATACATATATGTATATGCAAACATACAAATGTTGTTGAGTCATGGCGCTATCCCTCCTGAGCTTTACAGCTACTTCTCTACTACTCTACCTGCTTCTACTTATGTGTTTCAATATATGTTGTAATGTTAAGTACTTAGAGTTAGAGAGCACCTTGACCTTACTGTATTTATAGTCAGTCTCAACTCTCAAGTGTACCCAAGTTACATATTTCGAAAATGGTCCCCCAATTTAATATATTCGGCACTTTTAATGCATTCCCATACCCACATTAATAAATGTATTATTCACTAACAAATAGGGAGGTGAGACAGAGGGGCTATAGTTAATACATTAACAGGGCAAATGGTGGAGAGCGTTAAACCTAAATTTTTATAGTTTAAGGTTTATGAATTTTCGTTGTAGCTAACAGTACATATAATAAACGTTACTCATGAGGTCAGTGGACCATATATCGTAGACACTTTGTCGGACTACTTTTCAATGAATTACGTCTAATTATATAGTGTAGTTGTGCGCTACTGCATAAGATAAAATTTTGTACGATACTGGTAGCGAAAGTTTTGTTTTGTGAATGAAGACTCAAACTCAGCACGGCCACAAGTCTCCGGTTAGACAAAACTCTGAGACATATTTATTGATCGTTTATGACGATGTAGGAAAGTATAAGATTCGAGTTTGTGGAAGAACGCAAAAACCGGTGATGCATTCAATATTTAGCGTAGGTGGGATCTCCATTTCTCTTTTATTTCAGAATTTATTATTGACTATTGTGTTAATGTTATCATTTACAACTTACAAGAAATAGGTATATGTCCACAACAACAACAACAAAATTTCATCAAAAGTTATCCATTTTATTTAACAAATGTGATATAAATTTTTTTCTTTTGTTTCATGAATATCAACTTTATTTATTTTTTTTTTTCTATAATTTGTTTTAAATTGGTTTACAGCTTTTGAATAGTGTTTAAATTTGGAAAATGTATTATTATTATGAAATTAAAAGGCATGTATGAAATGTAATTTAATATCTAAGAATTTTAAAAACTTATCTTCAAGAATTATATGCATGGGAGTTTGTGTTAGCCAGCTACCACGGCCGTACCTTGCACGTCCCGGTCCCTTTATATGTTATTGCTTCTAAATTCATCCATCCATTTTGTATTTTCACCAACTAAAAACTCATCCTATATAGAATGGAGAGTATAAACACATTTATTGGAGCTTTGGAGTATGGCAAGATGTAAGGAATGAAGTGAGATTATAATTTTCGGACATATTTGACCTCACATGTGATTCTTGATTAAAGCTAGGAGATTCGGTGGTATTGTTCCCGTACATTTCTGTTTTAGTTTCTCATATAAACATACATGTACTATATATTTTCAAATCTTAGGAAAAAAGAACTAATATAGGTTTAATCATCTTTCTGTTAAAGAACAAGTAAAATATATTTATAGTTCTTAAACGAGTGTCACAAAAGTACAAAACAAATCGATTAAGTGCATTTTCAAGAAGAGAGCGTCTGTGGTGCAGAGTGAAAGATATAGATTATGATTCATGATTCATGACGTAGATATATAATATGCACAAAACACTTATAATGCAAGTATTTTCATGCGACGAAAACTCATAATTAATTAGAAAAATAAGGAAAAAAGTGAAGAGTAAGCGAAAACTAGAATTGATCCCAAAATGACGCACGTCCACATCTATCGAAAACGAAAACATGAGTCATGGATCTAGTGTTTTTTCTCTCTGATCACTCTCTCCATCGATGAGCATTATCGTGATCTGAGAGAATAGTGTACGTACGTATGGTTAGGTTTTTCCCAAGTGATGACAGGAGTGTCCTGCCTGCCCGCTTTGGATTCTTGCCGGGGAATCCAACCACCGCCGGAGAGGTCGTCAGCAGTCGTGTCTTCTCCGCCAGACTTCCAGTGGTTTGCCGGGAGCTTCACGATAAGCAACCGTTCGGAATGTTCAGAGGCGAAAATGGTATGAATTACACATTTTCAACCTTTTTGCTTGAAGCAATACTCATCATTTTCTTCATCAAAGCCGTTTACTTCATCCTTCGACCTCTTCGTCAACCTCGTATAGTCTGCGAGATCATCGTTAGTCTTCGATCTTATTATTTATTTATAATAATATATCCATTGTGTTGCTAATTTATAATATTGACAAAAATGGTTGTGTGTGTTTTGAAGGGTGGAATGGTGATAGGACCGTCCATGTTAGGACAAAGCCGAAACTTCAATTACTATCTTTTCCCACCGATTTCGAATTACATAATCGCAAACTTGGGACTGTTGGGATTCTTTTACTTCCTTTTCCTCACAGCTGCAAAGACGGACGTTGGGGAAATCTTTAAAGCACCAAGAAAGCACAAGTACATTGCTGCCATCAGTGTTTTGGTACCGATTGCTTGCGTGGGAGGCACGGGTGCTGCCCTAAAAGACTCAATGGATGAAAGATTGCAAAAGGCTTCGTCCATTGGAGGGGTCACGTTCGCCTTGGGTTTCACGTCATTCCCGGTCATTTACACTGTTTTGAGAGACATGAACCTTCTCACCTCAGAGGTGGGCAAGTTCGCCATGTCGGTGACTCTCCTTGGAGACATGGTAGGGATCTACGTGCTTGTTTTGTTTGAAGCCATGACGCAGTTTGACGGAGGAGGAGGAGCATATTCTGTTATCTGGTTTCTCATATCGGCGGCCATCTTGGCCGCCTTTTTGCTTTTGGTTGTGAAACGCAAATTTGATTGGATTGTCGCTCAAACGCCTTCGGGAAGACTCGTGAACCAAAACTACACCGTCATGATTCTCATGGGTGTCCTTGTCTATGCTTTCTTCACTGACATGTTCGGTATGGCTATAGCCGTAGGACCTATTTGGCTAGGGCTGGTGGTGCCTCATGGCCCACCGTTGGGTTCGACGTTGGCAATTCGGAGCGAGACCTTTATTAATGAGTTCTTAATGCCTTTCTCCTTTGCTTTGGTGGGACAAAAAACCAATGTCTACTTACTTACCGACGAGACTTGGCCCAAACAGGTCTCTCCTCTCGTCTACATGAGCATCGTCGGTTTTGTTACCAAGTTCATCTCCTCCACTGCCGCTGCTCTCTTCTTTAAAGTCCCCACCAGGGACAGTCTCACACTTGGCTTAATGATGAACTTGAGAGGTCAGATCGAAGTTTTGCTCTACTTGCATTGGATAGACAAACGTATGGTAGGGTTACCGGGTTATAGTGTCATGGTTTTGTATGCAATTGTGGTCACGGGTGTAACAGCGCCAATCATCAGCTTCCTATACGATCCCACTCGGCCTTATAGAAGTAGCAAACACCGCACAATTCAGCACACTCCTCAACACACCGAGATGGGACTGGTACTTGCAGTCTCCGACCTCGAAACCTTCACTGGCTTGGTCACTTTTCTCGACTTCGCCTATCCTACTAAAACTAGTCCCCTGTCTATATTCGCAATCCAGCTGATGGAACTGGCGGGGCGTGCTCAACCGTTGTTTATTGAAAACGAGAAGCGAAGAAAGGAGGAGGAGGAAGAGTACGAGATGGAAGAGGAAGACTCTGCGCATACGAGGAGCAAGCGAATAGACCAGCTGCAGAGCGCCTTTAAGCTGTACGAAAAGAAAAAAAGCGAGTGTGTGACGTTGCGTGACTACACTGCCTATGCTCCAAAGCGTCACATGTATCAAGATATTTGCGAGCTTGCCTTGATCAAGAAAGCCGCTTTTATTCTCTTACCTTATCAGAAAGAGCGTCTTCAAGACGCAGCCCTTACCGAGCTACGTGACTCCGGTATGCTATCTGTAAACGAAGACGTCTTGGCACACACACCCTGCTCTGTCTGTATCTATTACGAGAAGGGACGACTTAAAAACGCAGTGGCTCGATCAAGCCATACGAGGCAAGAAATGCACCGTTTCGTGGTTCTGTTTTTAGGAGGAGCTGATAACAGAGAAGCTCTGCATCTGGCAGATAGGATGACGGAGAACCCGGACATAACCATGACGGTGGTTAGGTTCTTGGCGTACAACCACGAAGGAGAGGACGAGAGGGAGAAGAAGCTAGACGATGGGGTGGTGACGTGGTTCTGGGTCAAGAACGAGAGCAACGCTAGGGTTAGTTACAAGGAGGTTGTTGTCAAGAACGGTGCTGAGACGTTGGCTGCGATTCAAGCAATGAACGTCAATGACTACGATCTGTGGATAACCGGGAGGAGAGAAGGGATCAATCCAAAGATTCTGGAAGGGCTGTCTACGTGGAGCGAGGAACACCAGCTTGGAGTCATCGGAGACACCGTGGCTGGGAGTGTTTTCGCCTCGGAGGGTTCAGTCTTGGTAGTGCAGCAACAAGTGAGGAACCAGAAGGGTGGTGATGGTTTCTTGAACGGCAAGTTTGATTACAAGAGTATAGTGTCCCCTTGGTCTTGGTCTCACAATTGATTTAGTTAGTTAGCACCATTTCTTCTTCATTTGATTAAAAACGAGTTTGTAGAATCTGCATTATTGGGATGGTTTTGCTTTTTATTTTGTATCCAAATCGAAAGACAGAATTAATAAAATTCCAATATAGAAGCAGCTTAATTAGCTAAGCTGATCCTGTTTCATTTTTTTTTTCTTTTCAAAATGTATTTAAACATCAATCAATCTCTGTTCCTGTCATGAATGTATTCCCAAAATGAAATAGCCAAGAAAAGCAGTGATCATTCTTTCAAATGTTTGTTATAATGATTCAAGATCAAACATGGGACATCTGTTGTTTGACCGTTTCAAGTTGCTTTCTCTTAGATTCACAGATCTGGAGAAACTCACGGAGGACTCTTTGTTGTGCCATGACTGTTTTACGTGCAGTATCTGCCGTGTTCCACGACTTCAGTGCATCAAAGATGCGATTTCCAACCTCTGATTCTTCGCTGGATGCGATGACACTCTCTAGAACTCCAAGAATCTGTCCTGGTCCTCCTGTTGCGTCTTCTGCTCTCTTCAGAGTTGACAGAAACCTCTCCACTTGATCATCTTCTGGATTGTCCAGTTGATTCTGTATCCAGTTAGAAACTTCTTGTATGGTGCTGCATAATGACTGTATAGATTCTTTGATTGTTTGTGACATGGGGGAGGAAGATAATTGATCTGAGTGTTGTTGATTTTTCTTCTTCTTTTTCCCAGATGGGAGAGACGAGCGGGTGCAGGCCTGAATTATAAGACTGTGCCACGCCAGCGGTTCAGTGATGATCTGAACCAAGACCTGGACAACAGAATAGCAAGAACTCATGTCTGAAGATCCCATTGATCTGACCCTATCCAGAATAAGCCTCTCGAACAGGGAGTTCAACACATGCCAATGCTCGTGGGAACTTAGGCTCCAACCGTTCCAAAATACCGCAAAATTCATCCAGTCCACCAAATTTGAACCAAGGCTCTACAGAGATGTTCCAACAAGGTTACTACTTTCTATAAGACCAGTTAAAATGAGTGCAGGCAGAAGGAGATAGGACTAGAAAAGCTAACCTCAGAAGTCCTTGCACCCTTTGAGATCTCTGTGATCATTTCTACAGCGTCACTGAGAGAACACCCCAACATTTTTGTGTATTCCTCCAGCAAACACTCAAGTTCTCCACTGATTTTGACGTCACCCTTAGACCCATTGGTTTCAACACTCTCCTTTAATGCAGTTGACGTGCACTGAATAGAGAGATATATCATCCGAGGTAGAAGGGATTTTCTCTGGATGGCTAGTTTCATATTTTCTTCACGATCTTTTTTCTATAGACAACCAACAAATACAATCAGTATTAGATTGCATCCCTCCCCAAGTAAAGATGTATGAATATAAACAAACGTACCTCATTCTCTTTGGGACAGTAAGAAATTTCTTCAAACGGACCTACACATGATGATTGATATTAAGAATAACACCACAATCATAAACAACAACTAATGTGAAGGATATACTGACCTAGTAGATAGTTTTTCTCAGGACAAGGTGTCCACCATGGACGTGTTTCCATATCTTCATTGAACCTCAGTGTCCTGGATCCAATTTCATCCGAGAGCTCCACAAGTTGAAATCCAGATTTCAGGTTTTCAAGAACACGCTACAACAAAAACACAGGCAACGTTAGATACATGAGAGGATCAAGTAAATGGACATATGGTAATTTACATTATAAGAACTTGAATGAATTACCTCTTCTTCCTCGATGCTGTCTGCGTTCTGCTTCAATTGTAAGACGGACGCTTCAACCCTTGCAGCTAGGTACTGGTTTGAGTGCTGCAATCGTTGTTTGAATAGGACAAATTCGATAACCTGAGATTAGGAAAACCAGATAAGTCACGAAATGAACCGGTTGTCCACAGGAATATATGGTAGTGCAAATTTTGGAAGAGAAATCAAATTGTTTACTTTTGAGTAATTTCTATGGCGGTAAGCAAGAAATGTAAGGTCTGCAGATTCTCTCAAATGATCATCCATAAACTTGAGATAGTCTTTTAGGAGGTTACTTAAGTCCACCCACATGGGAGATTCCAACATTTGACGTAGAATATGGTGTGAAACTGTTTCCGTCAAGATGTTCTTCACATCAAGAGCTTTATACCTAACAGACAATAAACAGGTGGTTCAGTAAACGAGCTGAATAAGGGTGTTCTGTTTATAGGCAAAAGCAAGTAAAGCTGAGAGCTATGAATACCGTTCAAATGCAAGCGGAAGAGCACCAACATATGAATATATGTGTAACAGCAAGATCTTGTACTGCCAGACATGTCTGTGGAAACAAAAATTAATAATCAAATGGAGACCTATAAAAGCCATGTTGAATCCTTTGGCATTTAAAACAGAAGCAGCAGGGAAAAATATGGTGTACTGACCCTCTGATGGTCAAGCCAAGCTCAAGAACCATGATGGCTTCGGCAAGATAGCCAAAATTTCGAGTTCTCCAGTATAGCTGGAAACAGTAGTAAGGTTAATTAATATATAACAATCCTTTATGGAGTACAAGGAAAGCGAGTGTGTTGAACACAGAAAAAAAAGTACCTGGACCAACATATTGCTAATCAAAGATAAAAGTTCTTCCCCAAACATGCTCTCTTGAGGGTCCAAGTCCTTAGAAAGAGAAAGATTTTGGCAGTATAACTTCGCCAGTTTGACAGCAGAGGCTTCAATTTCTAGATATTGGAGGGAAAAAGTCGAAATGGAATAGATTCAGATGAACACATTCAAAGAGGCTATCACAAAAGAGAAACATGGCTTGTAGATTCGAAATTTAGTTTTCTAAGCAGATACAAAAAAAAAATTGCATAAAAATTATGAAGGTAAGAGAACACACCGTCAATAGGGAGCTCAAAAATGTTTCCCGTCAGTTCTTGGACTTTGAGAATAGTTGTTGTTTGACCAAGCACTTTGGTTGCTGATTCAGAAAAGGAGTCGGAATTTTTCACTAACATTCCCACAAATTCTTTCTTTTTATCTGGGGATAGTACATGTAGGTATGCTTCAACATCGGAGGCATAGCACGCTAAATGACCAAATCTGCATGCAAAGCGACACAAGATCAGAGGGATATAAGAATGAGTACGCTTTATTGATAAAAAAACAAGATCAACTCCAAAGGGTTTCATACTTATGAAAATATTGCAGTAACGATTCTAGTAACTTGTTTTCGTTCTTCTTCCCAAATAAGAACTTTCTCTTCTCAATCTCAAGTCCTGCCAAGTACGGACCCCTTAGATTACTATTCTCAGTGTCAATCTGTAATTTCAGCACCAAATCTGAAGCACTTGAAATACGAGAATCAAACTGCAGTGGAAAGGACAACAGATTATACATAACTCAGAAATTAAGAAAAAAGCAAACGACGAATTGAAACATTAAGCCAGGCAAGTGGGTAATATGATCACCATTTCTTCCGTAAGGTGAGAAAATTTGCATTCTATGTGCTTTGTTGGCTGAATTTGATCAATACTGTCAAAGTATTTCCAGATGCTGTCATCTTCAAGCAGACAGCCGAGATACTGCAGGAAACACTCCCAATCATCTGGACTGCCAAGTGAAGAAATTCAATGTTAGTATCTTGGCATGATATGCACAGGCCTGAGATATACAAGCAATCAAGTAACCAATCGGAAATCATACTGCAAACATTCCCAACTCTTAAAAAACTTGAGAATTGAGATGCTCATGCATTGAATACATACCTCAATTCTAAGATTTTTTTATAGACATCAACAGCGGCAGAATAGTCGTTTGCCCTAGCAAGGAGTCTACCCTGTCAGCTTAAAGTGAGAGCGTTTTGTGTGAGCATACAGCAATAGACTACGTATACTAATATATATATGTATATCGATAGGTTCAACCTAAAACTAGGGAAAATGTACAATTTCTGTAGCCTACAAAGAATATAATACAAAACCATGACGTTCAGTGGTCTTTCCGGCCAAAAAGACTTATACCCTACCTGTATCCGTAGTTTATCGACTTCAATCATCAAAAGAGATCCCAAATCTCCAGAAAGGACTACTAGAGCATCATTGTATTTGGATTGTTGTTCCAGCAAAGAGATATACACCATGAGAGCTGAAAATACCAAACTTTCATTTAGTAGAAAGGTTGGAGAAATCTAATATAGCAAGAGAAGAAATTGGTGGAAAAGTAATTTTACCTTCTGGCTCATGCATACTATGAGAGGCAATGTGCTTCTTAAGTAAACCCTCAGCCAAAAGCAAGAGCTTCTCCCCACTCTTATCACATAGCACCTGTCAAAAATCGTCACAACTGTAAGCAACAGAAATACCAAACTGTTCAAAAAAAAAAAAAGGAGAGGAAATGATTGAGGCAGTACTTGTAATTGGATGCTACAAACTGCCCAAAGTAAAAACCTTTCTTCTCCGGCAAGTTTGTACATTTTCATGGCTGTCTGTCAGAAAGCAAGACATAAGAACAGAGGAAAAAGACTGATACCAGAACCGAGAATAGTGTTCATCCAACAGAAAGACCAACCTGTTGCTGCTTCACAAAAGAATATTCACGAACATAGCAATTGAAGAGCCCCATCATAAGCTCCAAATTATTAGGGAATTTGCCACAGGCATGAGCATAACAACTAGTAGCCAGGTCCACTGATACAAAATTTTAAACAAACGTATCAGATATATAACCAAAAAGAAGTTATAACACCACAAGGTTCCCAAGTTCTTATTTTAAACGAGTGCACTTACAGTGATCAAGTCTCTGCAATACAATTTGCAAAGTACTGAGAGTGAGATCATCCATCAACGCTAAATCATCTTTATACAAAAGCTCTTTAGCATCCAAGCAAACAGAGAGTGCCTCATCTTGTTTCCCCATTCTCTCATGAATCAAAGCTTTAAGCGCCTGTTTAAATGCAACAGCATTCCAATCAGATTAGAGAAGGAAGAAAACGAAATAAAAATAAGCCAATGATGATTGGTTCCACTTACTAAAGCATAAGGTGATTTAGGGTACTTAGAGAGAAGCGCAGTGACTAGCTTGAGAGCATTTTTGAACTGACGAGAATCGATTGCATCCCAGATGGGTCGAACACGGCGCTCCGGTATCCCACCCGCTAACCCGAATTTGGAAGACATCTCTTTTTTGAGAAGAAGATAAGAGTTTTGTCGGAAAACTACCTTTTTCGAAAGTGTTTTATGAGTTTGTTTGACCTTTTTACACAACTCAGTTTGCAGTTAAACTCAGGATTCGATCAGGGGAAGCTCCTCTGCAAGCTGCTAAACTAGAATACTAAACAAAACCTAATCAGCCTGTTTGGTTGCGGTTATATGTCTGTCTCTGTTAAGGATCAAGAATTTTTAGATTGGGTTTCTTAATGGGCCTTTCACTAAAGCCCTTTACGTTACCTCAGATTCTTCATCACGTGTCACACTCATTGGCAGATAGAACTAGACGAGACTTTAAGCCACCATATTCACGTGCCACCCCTAATCCGCCAACGGTGTGCACGTTAGTCGCCTGCTCCCATAGTCCCCACCTGCGCATTTTAGCCTCTCCGGTTTCTTTTAATCCTCGATTAGCCACCGTCGCTCAGCGTCACATTTCAGGGGATCTCCGTTTCTTCTTCCCCCCCAAATCATCAAACCCTAATTTTCGATTTAGCTTAGTATCTTACACCGGAGAAGACGAAATGATGGGCTCAGAGAATGCCGATGGATTCGAAGAGACCAATCTCAATGCGCAGAGAGAGGATATGGAGAATCTCGACCTCGGAGTAGATGGAGACGCCGGCGGTGACGATCCGTTGAAGAAAAGCGTTGTCAACGGCGATACATCGAACTCTGGCTATCGTAGCGCCATGTCAACACTCTCCACCGTGCGTGACCCGCTCTCGCCGCCACCAACTGTCATGATTCCGGCTGATTCTGATCCACTCCTTGCGCCGCCGTCGTCTTATGAAGATTTCCGAAGTTTTGGTTCTAAGCCGATCAGCAGCGAGAACTCCTACATCGAGCCTCCATCTTATGCAGATGTTATCTTCAGTCCCTTTGATGAGAACTCGGATAGTGAGATTAACGGAGCCGAGGATAATAGTCTTCATAGTCAATTCTCAGATTCGCTATCGAGATCTCCTTCTTCTTCAAGCTCGGATTACATCAAGATCACTGTATCGAGCCCTCAGAAAGAGCAGGAGACTTCAAATTCAATTGTTGGAGGAAACACTTACATCACTTACCAAATTACGACCAGAACGAATCTCCCTGACTTTGACGGCCCATCGGAGTTCAGCGTACGGAGAAGATTCAGAGATGTTGTCACATTGGCAGATCGATTAGCTGAGTCGTATAGAGGGTTCTGCATACCACCGCGTCCAGATAAGAGCGTCGTTGAGAGCCAAGTAATGCAGAAACAAGAGTTTGTGGAGCAGAGAAGAGTTGCATTGGAGAAGTACTTGCGCAGGCTAAGTGCACACCCTGTGATTAGGAACAGTGAAGAGTTGAAAGCGTTCCTTCAGGCGCAAGGGAAGTTGCCGTTACAAATGAGCACTGATGTGGCTTCTAGGATGTTGGATGGCGCGGTGAAGCTTCCAAAACAGTTGTTTGGTGAAGGCGGAGCCTCTGCAGTGCCAGTGCATGAAGTGGTTCACCCTGCAAAAGGAGGTAGGGATCTGCTGAGATTATTCAAGGAGCTGAGGCAATCAGTGTCTAATGATTGGGGTGGATCAAAACCACCTGTTGTTGAAGAAGATAAAGAATTCTTGGAAAAGAAGGAGAAGATGCATGATCTTGAGCAACAAATTATCAATGCTTCACAGCAGGTAAAATTTCATCCTTGTTTGTTAATTTATGCATCATTCTGTTAGTATGTAGTATCTTGCCTGGAACAAACCCTTTTGTGGATTATTTTTTGTAGGCGGAAGCCCTTGTGAAGGCACAGCAAGACATGGGGGAAACCATGGGTGAACTGGGATTAGCATTCATTAAGCTTACCAAGTTCGAGAACGAAGAAGCTACTTCCAACGCTCAAAGAATCCGTGCCAATGATATGAAGAATTTAGCCACTGCGGCTGTAAAAGCAAGCAGGTTTTATAGGGAGTTGAATTCCCAGACTGTCAAACATTTGGTAAATATCTATTGAACTACTAAAATATACAGTTGCCTCATTGCTGTTGGTCAAATGAAATAAAATATGAAGATTTGATAAATATAATGAAAAAAGAAGTTAATTACAGCTTGCACTATTGAACTTAATAAATGAAAATAAATGATTATTATGATTAAGCAATTGACAGATATCTAAAATCTCCTGATGCTTAGCGTGTATCCTCATTGTAGACTAGTGAACTGTCGGCTTATATATGGAAAATTTGCTGGACTTCTAGCTTCCCTTATAGCTGTTCTTGTATTTGAATTGTTCATTTCAGGACACACTTCATGAGTACCTTGGCATGATGATGGCTGTCCAAGGCGCATTTGCAGACAGATCTAGTGCTTTATTAACAGTGCAAACTCTTTTATCAGAGCTTCCTTCGCTGCAAGCAAGAGTTGAAAAGCTAGAGGCCGCATCTTCAAAGGTATTTGGCGGTGACAAATCAAGGATCCGGAAAATAGAAGAGTTAAAAGAAACCATCAAGGTCACTGAGGACGCAAAAAATGTTGCTATCAGAGAGTATGAGCGGATCAAGGTATTCAGTATAACTCTATGCATATCAAAACTTAGTGCTGATGTACCCACAAGATATTAATTTTTTTGGTTGTGCTATTTGTAAATTTGTATCATTGCAGGAAAACAATCGATCTGAGGTTGAGAGGTTGGACAAAGAAAGGCGTGCAGACTTCATGAACATGATGAAGGGTTTTGTTGTTAACCAGGTACGTTATTATTAGTATGCAGCACGTAACCATTAAAAGGATGAAACTTTATTGCCCAGTAGAAGTGTGTCTGTGTAGAATGAGTGAAGAATGATAAAGAGATTATTAAAGGTTAAGCAACAAATGTGTGATTCCATTCTTAGTGAGATTTCAAGAGTGGAGAAGTTGATAAAATTGAATAAAAAGAAGGCATTGATGGGTCTCTTGTAGGCAAGTGAATGGGAGTGCTTTGAATGATAATGCTGGTGAAGAGGGAATAGGAATACATAAATATACTAGTAAAGGAATAGAGTGCAGTATGTAAAATAAAGAGTTGTGTTCATGGGTTGTGGATGCAGGTTGGATACGCAGAAAAAATGGGCAACGTCTGGGTAAAGGTTGCAGAAGAGACTAGCCAATACGATAGAGAGAAGCAGAGCAGCTAACAAAAAGAAAAGAGATAAATAGAGTGAACAAACGATGTTCATTTTGGGCATAACCATACCAAATCCATGTTTGGCACAGAATCACATTGCGTAATAATTGTTGTCAAAAAAGTGTAGTAGTGTCTTTCCTTTTTCATATGTTGTATCTATTTGATAGAGTTTGGTAAAACGTACTTCTTTGTTTTTCGTTAGTTGCTGTAAATTAGTTTTTCTAAAAGCATCTCTGACTGCATCTGCATTGACCTCATATACCCATTGTTTTCACGTTTCACTTTTCTGGTATGCCGCAAAAGATATATGAGTTTGGTAAACGTTCTTCTTTGTTAATAGGTGCTATAAATTAGTTTTCTAGAAGCAATCTTTGACTGAATTTGCATTGACCTCATAGGTCATACCCATTCTTTTCTGGTACGCCGCAAAATATTTTCTTTCCTGAAAAGTTTTACGGAGTTGATCGAGGGAGAAATTGATCCATCAAACCACCAATCTGACTCGTAAACCGGCCCGGTTTTATCCACTCACCTGGTTAGAAACAATAAGAAGACCAATGGAGCAATGACAGAAAAGTCACGAAGACGTCAATATTAACGAAAGCGAGAGATTTTCACAAAAAGACAGCAGAAATTATCGCAATATTACACGCCCGTGCCATTTTTCAAACAACGCGGCCAGGTCAAAGATCACGTCTGTCTTAAAGAGGGTAATCTCGTCACTTCACATAGGTTTCTTCTTCTATCCATCCAGTCTTCTTCCTTGCTTGGAACTTTCTTCGTCTTCGATTCCTTGCTTTCCCCGCCGATCTCGCTTTGTGTGAACCTTTTTTATTTAGTAACTCTTAGAGATTACACAAAAAAAAGAGCTCAATACACCACACTGATTCAAAAACCATGGCGGAGAATGGTGAAGAGAAGTTACTTGCTGTAGCCCGACACATAGCCAAAACACTTGGCCATAACGAATCCATGGCCGATGATATCTTACAGATCTTCTCCAACTTCGACGGCAGGTTTTCCCGCGAAAAACTCGCCGAAGGTCAAGCTGGAGAAGATGGATCCGGAGTCTCTGTACTCGAACGAGCTCTCAATTCCATAGACGTTCAGATCTCTCGCTTCGTTGCCGCCGATCAACCTATCTGGGCTGATCCTTCCGATTCAGCTGCTTTTCTCGATACGATCGACGAGTTAGTTGCAATCATCAGAGAGTGGAGTCCCATGGCTTCTGAGAAACCAATCGGCGTCTGTCTAGCACGCGCCGACGATATGATGCAGCAAGCTATGTTCCGTATCGAAGAAGAGTTCAGGTCTCTTATGGAGCGTGGAGCTGAGTCTTTCGGACTTAATCCTCAGGGAGACGTTGGTGGTGGGACGAATCATCGTTTCGACTCTGAGGAAGAAGATGACGACAACGACAGAGATTTCCACAACGGTGACGATAGTATACAGATCCCGGTGGCGCAGCCACTCACTGACTACGATCTTATCATCGATGCTCTCCCGTCGGCGACGATCAACGATTTGCACGAGATGGCTAAGCGTATGCTTGGTGCTGGATTTGGTAAGGCGTGTTCTCATGTTTACAGTGCTTGTAGGAGAGAGTTTTTAGAAGAGAGCTTGTCGAGGTTAGGGTTACAGAAACTGAGTATTGAAGAAGTTCATAAGATGCCTTGGCAAGAGCTTGAAGATGAGATTGATAGGTGGATCAAAGCTGCTAATGTTGCTCTTCGTATTCTTTTTCCTAGTGAACGTAGACTCTGTGACCGTGTCTTCTTTGGTTTCTCATCTGCTGCTGATCTCTCGTTTATGGAGGTATGTCGTGGCTCTACCATTCAGCTTCTGAATTTCGCGGATGCTATTGCTATTGGAAGCAGATCACCTGAGAGATTGTTTAAAGTGCTTGACGTGTTTGAGACGATGAGGGATTTGATGCCTGAGTTCGAGTCTGTGTTCTCTGATCAGTTTTGCTCAGTTCTTAGAAATGAAGCGGTGACTATTTGGAAAAGATTGGGAGAGTCGATTAGAGGTATATTTATGGAGCTTGAGAATCTGATCAGGCGTGATCCGGCTAAAGCTGCTGTTCCTGGCGGTGGTCTTCATCCGATCACTCGTTATGTGATGAATTACCTACGTGCGGCTTGCAGATCCAGGCAAACTTTAGAGCTAGTGTTTGAGGAGAGCAATGGTGTGCCTTCTAAAGATTCAACTCTGTTGACTGTACAGATGTCTTGGATCATGGAGCTTCTAGAGAGTAACTTGGAAGTGAAATCCAAAGTGTATAAAGATCCTGCCTTGTGTTATGTGTTTCTGATGAACAATGGGAGATACATTGTTCAGAAGGTGAAAGATGGAGACCTAGGATTGCTCTTAGGAGATGATTGGATACGGAAACATAACGCTAAAGTGAGACAATACCATATGAATTATCAGAGAAGCTCATGGAATAAGATGTTAGGGTTGTTGAAGGTGGATAATACTGCGTCAGGTATGAACGGTTTGGGGAAAACTATGAAGGAGAAGCTGAAGCAGTTCAATATTCAGTTTGATGAGATATGTAAAGTGCATTCGACGTGGGTAGTGTTTGATGAGCAGCTGAAAGAAGAGCTGAAAATCTCGCTGGCCAGGCTTTTGGTACCGGCATATGGGAACTTCATTGGAAGGTTCCAGAACCTTGGTGATATAGGTAAAAACGCAGACAGGTACATCAAGTATGGAGTTGAGGACATAGAGGCCCGTATCAACGAGCTGTTCAAAGGCACAACCACGGGAAGAAAATGAAGGTAAACAGACACAAATAGCCACTTGTGACATATTTGTAACGAACCACCTGCTGATTACCAATAGCGAATTCTTGCAGGGTGGATTTGTAACATGTATTGTATTGTATCCTTTTAGACAGTTTAGCTCAGCTCTGTTGTGTTTTGTAATGTTATATTGTATTCGAATCACCTTTTTTTGTCATTGTAAAAAAGAGAAAACAGTTGAAAAAGATGATGGTCAGAGGCTTCATACTGCGTTCACCCCGTATTTATCAATTATCAACATGTTCTTAGGCTTTCCTTCTAACAAATAAATCTAGAATGGAGACTAGGAAACATGTTATAAGGCCTTTTTGTCTTGTTTTCCTTCAACCTTAAACCTCGACTAGAAAACAAGATTTTTTCTTTATTTTGCCAATTCTCCATAATTGTACAACTGATCACCAAAATACAATAACCAATATCATCAACCATGAAATCAAGAGCTGCAGCCATAACAGGATAGTAGTAATGCAAGATAGTAGAAAACAGGAAAGGACACAAAGAGGATGTTTGAAGTTTTTTCAACTCTTGAAATAAATAATTTAACATAAGTTCCAAAACTGAGCAGAGAACCAAAAGAAACGAAGCGAGTCTAGGAAATATGAGACGTCTAACGAAGCATAACAAGGAACTGGAAATCACAAAATTAAGCAGCCTGTTGATCACCGAGCCTCTTCCTGGCCTCCTCGATGATAGTCAGCTTAATACCTTTACCCTTAGGAAGAGACACCCACGGCTTAGTTCCTTTGCCAAGGGTAAACACATTCCCCAACCTTGTTGCAAACTCATGCCCTGTCGAGTCTTGGATGTGGATTGTCTCAAAGCTACCCTTATGCTTCTCACGGTTTTTAATGACACCAACACGCCCTCTGTTTCTACCTCCTGTAACCATCACAACATTACCAACATCGAATTTGATGAACTCCACAATCTTGTTGGCCTCAAGGTCGAGCTTGATGGTGTCATTGGGCTTGATGAGCGGGTCAGGGTAACGGATGGTGCGACCATCATATGTGTTCAGGTAGGGAATGCCCTTCTGCCCAAACTGGATCGATCGGACCTTGCAAAGCTTGAACTGCACAGGGAGAATTAAAGAAGATATATTGTTAGAACACATTCTATTAAGGTCAAAAGCATCAATCTAAAAGAAAACACTAAACAATGAAAAGAGGAGACGCAAACCTTAGCTTCCTCATCCCTGATGGAGTGGAGACGGAAACGTCCCTTGGTATCGTAGAGAAGACGGAAGTTCTCATTGGTCTTTGGGATAGACACAACATCCATGAAACCAGCAGGGTAAGTCTTATCAGTCCTCACTTTCCCATCAACTTGGATATGCCTTTGCATCAAGATGGAAATCACTTCACGGTAGGTAAGAGCATACTTCAACCTATTCCTGATGATAAGAACCAGAGGAAGGCACTCCCTGGACTTATGAGGTCCTGAAGATGGTTTTGGGGCCTGTGTGTAACCAAAAAAAAAATGAACATAGTCATTCACAGAACTCAACGAGAGCAATATAAATTGAATCAGCCAATAAAGAGAGTATAAGACTTACAAATGCACCACCAAGTTTGTCAAGCATCCAGTGCTTTGGGGCATTGAGCCTCTTCAAATGCTTCTTCAAACCTCTCGCCTAAAAAAATAACAAAACAAATGATAGAGCGGTATCAAGAACACTGCCAAATGCAAAGATATGTTACATCATCATGACCTAGAGCAACGACACATCTGAGATCTAAGGAGGTCAGATCTACGAATTATTGAATCAATCCGACTAAACTAGTCTGAAGACAACTAAACATTTCTGGACATCACTAACACAAACCACCACCACGAGGATTGAGAATCGAGCTAAGAAACTATGTAGATGTAAACAACTACAACAGCTAGAACAGAGAGAGAGAGAGAAAGAACGACGAACCATGTTTGGAGATTGCTAGGCGTATCTCCGATCTGAATGACTTCTCTTAAGAATGAATAGCTCCGAACGACTGGTGAGAGAGACAACGAGAAAAACCCTAATTGGCAGTTTAAATATGCTCTTCGATTCCATCTCTACCCTTTAAAACTATGTTAGGGTATTACGGGCTGAACAATCAAAGGCCCATTCTATATATCTATTTGTTTGGATTTCACTATTTGATGTTCCCTTTCTTGGGCCTTTTTGTTAGACCAACATACTCTGTATTTATATTTCATGAGATAATTCGATTTTTTTTTAAAAAAATTAACATTTATATACCAAAATAATAATTATATTTTTATGTATATAGCTTGATACTTTTCCATCAACTCTGTATTTTGATAATTTTGAAATGTTAAACAAGTAAAATGTTTTAGACTTTTAGTTATAAAGATTGAGAAAAACGAATCCTTGGCAAATCTATTACAAAAAAAACAAAATCTATTCCCTCATTTAAAAGAAATTTGTATTCATTTTATTCTAATTAGCTTTAATTATTTTCTAATGTCATACTCGTATGATATAGTTAAGTTGTATACTAAAGGCTTGTTTTATATCATAAAAATGACATTTATTCTATAAAAACTAACATAAAAGTTGTTAAAAATGCATCACAATGTCAATGGTATTTAGTGTTTTTTGGAATAAATTAATTTCTTAGGATACAATAGTAATTACAAAATCAAATAATTAATTAGTTTTTTTTACCACTCAATGAGTTCGTCTGAGATATCTCTAGAGACATTCTATTTGGGTGGTTTAGCTTCCAAACCGTAAAAAAAAATCACTAATTATGATCAAAATTTTAAAATTAATTTTTAAAAATTGTTAACCAATCAAAATCGAAAAACTAATACTATTTGATATCATATTATTATTATTAAAATTAAATATGATTTTCCAATCACCTTTGTATGATCTTATTTTCAAACTATATTCATCCATAGTTATCAAGATCTATAAACGTTTTAGTTGACTTTTGACAAACACAAGAACCATTGTATATTTATATAACACAATCATAAGTCTTCGATAATTATAACAATCTCAATACATGGATGTGGTATGAAAATTATAGATCACGATAGAAGTGACTAGTTTGGATGAGAATTAAAAAAGGGTAGTAGGGCAAGTCTTCAAACAAGTCATTCCTTCTTTTGTCATTATTACCTCCTTCCTTTGTATCAACTATCAACACAAATTAAGACCACATATACATATTATGATATATCAATACAGTATGTTTTATCAGATATTCACGAAGCAAATAGTTTAAGAGGAATGAATATGCAAAACTTACTTGAGAGACGGTGGTGCAGGAGGGCGTTGGTTGGGATCACAAACGCCGAAACAGAGGTCCTGACACTGGTAATTATCTTGGCCGCATTTGGTCATGCAATTTTTGTAACACACCTTCCACAACTGGTCTTTTTTTGTTTCATTAGGAGCCATTCCATCGCATGCTGTTAGACGACATCCCATCAATATCAATGCCATCACCATCACCATCATACACATTTTTCCTGCCATTTTTTCTTTTACAAACAGATATAAAACTCAAAGTAAGATTGATATTGTTGTTTCTTCTTTGATAATTTATATATGATAGGTGATGGAGGAATGTCTATATATATCAAACTTTTCCTTTTGTTTCTAGTCTTTGTGTTGTTTTTCGGCATTATAGTACATTTTATTGGGAGATGGAGAACGATCGACCGAAATCGACGGTCGAGATGACAAACCCAAAAATAGAAATCATGAAGATATTATTCTAAAAAATATTAGATAAATGTTAATACTAGGTTAGGAAGTTTAGCATTATCAAGAATGTATAAATAATATTTAGTTTACATTTATCTTTATCTTAGTTTAGGAAATTCATCTCTATATAAGTTGGACCAATATACATTGTATATTTAGTTTACATTCTATATATCTATTTGTTGGATTTCATTATTTTATTCCCCTTTCTTGGGCCTTTTTGTTGGACCAACATACATTGTATAATTACATAAATATTTTCTATCAATTTTGTTATCATTCTTAATATGTATAATAAAAATACTAATGATAATTTTAAAAAAGATATGGAAAGATGTTATGAGATTTTCTTTTTTTTTGAATGTAATGTTAAATTATATTCAAAAGAAGAACTTTGGTACAACTAGTGCTTCAGTTTTTTATGCGTGCTGATTGAGTTTACAAAAAATCAGAATCTAGATCCTAGCCATATGAGTAATCCATCCTCGTAGCGCCGATCCCCCAGGAGGGCTATCGCCAGAAGTTGGTCTCTGATCTGCTTGTCAATGTGTTGAATAAGACGAGAGGGAGGGTTCGGTGGTTCACCATGCTTCCTCCCATTTCTCTCATGCCAAAGGGTATACACCGTTACCTGTAGTACAGTACGGGCTAGATAGCAAACATTTCGATCTGGCCAGTCGCTACACGCTGCAGCAACCACCGAACTCCAACTTGTGGAGAATCTGTTTTTGTAAATATTCTTTGCAGTAGCTCGCCACACCTCAGAACAAAAGTGGCAGGAGAAAAACAAGTGATCACGAGACTCTGTAGTGTTGTTGCAGAAGACACAATTCACCTGATCGGCTCGGGACCATTGTGTAAAGCGATCCCCAGTTGAGAGTCTATTACGAGCGGCCAACCAAGTACAGAAAGAATGCTTTGGCGTGTAGTGAGTGAACCAGACACCCTTATGCCAGCTTACCTCTGCAACCGGTGTGCGTATCTGCTTCCAAGTGTATTTAGTTGAGAAAGAGGGATGAAATTTATCATTTTTTCCTCTCCAAAGGACAACATCGTCATTGGTGTTGCTGTGGTCCCTTGTTGAAATAAGTTCAGCTTCTATCTGAGCTAAAACTTGGATGCGGTGTCTTCGTCTACGCCGTATACCCCAAGCATCCGCCACCGTCATATGAATACTTATTCCCATCTCAACAACACCTCTCTCCCCTGCAACATCCATCAAACGACCCAAGGTCGACCAATTATCAAACCAAAAAGAAGTGCGGAGACCATTATTAACCTCTGTTTTGCACAGATTTACTGCCAGATGCCTAAGTTTGAGTAACTTCCTCCACATCCATGACGATGTTATGAGATTTTCACATATCTCTATCAATTTTGAGTTTCCTAAAAACCGGAAAACGTTTGTAACATTAGCATAATTTATGCAAAATTATTGTTCAATTTGGAAACAACCAATAAATACAGTTTAGCAACCATATATGATTAGATTTCAAAGATTTTCACATATCTCTATCAATTTGAACAATAATTTTTCTGATGTTTTTATTTATTTATGATTTTATTTACTATATTCATGTATTTTTATCCAATATGATATATGTTAATGTTTTTTAATTTTAATTTTACTGGAACATCAAAATCATTGTGAATCTATCAAACTCATATGTTCTTATGTGATACGGGTATATACAAAATTTCATTTAATATTTTTCTAATTATGATGTTGATTACGACTATCAAACTCAATTATGAATTTGGTTAATATTTTTAATTGTATTTAGGACATATGAAGCATTACAAAAATTATCAAATTACTATATTGTTGTTATGTGAATCTGGTATATACATAATTTAACTTAATCTATGAACTATTTTACATTTTTGTAAATAATTTGACTTAATATATGAACTATATTAATACTTTTATTTTTTACCCATTTCCAAGAGAATCTAAAGAAGAAACCTGTAAAGATCTATCCTAAGCAAAACTCATTAACATAAAAAAAAAAAACCAAAGTTAAAAAATTCTAAAAACACAAAATAATAGATAATTATGATGTAATGATAATAGTGGGATTAATTAGTAGTTCAGGGTTTTATTTATTTAATTTGTTTTCAGTTCAAGAAATATGATTTTGATATTTTTAAAAAGAGTCAATGATAAATTTTTGGCTTTAATTTTTTGCTAAATTTCAAATTAGATAAATTTGAGTAAATAATAAATTGTTTTGCTAAATTTGAGTAAATTAAAAATTAGACTAACATTTTTGGGTAAATGATAAATTGTTCTTATGGTTCATCACATTATACATATTAGTGTAACTTTTACAAGCTGAATATTTTATAATATTTTATGTAAATTCCTATTTTCTACTACTAAAATGATCAAATCGAATTATCTATTTTTTGTGTTGTTAGTACTTTTCTAAACTTTTTAATTTATCAAAACTCATTTTATTACCATTTACTCTTTTTTTTTCCCCTACAATTCTTTTATCAAACTCATTACACAAATATATGATTTAATGTAATTGACTGTAAAAAACTAAAAATGAAAATATATGATATTTCAATCCAAATAATATCATATATATACTAATAAACATTCCCCCGCGCTGTAGCGCGGGTCCGATTCTAGTATAGTAAACTCTAGGTGATTAATGAGGGTAAAATTGTATTTTAATAACTTTAAAATCATTATGCTTGGGAAATACTTTGTTTAGGAGCATTGGGCTATGAAGCATTTAAAAGCCTTTTATGATCCCTTTATGCTTTTTAAACAAAATATGATTGACTTTCTAAAATCTATATGCTCACTTATATACTACCAATCAAGACTTTATATAGGTGATCTTTAATTATATTCTAAAGTCATACTCTTGTGATATTAAGCCTCGGAATATACATATATATATATATATATATCATAAAAATGACATTTATTCTATAAAAACTAACATAAAAGTTGTTTAAAATGCATCACAATGTCATTCATATTAAAGAAGGTGTATTCAACTTGACATTTTCTGCCCTTCTATCCAAATGATGGGAGGGGGGGGGGCAGAGGCCTTTGGTGTCCACTCCAGTCAAGTCAAGAATTTAAAAATCATATCATGGATTTGTGTAAATTTTACAAATCATATGTTATTCAATCATGGATTTAAAAATTAAATTAAAGTCCATTGTTATTGAAATAATGATTTTAAAAATCTAATTTAAAATATACTGTTATTGAACTAATATTTAAAATTTTACTTTGAAATCCATTGTTATTCAAAACAGTTTATGGATTTGAATTCTAATGATTTTAGGGATTCTCAAGGATTTGAGAGGATTTGTTTAGTTAAAAATACAAAAATCCAAATCTTATGGGTTTATGTGAGATTTGAAAGAATTTTACAATAAATCATATCAACTTCACTAAAATTACCAAAATCATTTTTAAAAACTCAAATCACTTGGAATATTAGATTTGGATACATCCCTCTAAGTGCTTTTGAAATAATTCATTTATTAAGGTACAAAGTAATTTCAAAATTAATATAATTAATTTAGATTTGAATTTTTTTTTTATCACTCAATAGGTTAATCTGAGATATCTCTGGAGACATTCTATTTGGGTGGCTAAGCTTCCAAACAGTAAAAAAAAACAATCTTTAATAATGATCGAAAATCTTAAAATTTATTTTTTAAAAATTGTTAACCAAACAAAACTGAAAACCTATTATTTGATATCATATAATTATTAAAACTAAATATGATTTTTCAATCACCTTTGTATGATCTTATTTTCAAACTGTATTCATCCATAGTTATCAAGATCTAAAAACGTTTTAGTTGACTTTTGACAGACACAAGAACCATGTATAACACATTCATAAGTCTTTGATTAATTATAACAATCTCAATACATGGATGTGGTATGAAAATTATAGATCATGATAAAAGTGACTAGTTTGGATGAGAATTAAAAAATGGTAGTAGGCAAGTCTTCAAACAAGTCATTCCTTCTTTTGTCATTATTGCCTCCTTCCTTTGTATCAACTATCAACACAAATTAAGACCATATATACATATTATGATATATCAATACAATATGTTTTATCAGATATTCACGAAGCAAATAGTTTAAGAGGAATGAATATGCAAAGCTTAGTTGAGAGACGGTGGTGCAGGAGGGCGTTGGTTGGGATCACAATCGCCGAAACAGAGGTCCTGACACTGGTAATTATCTTGGCCGCATTTGGTCATGCAATTTTTGTAACACACCTTCGACATCTGGTCTTTTTTTGTTTCATTAGGAGCCATTCCATCGCATGCTGTTAGACGACATCCCATCAATATCAATGCCATCACCATCGCCATCATACACATTTTTCCTGCCATTTTTTCTTTTACAAACAGATATAAAACTCAAAGTAAGATTGATATTGTTATTTCTTCTTTGATAATTTATATATGATAGGTGATGGAGGAATGTCTATATATATCAAATTATTCCTTTTGTTTTTAGTCTTTGTGTTATTTTCAGCATTAGAGTATATTTTATTGGGAGATGGAGAACGATTGACCGAAATCGACGATCAAGATGACAAATCCAAAAATAGAAATCATGAAAATATTATTCTATAAAATATTAGATAAATGTTAATATTGCATTAGGAAGTTTAGCATTATCAAGAATGTATAAATAATATTTAGTTTACATTTATCTTTATCTTAGTTTAGGAAATTCATCTCTATATAATATATCTATTTGTTGGATTTCACTATTTTATTTCCCTTTCTTGGGCCTTTTTGTTGGACCAACATACATTGTATAATTACATAAATATTTTCTATCAATTTTGTTATCATTCTTAATATGTATAATAAAAATACTAATGATAATTTTAAAAAAGATATGGAAAGATGTTATGAGATTTTCACATATCTCTATCAATTTTGAGTTTCCTAAAAACCGGAAAACGTTTGTAACATTAGCATAATTTATGCAAAATTATTGTTCAATTTGGAAACAACCAATAAATACAGTTTAGCAACCATATATGATTAAATTTCAAAGATTTTCACATATCTCTATCAATTTGAACAATAATTTTTCTGATGTTTTTATTTATTTATGATTTTATTTACTATATTCATGTATTTTTATCCAATATGATATATGTTAATGTTTTTAATTTTAATTTTACTGGAACATCAAAATCATTGTGAATCTATCAAACTCATATGTTCTTATGTGATACGGGTATATACAAAATTTCATTTAATATTTTTCTAATTATGATGTTGATTACGACTATCAAACTCAATTATGAATTTGGTTAATATTTTTAATTGTATTTAGGACATATGAAGCATTACAAAAATTATCAAATTACTATATTGTTGTTATGTGAATCTGGTATATACATAATTTAACTTAATCTATGAACTATTTTACATTTTGTAAATAATTTGACTTAATATATGAACTATATTAATACTTTTATTTTTTACCCATTTCCAAGAGAATCTAAAGAAGAAACCTGTAAAGATCTATCCTAAGCAAAACTCATTAACATAAAAAAAAAAAAAAAACCAAAGTTAGAAAATTCTAAAAACACAAAATAATAGATAATTATGATGTAATGATAATAGTGGGATTAATTAGTAGTTCAGGGTTTTATTTATTTAATTTGTTTTCAGTTCAAGAAATATGATTTTGATATTTTTAAAAAGAGTCAATGATAAATTTTTGGCTTTAATGTTTTGCTAAATTTCAAATTAGATAAATTTGAGTAAATGATAAATTGTTTTGCTAAATTTGAGTAAATTAAAAATTAGACTAACATTTTTGGGTAAATGATAAATTGTTCTTATGGTTCATCACACTATACATATTAGTGTAACTTTTACAAGCTGAATATTTTATAATATTTTATGTAAATTCCTATTTTCTACTACTAAAATGATCAAATCGAATTATCTATTTTTTGTGTTGTTAGTACTTTTCTAAACTTTTTAATTTATCAAAACTCATTTTATTACCATTTACTCTTTTTTTTTTCCCCTACAATTCTTTTATCAACCTCATTACACAAATATATGATTTAATGTAATTGACTGTAAAAAAACTAAAAATGAAAATATATGATATTTCAATCCAAATAATATCATATATATACTACAAAACATTCCCCCGCACTGTAGCGCGGGTCCGATTCTAGTATAGTAAACTCTAGGTGATTAATGAGGGTAAAATTGTATTTTAATAACTTTAAAATCATTATGCTTGGGAAATACATCGTTTAGGAGCATTGGGCTATGAAGCATTTAAAAGCCTTTTATGATCCCTTTATGCTTTTTAAACAAAACATGATTGACTTTCTAAAATCTATATGCTCACTTATATACACTACCAATCAAGGCTTTATATAGGTGATCTTTAATTATATTCTAAAGTCATACTCTTGTGATATTAAGCCTCGAAATATACATATATATATATATATATATATAAGAAAAATGACATTTATTCTATAAAAACTAACATAAAAGTTGTTTAAAATGCATCACAATGTCATTCATATTAAAGAAGGTGTATTCAACTTGACATTTTCTGCCCTTCTATCCAAATGATGGGAGGGGAGGGGGCAGAGGCCTTTGGTGTCCACTCCAGTCAAGTCAAGAATTTAAAAATCATATCATGGATTTGTGTAAATTTTACAAATCATATGTTATTCAATCATGGATTTAAAAATTAAATTAAAGTCCATTGTTATTGAAATAATGATTTTAAAAATCTAATTTAAAATTGTAACATCCGTGAACCAAAATCCCGGTTTAGGATCTGCATCGGTCGATGCATGTTGTGCATCGGTCTATGCAAGGTTGTTTCTGTGCGTTTTGGGTTAGGGAAAACCCTTAAGTCGACTTTTTGTACCATTCGAGAGTTTTGGCCGTTTTTGAGAGAGAGCGAAGGAGAGAAAGAGTTCTTGAGAGTTTCTGGAGATTTCTTGGAGTTTTGGTGCGTTCCTGTAGAGATCTGTAGCTGGGATTGGTGTAGAAGCTTCCTAGAAGCGTTTTCCTTCTTTGTTTTGTTTGGATTTCGTCTTGGCACAGGTAAGTGCATGACCATGGCTGATCTAAGCTAGAGGAACCTTTAACTTGCTTGTTTGGTGTTGTTAGATGTGTTAGATCGTAGTTAAGGACGTTAGGAAGCTTTCTTGTGGCTTGGGAATGAGTTTCTGTGGTTGTAGGAACGAGATCCGGCGAGAAGCTTCGGGGAAATCACGGTGCTCGATGTTGCGTCGATCGATGCATTGCTTGCGTCGGTCGATGCAAGTGCGAGGACGGCACGATATACTTTAGGGTTTTCGTGTTGCGTCGAGCATGCGTCGGTCGATGCAGACTGGGTATTGGTCGATGCAAGTTACACTTGCATCGGTCGATGCAGATTCTGCGTCGGTCGATGTTTCCTCTTGTGGTATCGGTCGATGCATGATGGCATCGGTCGATGCTGAGTCCTGGTTCGTTGATTGTTGTGTGTTGATTGTTGTGTGTGGTTATTGGATACTCTATTGCTTGTGTGTATAGCCCAGTAGATGGGAGGATTGTCTTACTGAGTGTTTGTAAAATACTCATGCATTGCAATATGTGTTTGTGGTGCAGGTAAAGGCAAAGTGTGATCGTGGAATCAAGGCGATGAGGAAGGGATGTTCTAGAGGCTTGATTGATTGTGGTCTAGCTATTGTTAGGTTGCTAGCATTGAGTTGATGGAACATTGTAGGATGTTAGTTTGGTTATTTCTTTATTTGGTATTTGATATTTGTAACATCCGCGAACCAGAATTTGTGATTTTGGGAGTAGCATCGATCGACACCCTTGTGGCATCGATCGATACCACTAATTTCTGGGTTCGACCGGTTTGATTTAATTGCCGATTGGTTCGGTTTGTTTCAATTAAAACCCTAGTCGTGTTGTTAAGCGTCTGAGACGAGTTAGGGGTTTCAGAAAAGTCTTTTATCGCCGTTTGTGAGAAAGAAGAGAGAAGGGAGTGTTCTTAAGCTTTTGGGAAAGGATTTGGGAGATTCCTTGCTGTTCTTGAGAGTTTTGGAGCTGGGAAAGAGTTAGAAGCTTGCTAGGAGTGAGGATTTCGTTTCCACTGCTCAGAATCTTCTTGAAAAAGGTGAGTGCTTGACCATGGTTGATCTAAGCATGAGATCTCTCTTGTTTTGTGTGATTGCTTGTTGTTTGTGTTGCTTTGTTGCTTGGGTTTGTTGTTTGTGTGATTTCTAGTGAATTCTGAGATGATCAGACATGATTGGAGTCGATTTTGGATTGATTGGAGTCGGAGTTCGTCGCTGAGTTTCGCGCAGATCGTGTCTGCAGAGGAGGCATCGATCGATACCACTTTTGTGGAGCATCGGTCGGCACCATTGTTGAGTAGCATCGACGGGTACAGTTTGAGGAGCATCGGTCGGCACTTGTTCCTGAAGCATCGATCGACACCGTTGGGCATCGGTCGATACCAGTCTTATCCGAGACTTGTTTTCCTGGTTTGATGTATTGTTGTGTGTTGTTTGTTTTGCTTAAACTTGAGATTCTCATATGCTTGTGTGTATAACCTAGTAGATGGGAGGATGGCCTCACTAAGTATTTGTGATAATACTTACGCATCTCAATTGTTGTTTGTGGTGTGCAGGTAAAGGAAAGGTGTGATCGTGGAATCAAAGGCGATGAGGAGGAGGATGTTCTAGAGGCTTGATTGATTGCGGTCTAGCTATTGTTAGGTTGCTAGATTAAGTTGATGGAACATTGTAGGATGTTAGTTGTTGGTTGTTTCTTTATTTGATTGATGTTATTGGTTATTGGTTTATTGTTGTTGAGATTCTTTTGGTTTAATGGAGTTTATTTCTATTTGGTTATCCGCGATTATTGTTTGATGTTAGGATGTTAGTGGGTATGGGACCACTAGTAAATTAAAGTAAAAAAAAAAAAAAAAAAAAAACGGGAAGGGTTGTTTCAATATTGGTTTTATTGTTGGAATTTTATTGGATTAATGGAAATTGCTTTATTTGATTATCCGCGGTTGTCGTCTTGTCGATTGTTGATAGGATGTTAGTGGGTATGGGACCACTAGTAAATTAAGGTATTAAAAAAAAAAAAAAAAAAACGGGAAGGGTTGTTTCAAAAATATACTGTTATTGAACTGATATTTAAAATTTTACTTTGAAATCCATTGTTATTCAAAACAGTTTATGGATTTGAATTCTAATGATTTTAGGGATTCTCAAGGATTTGAGAGGATTTGTTTAGTTAAAAATACAAAAATCCAAATCTTATGGGTTTATGTGAGATTTGAAAGAATTTTACAATAAATCATATCAACTTCACTAAAATTACCAAAATAATTTTTAAAAAACTCAAATCACTTGGAATATTAGATTTGAATACATCCCTCTAAGTGTTTTTGAAATAATTCATTTGTTAAGGTACAAAGTAATTTCAAAATTAATATAATTAATTTAGATTTGAATTTTTTTTTATCATTCAATAGGTTAATCTGAGATATCTCTGGAGACATTCTATTTGGGTGGCTAAGCTTCCAAACAGTAAAAAAAAACAATCTTTAATAATGATCGAAAATCTTAAAATTTATTTTTAAAAAATTGTTAACCAAACAAAACTGAAAACCTATTATTTGATATCATATAATTATTAAAATTAAATATGATTTTTCAATCACCTTTGTATGATCTTATTTTCAAACTGTATTCATCCATAGTTATCAAGGTCTAAAAACGTTTTAGTTGACTTTTGACAGACACAAGAACCATGTATAACACATTCATAAGTCTTCAATTAATTATAACAATCTCAATACATGGATGTGGTATGAAAATTATAGATCATGACAAAAGTGACTAGTTTGGATGAGAATTAAAAAATGGTAGTAGGCAAGTCTTCAAACAAGTCATTCCTTCTTTTGTCATTATTGCCTCCTTCCTTTGTATCAACTATCAACACAAATTAAGACCACATATACATATTATGATATATCAATACAATATGTTTTATCAGATATTCACGAAGCAAATAGTTTAAGAGGAATGAATATGCAAAACTTACTTGAGAGACGGTGGTGCAGGAGGGCGTTGGTTGGGATCACAATCGCCGAAACAGAGGTCCTGACACTGGTAATTATCTTGGCCGCATTTGGTCATGCAATTTTTGTAACACACCTTCGACATCTGGTCTTTTTTTGTTTCATTAGGAGCCATTCCATCGCATGCTGTTAGACGACATCCCATCAATATCAATGCCATCACCATCGCCATCATACACATTTTTCCTGCCATTTTTTCTTTTACAAACAGATATAAAACTCAAAGTAAGATTGATATTGTTGTTTCTTCTTTGATAATTTATATATGATAGGTGATGGAGGAATGTCTATATATATCAAATTATTCCTTTTGTTTCTAGTCTTTGTGTTATTTTCAGCATTAGAGTATATTTTATTGGGAGATGGAGAACGATTGACCGAAATCGACGATCAAGATGACAAATCCAAAAATAGAAATCATGAAAATATTATTCTATAAAATATTAGATAAATGTTAATATTGCATTAGGAAGTTTAGCATTATCAAGAATGTATAAATAATATTTAGTTTACATTTATCTTTATCTTAGTTTAGGAAATTCATCTCTATATAAGTTGATGTATCTTGTACAATTATAATGATGAGAGTCTAATATAATTCTTTAACACATTATGTGTTCTAATTCTCATCAATTCTGTCACATTTATTTATTTTTGTTTTGAATTGCATTTAATCACTTTGACTTATTATTATTTTTATTTTTTTTGACAACAAATTTTTTGACTTATAATTCTTCTCACGCCATTTTGGAAACAAAATATCTATATACAATTTCCAAGATATATCAAAAATCTCATCATTTCCAAATGAGGACGATTTAGAGGATACTATTGTATACACAATCTCGAAGATATATCAAAAATCTCATCCTTTCCAAGTGAGGACGATGTAGAATCTTCTATACGGAATATTTTGCCGATCAGTATATTGGTTACTGGACAAGAGTAAGATTGCAAGTATCCGAGTATATTTCTATGTACTTTCGTTTTTTGTTTACGTCAGTTTTACGAGTGATTTGCAAATCCATTCTCGTACGTTTTATGTAATTTTTTTCCTTTTCAAGAGTGACGTGTTTGTTGTATTGATTTTATCCTATCAGGTAAAAGTAATTCAAATATGGTTAATACATGTAGATACTTGAACATGAAAGGAAAACCAATAAAGAAAAAAACACCTCTGATTTTTTCTGTCCTAAACATTTTTTTGGGGGTCAAACTTCTGTCAAAAACACTAATAAAAACTTTAAATCCCTGACTTTTTTGGATGAAAGGCGAAACAATTTATTCCATGTTAACAAACCCTAAAACCAGACGATATTTTTTGTTAAAACAAGTTGGTAAACCTAAAAGATACTACAGTATAAGATAACTTTATCGGTGATATCTTCTTCCCAAATTTGAGTTTGCTAATTCTTTTTTCAAATGGGAGTTTTCTTCTCCATGATAGTAGAAATAAAATAAAATCAGGATCTCAAAATCTAGAATTAATGTTGTTGACCAAAAATTGAAGTAGCCCGGAGCCCTGAGGAAGGGCCGACTCAAACTTTTCTTGCACCTTGTGCCAAAATTATTTTTTTCCCTAATTTAAAGGTCTTATTTGTAGATTTTCAGAATTTTGGGGTTTTTTTTTGTCAAAATATGAAACATTGAAGAGCTTAAAAACCTTATAATTTTTTCCAAAAAATTGTGACATGGTGCAAAAGCACTACTTGCACCTCTCCAGCGCCGGGCTCAGTTAACAAATCCCCAGTTAATAGTAATCACTGGACAAAAGGAGGAGACAAGATTATTAATGCGTGTAGGATCGGTTCAATTGCAACTAGTGGCTCAGGTAAATAGTGGATCGGTTCTGGATGTGGTACCCGAAGTAAATTTCTCTATTTATTATCTTTTCCAAATTCACTCACATACGTAAAACGAAACTCAACACATCTATGTATATCAATGGCGATACGTTCCTTGAACGTTTGGAAAGTAAAAAACTAAGAAGGGAGTTAGGGTTTAAGCAAAACTCACAGACTAATGTTACAAAATGCATCCTCATCACCGTTATTGGATCAGCAAGGAGATTGGCACAAGGGGCAGAGTTTCTTAAGAGACGTGAAGAACCACTTGTCTAAACATGTTTTGTGAAACTTGTACTTGCACGTCACGCAAGCCCGCCTTGGAAGGCTGTGATTCACGGTGTGAATCACACTGTAACATATCGGGCAGTCCTCTACTCCTTCAAATTCCTTATCCGAGTTTCGCTTCCATATCCTTATCGCCTCCGCCAGAGCCCCATTCTGCTTTCAATAACACATTAAAAAGGAAAGAAAACATTCAGCCAAGACATGCACTCAATTAAGTCAACTATGTTGATGTGGGCTTTAGATGGAGGGAACAAGATTAATCATATATTTTCGTGAATCTACCAACTTTTTCTGCCACCGTATTATTGGTCTATATGATGGAACTGGATATTATTCAGGTTAACAAAGATCTACATGACTCATAAAGTACAGTACCTGATTACGAACAAACAGTTGCATAGACATCAACCACTTCCTCTGCTTTGCATCGCTTATGCCAATACTTTTTGTGCAATTAACGTCAACAGGCCTGAGTGGGTAAGAAACTGGAAGCCGGATCACGAGATCCATCCCCGTTTCATCCTTCGTATATGTAGCAACTACTTCGCTTGCCGCTTTACTTATGCTGACTGAAAAGCTCTCATCATTAAAGTCTGCCTTCTTTATCTGCGGCTCACATAAACAATGAACAGAATATTTGCAAATGGATTAGTGAGACTTCAATGCAACTCTCAGAGACGAGAAAATATTTTTATTGCACGTACCTGAGACAGTTCGTTCTTTATTAAAGAAGGGCTGCACCACGATCTTGTAAATGCTTCAATCAGAGATGATGCAGAACGGTCACGCATTTCGCTAAACCATCCTCGAACATAAGCTGGAAGGACACGTAGCATCAGGCCATATATCGCCCCAGCAAGCGAAGCCATCTTTCCAGTTTCAATAGGCCAAAGTGATTCAACCGTTGAGAGGGACGAACCCGTCATAATTGCATGAGTGGCTGCAGAAACTACCACAGATAACTCCGTCGGAATATCCCCATCTCTTTTTTTAAAGCTCTGTGCCATGTATAATTCTAGAGGAATATGCTGAAAAAGACTATCTAATATCAAAGGATTTGCAGTTTTCTCTATATACTGCACCAGTCTTTCTCGTCCTTGTGTTAGTGAAGGTAAAGAGTTAACATGCGAGAGCAACAAAGACCATGCCAGGAACGTTTGCACCTGCCATTAGAAGTGATCAAACAGTGATTGACTTGCCTAAAGAGGGAAAATAAACCAAATAAAGTATTTGAAAGTGAAATTTACCCTTTCTGGTGCAGTTAAATCCGTATCAAGAAGTTCATGATTTAACTTCTCAACCATACAAGATACTTCGTCTCTTAGCCGTAGCTTCTCTTCAGATGTCACACCAGTATCTCCTGAGTCCTGATCATTGAGAGACTCATCATTCAGTGGTGCATTCCCATCAGCAACTATGGCCAGCCTGGAAATAGGCTCAGTAGACAAAACAACGTATGCAGCAAGTTGCAATGACGGGATTGGATTGGAAGAGTACATTATTGCATACAAAGAGCTTATGGCTCCCTTGCTTAGACCCCAAAATTCCACTGCTCTGACAGCTCTATCTCTTGCACGCGGAGAAGAGTCGACCACAAGTTGAGCCACCAACTCCCAGAACTGTAAATGATCAACTCGAAATGCAGCAACGATAGATGCTGCCTCTGGGGAATATGAAGCAGCAATAGCCTCAGCAAGACCGGTGCAGAAGAAAAGACGCAGAACACCTTCAAGTATCCGATCCTTAACCGGATCCCATGTTTCATCTGCCAAGGATTTCAGATTGTCTTCACCTTCAATCGATTTATGCTTAACTAACGCATTAAGCAACGAAAATGCTGAGAGAGCATTCTGGGCATTGTTCACAGAAGCATCAGAAATAAACACAATATGCCCAAGTCCCTCAAGAGTATCATTCTCCTTCTCCATGGAAGAAACGCCACTGATGAAGTCATTGACGTTCTCAGAAGTTTCCTCCATCACAACTACTGCAGACTGGATCAGACGCTTCAAATTAGAAAAGACAAAATCCCAGTCATCCTCATTAAAATCGTTTCCACAGTAACTAACTGCAATAACAATTAGTCTCGCGAGCAGAATTTGGGCAGCTGGAAGTTGGGTAACTACACTTGATGCACCAGGATCTTGCTTTTGTTTGCGGAACAAGTCTAGCAGGAGTGTTCTCTCTTCATTGCTCATATGCCTCTGTAGTTCCTTTGCTTCTTCAGCCTTTTCGCTTACGGGATAACAAGAGATAACAAGCTGAAACCAATCCTGCATATCTGATAAAGACAAGAAGAAAAAAACAGCGATCAGCTGGGCATGCAAAACAAAAGATAAAGAACAAAACCTCAGTCTTAAATTGCTTCCTAGAATGTCCATCTAATGCAAACTATGACCCCTTCTTAGGTGAGGACTCAGGAATATCACTAGGTCGATACTGTTTCATAAAAAATAATTGCTCTATCCACCACCGAGCCTAACTCTACATTTAAATCAAAGCATTGTTGATAGAAGTTCAAGATAAGATCACTAGCCATGACCAATGAAAAGAGGAAAATCAAATCGGGCCTCACCTTCCCCACTTTGCCAGAGCACCAGAGGAGGGAACGATAAAGACTTCTCTAGCCAATTTATAAGCAAAACTTCCAGTGGCAGTAAAGTATCTTTACCAGAAACACCAGATTTTATTTTTGTACGTAATGGTGAAATCATAGTGCTCATAATGAAAGGAATGATTCTCAAACAGTTTGTGCTCGTCTCTTCCCCTATATAAAGTTTATCTGTGAGCATTTCGAAAGCACCCATGGCGTTTTCTTCTCTCCAAAGGTCCTCCTTGAACAAAGTGTGAAGCAATGACACCAGAGCCCTCAAAAATGGTTCTACGATGTCCTCTATGTTATTATTAAAGTTAATCCACATGTTCCCTAAGCTCACTATCTCATCCTCTCCATGCACAAGAGCACCACTGAGTAGAATGTCAAAAATGGAATTCAGTAAGCCCCCACTTGATGGTTCACTCTTACAAAACGAGACAAGATTTGGCAGGAAAGAAGTTTGAACATTACTCCCTGGCCACTCCCACGTGCAGAGTATCTCTACGGAAAGCCAAGCTTGAGAGGCAAACCCATCATCTTTGTGGCCAACAAGAAATCGGTGAATTCCCATTTTCATGATTAGGTTGTTAATGAAGGAAACAAATCTTTCACTCTTAGATTTCTTCAATTCGCACAAATGAACAGGCATACCATGCGTTTTTATGCTAGCTGACGTGCTGGGGCTGACCCACATAGGCCATACATCACTTTCAAGCACGAGGAGGGCACATATATTTTCTTCATCGCTTTGATCCAGTGAGAGATATTCCAACACCTCGGTCATCCTTGAAGCACACAATAGTGTAAGTTCACAAGGTTGCAGATCATCCTCAAGTAGGACAACAGACCTAAGGGACTGAACCAAAATGCTTGCTGAACTCTTTCGGACATCATAGTCTATGGATCTCCAGAACTGATTATCCATCTTAGAGCAAACAGCATGAATAAAATCACACACAAGATTCCGATCCTTTCTTTTCTCTTTGGACTCATATTGCGTATCATCCACTAGTGATGTCATTCTACTCTCCAAGTCGATGATTAAAATAGAAGACAAAATCGTTGAAAGTAGAGTGGCGTCCTGATTCAGAGCCTTCAAATTGAAGAAACTACCATCAACAACTTCAGCTGCAAACTTAGCAACCACGATCTCGTCCATAGTACTACTCGAATCATACTCTATACCCTCAACAATAAGAGATGAACATATATCATTAAATGAGCATAACGGTGACAATTTGATAAAAGATAGCAGCTTTTCAAGGATCCCTCTATATATCAAGACCAACGAGCTTCTTGACACAAAAGAAATACTGCTGTCTTCAGTTGCACCGCCCAGAACTGAACTGCATACACAAAAATATAGAATAAGAACTGAGGACAAGCAAATAAGCAATATACTAGAATATGTTATTTCTTTGATACAGTTTAAAGATATGCTGACTAACTTACCACAGGAACTGAGCAGCAGAGGTTGTAGTCCCTGAGGAGGAACGGACAAGACTTATAGCAGTTGAGTCTATGAGTTTATGATGCCAATGCTCGGGCCTAGAACCTACTCTTTGATTCAACTCCTGCCCAGAACCTCTTTTTGTAATTTCACCCCTTGCCTTTTCTAAAAGCACTTTCATAGCAGCCAGATTATTGCACCCCTGATGTCGTTGATTAAATACATAAGAAATGACATCATCCCACTGCTGAGTGAAACATTCATCATCAAGTAATGAAAGCAGGAGATCTTGTCTAGCTGCAGTCGATGAGTCACATACATCCATACACCAAGGAATAAAAATTTCTTGAAAAACTTTATTGAACTTCTCTGGGCTCATATCCCTCCCTTTTTCAACAGAGATAAGGGTAGAAGTATCTATATCATCGATTAGTATTGGAACTATCTTTCTCGGTCCAAACACTGATACTGAAACTGACAAAAGCGTCACACCATCTACCAATTCCTAAAATGACAAATATAAACATCATGAGTTAATCAAGTATAAACATCATGGGTTAATTAAGTATAAACATCATATTATGTATGACATAACATGGTAACAAAATATGGACAATAACTTACAGATGATTTTATCCACGGGAAAGCCTTTGACAGCAGTGGCCCCGTAAATTGATCCAAGGGCCAACTCTCACCGGCCAAAACTGAATATCTCTCCAACAACAAGAGAAAATCAATCATTTTTCTCATGCTACCCGAAACTATCTCTAAGTTTTCCTGCTGAAGCATATCCAAGAAGCTCTCTTGAACAGATTTACAGAAAAAAGACAGCAGGTTCTGTTCGAGCAAATTAATCCCTGAAAGGATTTCTAGGATGCATCTACCTAGCTCTTGCAGATAACTAAATGAATTACCCATGCCTAGAGTTTCAGCTGACTTCCTCTGAATAGGTGGAATGCTGCCCTTAGATAGTTCAAAGAAGTCTGCCCATAGAATCTTCACGAGGACTTTATCAATTAGATCAACCTGGAGACCATGAGTGGAATTGGGACCATCGCAGTACTTTGAAGCATTATGTAATCCCCAGAGGAAACATTCAGTTGTTGCCCGAAGAAGTGATAATTGATCCGTACTTGAAGAATCACATATACTTCTTCCAGCTAATAAGTTTTTGAAAAAATTCACAAAGAACTTATCAGCTTCTACAGATTGTGTTGGCATAACTTCCAGGAACAATATCAGTGCAGGATAAGAAACCCGTGGGGATCCATAGCAACCGTTCCTTAGAAACTGCCATAAATGATTTAGAACAGATTTATGAACATTCAAGTAGACCCAACTCTGAGGATACTTTCTAGTGAACAGCAAGACAGCCTCCCACATTGATGAGTGGCAGGTTGGATTATTTTCTCGAAAAACACCAAGCAGAGCTGGTGCAAGGCATCTGATGTTGCCTTCGCCAAAGACTTCAGGAACATTTTTGATGAAGCTGCTTAATAAAGAATAAGTAGCTGACCGAATACTAGGGCTTCCAGATTTTAGAAAGTTCAGAAAGCATTTATGGAAAGAGAACAACTTCTCAGCTGCGGAGATTGCCAGAGCCCTAGCCTTTGAGGCAAGTTTCGATTCAGAATTAACGTTTGCAGAGCTAACTTTATCAGGTTCCCGGAGCAAAATATCTAGTAGTGTAGCCAATGCCACTAGAGATGACGATATCATCTGAAAACAACGGAAAATAAGACATTGGAAAAGAAAACCCAAACAAGGAAAAATAGCATGAAGAATCACCGAGATGGAGTACCTGCTGGTACATTTCTTCTAATTCATCTGAAGCAAGTGCTTTATCAGATAAACTTTGAGGTGTAAGGTTGAGATTTTCCTCCAGATAAGCAAAAATCTCAGTTGAACATAAATTCAAGGCGTGCAATCTCTTTTCCTGGGAAGGAAATGCTGCCTGTTTAAAAGTTAGACAGCTAAATGAGAATCTGAATATTAATTTAAAAGTTCATGCTGAGCAGAATTAAAAAGGTTACTGATTTAATAATACGACAAGAGAGTTTATAATCGACGGTGGGGCTTCCACACATAGAGTGAAAAAAACCTCCACTAAGAAAACTGAATTACGAAACGAGGAGCCAACCTGCAGAGACGACTTTGCTGCTTGAGAAACTTCAGATGCCAAATCGAACTGCGAAAACCACCAGGGCCCCATTATAGACTTTAGATGAGGTGCTAAATCTCTCCTGAGTAACACGTAAGAAACTAAGAATTAATACAGAATATCAAAACATAGGGAGAAGGCATAAAATAGCAGTATCACATGCATGGTAAGACAATATCAAGACACATTTCTTATCTGACATGTTCAATATAGACAAGCTTCTACAGCACTTAGCAACAAACAAACCATTCCAACAAATATTGATGATAGAGATTTTAGGAGAACCACAAAGCTAAATCATATAACTCATGACACAAGAAGACTACCTGACATCCAAGTGTATGATACTAAAAAACAAATAAATGAAACACTGCATCTCGGCAAGAAAAAGAATATGCAAGAGAAAACTGAGAGTCAAACCCGGCACCAGTGACAACATTAGTCATGACATCATGCGTAGCTCGCCGAACATCTCTATTGTAGTCCAGTATCAACTTCTTGTACTCAAATGTCTGGACAAGTAGGAAAAAAATAGTCAAGCCAATCGTGGAAAATGAACAACTAAATGCACTGCAACGTGAGAAAACAGAGAGATTAACGTGCTCGGCAAAGAAGTGATATCCCCAATTCTGATTTTATTAACATCAAACTTAATACGACTTCTGAAGATAAGAATATCTTCCTTGTTAAAGAAAACATTCATATTGAAGGTTCACCCTTTGTTTAGTATGTAAACAAAGAAACATACCCATTGTGGGATTATTGGCAAAAGTTCCTTGCCTTTCTTTTGCTTAATCAGTTCTGACAGGGAAGCAAGAGCTTTAATCTGTTTGAACAAACAAAATCAAAATCAAGAAAACTCAAGAAAAGCAGGTCTGGTAGTCGATAGAATAACCATGGAAAGCCCGTTAAGTTACCTTTGTTGTAGGGTCTTTCCTTGAAAGCCGTTGCAAGTGTTGGGCAACCTCACTATCCAAATCCTACAATCCCATCATCCACAAATATGAGAAACTGGCAAACAAGTAGGCAGAAAGAAACGAAGAGGTGACAGGCAAAACATACCAAGAAAGGAGCAGAGTCTTCGTTTGATATAGAAGTTTCGAATCTAGAGCTACCGACATAGCCGCCAAAACCTACGGCCGCAGCTGCAGAGGCAGAGGGCAACAGAGAAGCCGCCAAGCTGTTTAGAGAAAAAAACTCAAATTCAGTACCAAACCACGAAGCAAAGACGTGGTTAAAGATACAATTCAAAGAAATTGAACGAGAAGGAGAAGGAACAAAGTTTCACCTGCTGCTGGATGGTCGAGCTTTGCTCCTTAAAGCATCTCCTTTGGGTTTTCCCATCTCTCTTCACAGAAAGCTTCGGAGAGATTCACAGAGAGAGAGAGAGAGAGAGAGAGAGAGAGAGAGAGAGAGCTGGGTCTGATCGGTCTAGCAAAGAAGGAAGTCAAGGGTCGGAGGGGGAAGGCGGTGGCGATACGATCATCGCCGTCGTTGGAGGAGGCAAAGTGAGTTTGTCGGGTCTTAAGGATTCGCCCCATTGATTGATATTGGGTTAACTTAGTCAGGCCCAATTATAGACGGCCCAACTAATACTTCAAATTTTAAACCTAAGAAATTTTGGTTTTTAAAAATTCACAAAAGTTTCTCTAAATTTTTGTTGTTTTCATATCAGACCCCGACTTTTAAAAATCGAAATATAACCCCTAGTTGTGAATTATTCCGTTGTCACATATGTTGTTCCTTCCTGTCTCTTGTTCATATTCGAAGTCATGTCAAGTCTAATTATGTTTTGTATCTAGCCTGTATTTATTATAATCACCATACTATTAAATTGTAGTCTAATAATAACAATAGATTCACCAGAATGAACTATTTAATTATCTTACTTGGAGGTTGCTTTATCAAACAAGAGTATGATGGGTACATCTGTTTCACTTTATTTTATAAGAAGATGATCCTACAGCTGAATGGGTTACACAAACTTTTGATACAAGATTAGTTTATTTATTACAATACACCAAGCTGTTAAAGAAGCATCATTAAATGCATGGTGAAACAGAAAACTTGAACGGCAATTAGCCACCTGTTGAAGCTTTTTCATTCTTCATGATCATATGGAATGATTTGACTTTGTCTTCCTCCACGATTTCTCTAAGAACATCGTCCTCAATCTTCTCAGCTTGCCACTGAGATGGATCCGCCACAAATTCTTCGCTGAAAATCATACTTGAGACCCACTCTTCCAGGTTGTCCTCCTGTATTTGTCTTCCTCAAGTGTTCCTCTGGACAAGAGCTGGTAAACGTACACCACTTTCTGCTGTCCCGGTCTGAATGCACGTGCGATTGCTTGCTTTGTCTTAGAAGGATTCCACTCTGAATCAAGCATGATCACCCGTGATGCAGCTGTTAGACTGATGCCTTCTGCACAGGCCGTGATCGAGGCGAGCAGAACACGGGACTGGCCTCCTGGTTCTTCGAATTTGTCTATCACTCTGCCTCTCTCAAACAGCTCAAGATCCCCTGTCAAGGTCAGGAGCTCTCGGCCTCTCTTCCACCTGAAAATATTCTCAAACAGCTCAAGAAACAGGCGAATCGGCGCAATGTTGTGGCAAAATATGAGGATTTTCTCCCTCTTGACCACCCGGAACACAAGGTTAAGCACGAACATGACTTTTGATCCTTTCTTTGCATCGTGCTTGAGCTTCTCAATGTCGGAAAGCTCCTGAGGATTGAGGAATTTGGTGCAACAGGCAGTGGTTTTGACCAACCAAGGATGGATAGCTGCTAACGTTATGAGTAACTCGAGCTCGAGTGGATAGCCATGGTAAGTCGACATTATGTTCTGAAGTTTGGTAAGAGTTCTGTGCTGTATATCTGTGGAGTTCATCAACAATGTGTAAATCTGCAAACCTGGGAGAACGTCACCACTTCCGCTTCCGCTTCCGTTCCCTTCATAGTTATCGATGAAACCACTGGTCATATTCCTCAACATGTTGAGACCTTGCAAGCGCTCATCGCCCTCTTTTGTGTCAATCTTCTTGGCTATAATGTCGAGGAAGAATTTCCGAGCTCTATTTTCAATCAAGTGAGGCGCCTTTTGCTCAGTTTGGTTTGTCTGGAACTTCTGATCCAACTCAACTAGAACCTCTTGAACAAACTTGGGTCTAGCCAAGCACAAAGTGTTGAAGTACTCACAGAAGTTGTTCTGAAACAATGTGCCCGAAAGCAGAATCCTCAGATCAGTATCAACTTTCATCAAGGCCTTTCGTAATCTCGACTTGGTACTCCTTGGGTTATGTCCCTCGTCTAGAACCAGTAACCCAGGAGACTCTCTCAGTACTTTAGCCATGTATTTTCTATGAGCAAACTTTGAATCTTCCCTCATCAATGTTAGAAAAGATGTGTAACCCATTACAAGAACACTAGGCTGTGCATGCCATTTCTGGATTTTGTCGAGACAGTCAAGAACATGCATAACATCTTGGCTCGGTTTTGGAATTCCCTCGATGTGAATGGTGTTCTCTTTGGCCACACAGTAGGTTCTACGACCATGGAGCAAGTGAACGGGTACCGGAATATCCCATTTGATGAACTCCTTGTACCATGTGTACAAGGTTGTTTTCGGAGCAAGAACCAATGGCCTTTTACCCGGAAATATCTTCAAGTAGCTTGCAAGAAAAGCTATGATCAGAAATGTTTTGCCTGCTCCAGGAGTATGAGAAATCACGCACCCACCTATCTTCTCTGAACTCGGATCCATCATCGCGGGAACCACTGACCCGGCTAGGTTCCTCCAGAGAAACTCAAAAGCTTTTTTCTGGTGTAAATGCAGTTTTCTCTCAAGCTGAGGTATAAGAGACCAAACATTGTCACTTTCTTCAGCGGAGGGCATATCTGAAGAAGCAACTGGTATAGTGTAATTATGACTCTCAGCTCCATCTTGGTTCACTTTAGTAGTATTTATGTCATCTTCGTTGACTTGCTTAGTCTCTGTCGTCCATTTCTTGTGATGCGCCTATTGAAAATCAAACCACCAAAAAATTACTAATTCATCAAAAATAGATTAACATGATAATGTCTTTCCCAGACTTTCCACTTACAAAAGGTGCAGAAACATGTTTCATCTCAGTTCCGACATGACCACACAATCTGCAACACATTCCGATTTCTTCATTCAATTCATAATCATGTTCACAATCACCGAGTGCTTTATGGAATGCCTCGTTATCCACTCTCACCTGAAATTTTGAATCAACTATATATAAGACACAAGTTTCGGAAAATATCAAAAGATTTCCAAAAAGAATCTACCTCATTATCATCAAGAATGTAAGAAGAAGCCAAGCATAGTTCCAGTTCCCTCCATAGCATCTCGTTCTCTGCATCATCATCCTCACTCGAACTTTTTTCGGCTTCCATGGAAGAGCTTGCAGCGTTCTTTAACCCCATCAACTGCTCAACAACATTGGTCGCTTCGTTCTTGGCTGCAATTGTAGAATCAATTCTACTCATGTACGAGTCTATCAGCTTGTTATACGCACCTGCGCTCAATGTTCTCTTCTTATAAATCTGTGGTTCCTCGGATGCTCCGGTGTTCCCAGAAACAGACCGTATTCGGGAATGCTGTCCATTTGTTTTTTGAACCACATTACTGAGGGGTCCATTCCAACATAGATCAGATTCCATCTCTTCCATTTCCAACTTCTTCTTTTTCCCATATTTTGCTGCTTTACTACGATACCTATCTATCTCATCCATCAAATGACTTCCAGAGGAACCACCAAACAAACTATTTGCATTGAGACCAAACTGTTCCAACGGTATAGGTTCAAAGACGGGAGTGAAGGGAATAACCGAAAGCTCGTGGTTTCTACCAATTCTCTCTGTTTTTTTCCTCTTCTTCATCTCTGTTTTGTCTACCAAAACAATCTCTCTTCGCTTATCCTTACTTAATCCCTTTGTGCTTCCCTTTTTTCCAAGTAATTGCGATAACGGTAAGTATAAATCATCATCGGTATCTCCATCATCATCACAATCTTCTTCGTCATAATCTTCATCATCATCACTTAAATTGGTCCATGTGCTGTACCTATATGGCATCATCCTTACCCATCCATCCTTTGAATCTGGCTGACTCTCAGAGTCAGCGTATCTATCAGGCCGCCCACTTCTTCTCTTGGATCGACGCAGCTCCATTACCTCCTCTTCGATCTCCTGCTTTACATCAGTATCTTGATGAGTATCCTCAGCTGGATTGAACAAAACAACTTTGGACATGAAAACACCGTCTTCCACCGTGATGTTCATTGCACTCAGAGAGCTACTAGAGCATTCATCCGCCACAATCTGATAAACCATCTTCTCGTGAAAGGTTCTGATCTGAAACACAATGTTTTTCAAAACTGATGTAACAAGCAACCAAGAAAGATCAGGCAAAAACTTTCCCAGATTTAGTCTTGTTTTCACCAGCGAAGTACAGTCCTCAGAGTTTCTCCATCTGTAGTAGCGGTCCAAGCTTTGTTCCTTGCAAAGCTTCTGGAGTATAGAGATTTGGTTAAGCCCCATCAGTACCGAAGCTCTATTCATTCTATGTTTCTCCGAACCGATGCAGCCTTGGTCTATATACACACTAACATGGAATATACACAAGCATTCAGATTCATGAGGCTTCCTCTCTATAGATAATATCCTTGCATCCACCCAAACCTACACCAAACACACAAAAATGTCTCAAAACAACAACCAAAATACGTACATATTTGAAGATTGTCATATCTTTTATATACATTTTACTATAACTAAGGATTAGCTTTGGAACCGACAGAAGAGTTCTACACTTTTACTAGATCGGCTTCTTAACTTTTAAACGAGGCAAATATGTTCTTGAAATTGTAAATGATGTTGAAGGATGTGAATGTACCGGCTCTGTAGTCTCTTCATCCACAGTGGCATCTTTCTGATAGAGAACGCAAACATCCAGACCAGGTCTCAAAAAAGATGTACAATCGACCAAAGTGGCCTTTCTTGATCTAAGACGAAGCCTCTGAAATGGTCTTATTTCATCCAACACTTGTCCGTTCTCCAAGAGACGCATCGTCATCGCTCCATTCTCGATCCTTAAGTACTCCACGGACTTCCATGTCCCCGAGCAGAACACCTCGAAAGCTGCCATAACAGACAAAATAGAGCAGATAAGTAAATAAAAACATGATCTATCAAAGGCTGTGCCTCAATGCAGAACATTTAAGGTAAAATAGGAATCATAAATCTTTCCAAAAGACTTACGACATTGATTAAATGGATGGTTGAAGTCAAAGTAATGCTTTCTCTTCATCTTATTCCCCCTTTAAGGATCACTTCTTGAGCCACATATGATCTCCTGCAATCAATACATATATTGCTTCATTAGTATCCATCTACCACTTGATACATACATATCTTCTTCAGGATCAGGCAGAATATATATATATATTCAAACTTTATCTCAAGCACAGACAAAGTCACCACATGTTTATTGCAAAACTCAACCAAACCTAGAACATAAACATGATCATATAATGTTATGCTCAAAAGCAGAAATCGTTGCAAATTTACAATAAAATCACTACTAAAAAGGTGAAAAGCAGTCAAAAAGTTTCGTATAGTTATGGTCAACAACAACAAAAACAAGAAAAAGGAAAAACAAAGCATGATCGAGCTTTTGAAGTGGCTTTTGGAAAACAAAGCATGATCATTATCAACAACAAACAAAACCCAGATTGAAAAAACCATAATTTCATGATATGCTAAGCACAAAACCAATCACCTTCAGTGAGTTGATTCCATACAATATAGGGTGATAAGATTGGTATATTGTGAACGGATGGGGAAATTAAAGAGAGAAGAAAATATGATAAATAGAAAAGGACGGCGAAAAGTAGCGAAGAATTCAATACCACAACCACACACACACTCACACAGAATCTTGGGGACTGTGCAACTTTTTCTCCTTTTTGCATGAATTTGCGCAGAATCCATAAAAAGTGAGAGAATAGGAGGGTTTAAGGATAGAGGGTAGTAATGTCATTTCATCTACCTACTTCTTTATATAGGAAATACAATAGACGGCTGCGATTTGGTCTGTCTTCTTTACTATCTTTAGATTTTTTTTTTTTTTACCAAACTGATGACACAGAGAGTAAAAGCCAAATACTGTGCATCAGTGCATGGTGGCCTTGTGGTTGGGTCGCCATTGAGAAACAATTCCACATAAATTCATGAAGTTAGCATTCATTTCTGTGTTTGCACAGAAAAATAATAATAAGTTTTTTTTATAGTATAAGACATGAGTTTTTGGTGTTAAAGACTAAATGAGTGGCCGGTTTTAGCAATGGAATTTAACGAATTTGAAGATTTTTATGTTTTTGAAAAATATCAAAGTGGTTTGCGAATATAGGAAAGTAATACTCAATGAGCGTATTTCTTGGAAATTAGAGTATGTTATGTATCATAGATTCATAATCCCCGTTAATACTCTACTCGCTAGACATAAAAAAATCGGATTTTGCAGATTTGTAACAGTGAATATAAAGAAAACATGAACTCTTAAATAAAACATGAACTTGTATTTGATTTTTTCATTTGTCAACAAAAAGCCTTAGGGGTTCACACCAAAAAAAAAAAAAAAAAAAAAGCTTTAGGGGTATTAAAAATTTGTTAAAAGGTTTTCTGCAAAAAAAAACGATTACGACCGATTCATACGGTTCATTATCATAATTCGTAACCTAGTTTGAAAGCTACTATTCCATTTAATTTGTAAAATAGAAGAATCACAAAGCTAAATCATATCACTACTCATGACACAAGAAGACTACATGACATCCAAGTGTATGATACTAAAAAAAGGAAATAAATGAGACACTGCAACATGCATAAGAAAATTGAGAGTCAAACCCGGCACCAGTGACACCATCATTAGTCATGACGCCAAGCGTAGCTCGCGGAACATCTCTATCGCAGTCCACTATCAACTTCTAGTACTCAAATATCTGGACAAGTACGACAAAAAATAGTCAAGCCAATTGTGGGAAATGAACAAATTAAATTCACTGCAACGTGAGAAACAGAGTGCTCCAAGGCAAAAAGACTAATTCGAGCCAATTCCATCAGCTTAAGTGATATCCCCAATCCTGATACTATTACCAAATCTATAACATCAAAGTATCAAACTTAAATACAACTTCTAAAGTTCAAAGTTTCTTCCTCGTTAAACATTAATGTAAACAAAGAAACATACCCATTGTGGAATTATTGGCAAAAGTTCCTTGCCTTTCTTTTGCTTAATCAGTTCTGTCATGGAAGCAATAGCTTTAATCTTGTGGAAACAAACAAATCACAACCAAGAAAACGCAGAAAGAGCCAGGTCATGTAACCAGGAAAGCCCGTTAAGTTACCTTAGTTGTAGGGTCTTACCTTAGTAACCTCACTATCCAAATCCTACAATATCATCATCATATCCACAAATATAAGAAACTGGCAAACAAGTTGGCAGAATCTAAGGAAGAGGGGACTGTAAGACCGCGAAAATCCAAATATAAGATAACGACGATTATAACACCTTATGTAAAACGAGAAAAGAAAGGATTCTCGGAGGCGAGATACGATCTCTTTACTTAACCCAAAGTAACTCCCGCAGTGTGGCGGTTTAACGAGAAAAAATGTAGTTCCAACAAGGACAGGCAGAACATACCAAGAAGGGGAGCAGGGTCTTCGTTTGATACAGAAGTTTCGAATCTAGAGCTACCGATATAGCCGCCAAAACCTACGGCTGCAGCTGCAGAGCCAGATAGCAACAGAGAAGCTGCCAAGCTGTTCAGAAAGCTCAATTGTCAGTACCGAACCAACGAAGCATAGACTCGAAAAGATAAAATCGCGAGGAGCGATTGAAGGAATATTCACCTTCAGCTGGAAGGTCGAGCCTTTGCTCCTTGCAGAATCTCCTTTGGGTCCGTCTCCCCATCTCGTCCTAGTCTAGACGACTGCGTTGTAGAGGAATAACGCGGGAGAGAGAGAGAGAGAGAGAGAGAGAGAGAGAGAGAGAGAGAGAGGAATTAGCGGTCTAGCAAAGGAGCAAATAGGTGGTACTCTTGTCTGAGTCAAGGTCGTCGGAGATGGAGCCGTGGCGGTACGGTCGTCGCCGTGGTACGGAGCTTAGCTTTTACATGTTTTCGCTCACCCTTCTAGCTACATTGAGTGCTACATAATGCGGCTTCATATGGCTCCAACTCTCTCTCACGACCTCATCTTCAATTTACTTGAATCATATGCAGAAAGAACAGAATCATCTTGGCTTCTAACCTGAAGCACTTTGATTCAACTTGTAGTGAATCTCACTAACAGTTTATACCTCTACTCTAGCGGATGAATCAGGGAATGTAAGCCGCAGCAAGATCTCAAATGAAGAAGGTGGAATCACCCGCTTTCAGTCTATATCAGCTAGGTTTACAAGTATGGTCTGAGCCTCTAAATTTGACAAAATGCTGATTAAATTTAAGAAACAAGATCAGATGGTTGATACATAATATGAATAAATATACAGGAGAGGAGATCACGAGAATAAGTAGTTGGACTCACATCTCAAGAAATTGCAGGATGAGATTTATAAACTGAGGGGTGAAGCACTTGTTATTATCGATTAGTGGTAACAAGTAATGCACCCACGAATACAAGCCAGCAGATAAATCACCTAGGGAGGCCTGTCACCGTTCAAAAACTTTAGCAAAACACATGTCTCAGACACTCTTGGTCCCTAGTTCACACACACATTAAGGGGAAAAAAGAAAAAAATATGAAAGTAGTAACTTGAGCCATCATCCAAACAATAAGGGGAAGCTTGTCCTGGCCTTGATACATGGGTCTGTCCCTCAGCTTAGGCAAAATAGCAATCAAAGCATCGGGCTTAAAAGCCCACATGTACATGTTCTCCATATCATGCTGAACAAGAAACACATCGAGCTTGAGATCAGATTTATCAAACCCACTAAAACATCCTCCTCCTACTCCTCCTCCATTACTAGCTTCCCTAATGACCTTAGACTTTGATTTCTCATTCAACGCAGGTCTGAAGTAGAAGCTAAAGAAAAACCAAGCTGGAGGTAACATTGAAACAATCCCACTTGGTCACAAAAATGAAAGCAACAGAAACACCCCCACAGTTGAAGATCAGATCCTATCAAAGCACATCTGTACGTATGTGAAACAAAGCAAGTTTTCTCTTTAGAACTTTACATTCTCCCGAGTGAAGCTTTAAAAAAAAACAGAACACAAGCATTGATCAAATAATATATCACAAACCGAAACATTGATCAATAACATAACACAACCCGATTTAAGCTTTAAAAGAACAGAACACAAACACTGAGTCAAAATGAACAAGACGAGCCTTAACAAGGTTGAGACAGTGAATCTGAAGATATACCTATGTACTCTCTATTACCACATCACGGTTTGCTAAAGTTGCAATCATGGCAATAAAACCTGCAAAATTTATAAGAAAAGTTAAACTATATACTACACACAAAACCTCTTTCTTCTTTCTTCAGGTACTAGTCCGATCACTTACTAATCCACAACTGAAGTTGGAAATCATATGACTGCAGAGAGGTCGATGATCGGAAGAACCTGATAGGATCAATTGTGCGGTGGAGATTTTTTCCGACGAAGAGAGGTCGATGATCGGAAGTGGAAGCGACGTTTCCATTCTCTCTGTTTCCAAATTGATTTTGGTTTGATGTTATTATCTTAAAATCATGTGTCCCAAATCGTTGAAGCTTGATACGTTTGACATCAAGCTCAATCGTTCTTATTTTAAATTCAATGCTACATCAAGGCAAACAAAAATCGAAAATCATCAGAGTGAATAGATCGATTCAATATAAATCACAGCCATTGAATCTAAAGGAAACAAACAAACAAAAAACTCAAAGATCACAAAACTGTACATCTTAGCTTCATCGAAATCGAATTAGATCAAACAAAAAGAGGAAGAGATCGAAATTAATCGAAGAGGAAGATCACGTACTGGATTTGAGGTGAATCGCATAGGCAGGCAATTGCGGTTTCCGGCGAGAGAGAAAAAAGAGAAGAAAAATGGAACAAAAAAAATTGTCTTTTTTTTTCTATTTACTCAAGATCCAACTACAATTTGACACGTAGCGTTGCTTCCGTTTCTTCTTTGAGATCTCTTATTCTTTTTGTTTCTTCCGATTAATGTGGTGATGGGCCTAAAATTTGTACTCTTTTAAATCGTCTGTAATGGGCTTTTAAAAACAATTTGGTCAATAAAAATTAAAATAAAAAATTGAGTTTTGTTGCATAAAATCGTAGAAGTATTTTAATATTTATTATCTAGTTATAACAATCCCCTCTTTAATAAAAGGGAAGTACACAACATAGTTTTTGTAGACTTTATAATTTTAATAAAGGGAAAATTCCCAAAAAAACACCAACTATTTAATATTTGCCAGAAAAAAACATGAACTTTTTTCGTTGCCAGAAAAATACGTAGACTATTTTTTAGTTGATAAAAAATACACGAACTATTATTTTTGTCCAGTTTCTCCTCGTCTCCGTTACGAGCATTAACGGTATTGTAACGGCGTTACTATTTTTGAAAAAAATTCCAGAAAAAAACACAAACTATTTATTTGTTGCCAGAAAAATACATGAACTTTTTTTTCTTTGCCTGAAAAATACATAATTTTATTTTTCTTATTAACAATGTTAGAGATCATATCTCATAACTTTCTCTGCTCTCTTGAACTGCATACTAGTTTTCACTACTATTTATGATAACTAAATTCAAGAACAAAAATACACAATTAGATTAATCGATTTCCAATTTTCTCAATTAGTGTTATTTTTGGATTTATACTGACTTTACAAATTTTGAAACTTCATCAACATTTCTCTAAAATTTTATGAGATCTCCACCTTTGTAGACCTTTGTATACATTTCAAAAAATATGCATCTCTTTAGTTTAGTACCTTTTATGATGCTGATAGCCAGTGTAAATCATCAAATGGGCTGGTGTACGCAAACTTGATCGAGATCGTAGATCATTTTGTGGGATATCAACTCTTGTAACCTAACCAGATTCACCATTTATTTATGCAAAAACAATACTATTGAGAAATTTAGAAATCAATTAATCTAATTGTGTATTTTTGTTCTTGAATTTAGTTATCATAAATAGTAGTGAAAACTAGTATGAAGTTCAAGAGAGCAGAGAAAGTTATGAGATATGATCTCTAACATTGTTAATAAGAAAAAAAAATTATGTATTTTTCAGGCAAAGAAAAAGAAGTTCATGTATTTTTCTGGCAACAAAAAAATAGTTTGTGTTTTTTTCTGGATTTTTTTTCAAAAATAGTAACGCCGTTACAATATTGTTAACGGTCGTAACGAAGACGAGGAGAAACTGGAAAAAAATAATAGTTCGTGTATTTTTTATCAACTAAAAAATAGTTTGCGTATTTTTCTGGCAACGAAAAAAGTTCATGTTTTTTTCTGGCAAATATTAAATAGTTGGTGTTTTTTTTGGGAATTTTCCCTTTTAATAAATGGTTACAAATGATTATAAATAGGTTATAGATATGTTATAAATTAATCCATATATTAATATTAATCAGTTACACCTAAATATTAGGGATATTTCAAATAGATAATTGATATAATAATGATAACAAACAAAATCATGGATATTCCAAACTGTATTTTCGGAAGATTTTAGTCTTATATCACGTTGTTTTCAAAAATCTTTAAACACAGTATTACAATATTTTCCACAGATTTTATCGATAGACCACAACATTAACTACAGATAGATTACGAAATTGATATATTGATTAGTTACAACTACAAGTTAAATAATAGGTTACAAGATAGATTACGAAATAAAATTTAATCAGTGTTATAGTATGGTTATTTATCTAGAATAATTAACAATATAAAACTTACAAAATATGTGTCTTTTTTCAAGCCTTCATATTTAGCATATGATTTTATTACATAATGTTTTATCCAAAAAAATTTTAAAAACAATCACATAAATTATATTTTATAGAAAAATTACAATATAAATAAAATGAATTTCAACCCGTGCTCTAGCACGGGTTTTAATCTAGTAATTCTGTATATTGAGCCAAAGTGAGAAGAGAAGAAGGTGACCTACTAATTAAAAACTGCATAGTGTTATGATTAATTCTTAATTTCTTCAGATGGGGATAAACACTTATCGAACAAGTTCTTATTATTGGGCCCATAAGGCTTCATATAGTTAGAAAATACACATAAAAAGGTGGTAATTGGGCCCTATTTAATTGGGCTTTCTACAATTTTTCCGGATCTCGCCATGAGATCCGGTTAATGGGCTGATGTCACCCATCTTGATGATGGCCCTAACGAAATCCCGGAAGAAAGCGTCGCGACTCTGGCGGTAAGATTGTACGATCGAGTCCGTTGAACCGCCGTCAAAGAGAGTTTGGTCCGACGTGAGAAGTCCTCTGTGCTTCACGAGCTGCTTGAAGTAACCTCTGTCGAATCTTCCCGGAGAGCTGAGATCTAGAAAGGATGCGTTGTTATCGCCGGAGCCGGTCTCGGCAGGACAGTTCCTCTGTCTTGATAAGGCAAATGAATGGTCGATGTTGCTGGCATTGTAGATCCTCTTCCGGAAGTTGACGCACTTGGCTTGCCCGATGGTGTGAGCGCCGGACAGGGCCACCAAGTCGCGTTGGGTTAAACCTTGATCTTCGAATCTCGCGATGAGGTTGGCCAGAGTAGAGGTTGGAGGAGGGAGGACGCCGGAGTTCGCCACCGAGAAACTCGCCGTAGTTGAGTCACGTCGACCAACTTTAACACTCCACGAGGGGCCCCCCATCTGATTAGTTCAAAAGGTGTTAATATCATATAATACGAATCTGTCAAACAATAATGTGATACGAATGTAAAATTATATCAACCAAAGTAACTAGTGCCCAAAATTTGAAAAGCAGCAAACGACTCACTGGCAAGTCCAAAACTAGTTTAGTATTTTGTAAAACATACGAATGTAAAATTAAGGCCCCAGTTAATATAAGTTTTTTTTTTTCTTGAAATTGTTTTACAAAATTAAAAAAAAAAAAAAAAAAAAAAAAAAAAAAAGAGAGAGTTTACCAATACGACTGAGTCGCGTGTAGCGACGGCAATTATGTCTGCGCAGGAGACCACGTTTGGGCAAATAGATTCAACTTCCGTCTTGATTCTATCTACGACTTCAAATCCTCGAAGAGAATTATTGTTGGGGCCGGCAGTTTTTTCCCCGACAAACGTGCTATTGTCGTCGAGTAAAACTGATGCATCACACCCCTGCCATTTTTATATAAATTTACAAAGGTGTTATAAACGGTGGTTATAATCTCTAAAGAAAAATGTTAACATAGGTTTACGGTGGTTATAACATTTTATAACAGTGATTATAGGTATAGATTATAGGTAAACGGTGGTTATAACATTTTATAAACGAAATTGATCCTTTCCCTCATTAAAATAACTGGCAAGAAAGAAAAAAAAGGAAACGTAAAGAGAAGACTCACATTCACGAAACAGTCATGAAAGAACAGTCTGAGAAGAGATGCGGCTATGCGACCCTCTCTCGCCACCTCTTTCTGCACCACTTGTCTAACCGTAGGGAACAGCATCGGGCAGGTCTCCGAGTAATGCTCGTTGCTCAGCTGGGCTTGGACGTGGGATCCCACCATCATCATCAGCAATACCACAACGAACGCAACGCTCCGGTTGTTGTACTCCATCTTTGATTATGTTTTTCTTTTTTTCTTTTTCTAACTTCTGTTTTTCTATAGAAGTTATGGGTAAAGAAGCAATCCAGAGGCTGAGGGCTATTTATACAGGCTTACTTTCACGTACGTGTTTTTTAATTTACGGTGAAGAGATATTTATTTTTCGAATGCTATTTTTCCTTTCCTAGCTCCTTTACTTAGCCAAGATCCTTAGGTCATCTCCAATGGTGAGAAACCCTTATGGTCTCTTTCCATTATTTTAAGTATAAATTTTGAAAAAATTGGAATTTAGATACCCTAAGTTGTTCTAAAGTTTATCCTCCTCCAATGCTAAGAAAAGTAGAGGGTTTCTTAGAAATAATGAATATATTGAAAATTTAAATTTGCTTAACTTGTAATACTGAAACAAACTGAACCAAAATGAATCAAAAAAAGATACAGCTGGCCTTGACATCTTCTTTAACTTGTCCTTCCTGCCATTTTCTTTTACATGTGAGCTTGCCATCTTCTTTTACTTGTCAACTTGCCAAAACTGATTGAAACCAAAAACATAAACACAAACCATCTGCAGTAGCCAATTTTGTCTCCTTTGATCTGCAGCAAACCAACAAACCATCATCTCACCACAAAACTTTCACAGAGAAGTCAAAGTTAAACTCAAAGCTATCAAAGTTAATCATTGATCACATAACATAACTCCGATTCAAGATTCAAGGTTTAAAAGAAAATAACTCATTCAAGACCACAAACATACAACTGATCTTCTCCAATTACATAAACATGTTACACAAACTAAATGAAGCACTCAAAGTACAGAAACAGAAACAGACACAAAGATTGATCAATAACAGACACAAACTGTGATCAAGAACATATTCAAACATAGAAATATATCAAATTCAATTCAAATATGACAGTAACACACAACCAAAACTTTTACAATCTGCTAACAAAAACAAAGAAACATGGCTTAGCTTTAGCTTAACACACACCCAAACCTTATACAATCTTCCAACAAAAATAGAGAAACTATGGCAAAAATCGTTTCAATCATGACTAAGAACGAAGAAAGACACTGCTTATTGATTCGAAGAACCATAATTTTCCTAACACCAAACTCGGAGCCAAACGAAATCGTCAAGCGCCTGTATGGATGAAAGATTATGTCACAGGAAATGCTGGGTTTGTGATTGCAGAGGAAGGTGAGGATCTCTTGGCCATGTTTATTGCTTCTGATGATCCAGACCGTTTTGAGGATGCAGTACAGCAAGAAGTTTGGAGAAAGGCCATGGAAGCTGAGATCAAAGCTATCGAAGAAAACAACACTTGGGAGCTGATGGATTTGCCTCATGGAGCTAAAGCAATTGGAGTCAAATGGGTGTATAAAACAAAGTTCAATGAGAAAGGAGAGGTAGACAAGTTCAAGGCGAGATTGGTGGTTAAAGGTTATCATCAGAAATATGGAGTGGATTTTCATGAAGTTTTTGCTCCAGTTGCTCGATGGGATACAGTGAGAACCATCCTTGCTCTCGCTGCAGAGAAAAACTGGGTAGTGTTCCAACTTGATGTAAAGAGTGCTTTCCTACATGGAAAGTTGGATGAAGAGGTCTATGTAGAGCAGCCTAAGGGATTTGTAGTTGAGGATGAATCCAGTAAAGTATACAAGCTAAGGAAGGCTTTGTATGGGCTTAAACAAGCACCAAGAGCCTGGTACAGTCGAATTGAGGGCTACTTTCTAAGAGAGAAGTTTGAGAAAGCTTACTGTGAACACACACTCTTTGTCAAGAAGGAAGGAGGTAACATTTTAATAGTAAGCTTGTATGTGGATGACTTGATCTATACAGGAAATTCTCTCACAATGCTAGAAGCGTTCAAGTCATCAATGATGAGGGAGTTCTCCATGACTGATCTAGGAAGGATGAAATATTTCCTGGGTGTTGAAGTTGTTCAAGATGAGAGAGGTATCTTCATCAGTCAACAAAAATATGCTGAAGAACTGTTGGTGAAGTATGGGATGGAGAACTGCAATGCAGTAAAAATCCGATTGTACCAGGAAGCAAATTGTCAAGAGTGGGAGATGGAGAAGCTGTTGATCCTACAACTTTCAAACAGCTTGTGGGAAGTCTGAGGTACTTAACTGCAACTCGACCAGATTTAATTTTTCTGTAAATTTGGTCAGTCGTTACATGGAGGCACCCAGCGAGCAACATATGCTAGCTGCAAAGAGGATACTGCGTTATGTGCAAGGGACCACACACCATGGTATACGGTACAAGCGTGGAGAAGGGCAAGAACTTGTGGGTTTTGTGGATAGCGATTACGCAGGAGACGTTGATGATCGGAAAAGTACTTCGGGTTATGTCTTTATGCTTGGAGGAGGAGCTGTTTCATGGGCATCAAAGAAGCAACCTATAGTAACTTTATCCACCACTGAAGCTGAATTTGTCGCAGCAGCCTATGGAGCGTGTCAGGCAGTGTGGTTGAGAAACATCCTTGAAGAAATCGGGGCTGCTCAAGGGGAGAATACAGTTCTGTTCTGTGATAATAGTTCTACTATAAAATTGTCCAAGAATCCGGTGCTTCACGGGAGGAGCAAACACATTCATGTAAGGTTTCATTTTTTACGAGAATTGGTGAATGAAGGAGTCATCAAACTAGATTACTGCTCTACTCAAGAACAAGTTTCAGACATCATGACAAAGGCTGTTAAACTCGATGTGTTCGAAAAGCTAAGGAAGATGTTGGGAGTCTGCTGTGAGAAGGATTAAACTGGAAGGAGAGGTTCCAGTTTAGGGGAAGAATTGAAGAATAGAAACGTGTTTTAAATTTGTTTTGTTATGTTTGAATTAGTCTAAGTAGTGGGAATGTGTCTTCCTTAGATATAGGAGATGACTAAACAAGTTGCAGGTTTTTTAGGAAGTAGTCGTGCTTTGTATGAAATACTATAAATCCTTTTCCTGTAACACTTTTATCAATTAAGAAAGTATTATTCAGTTCACGTTCTGGTTTTGCAAAGGGCTCTGTTCTGTTTTTAACATGATGCTCAAGACGGATGAAAGAAGATATTATTTGCCATTAATCTTCCAATTTCATGACCCAGACGGGGGATGAGGCAAATCGATTCGTTTGTGTTTGTTTTAGCCATCGACTGTCGACCAAGAGAGAAAAAAGCAAGAAAGAGAGAGAAAGTCGAAGAAGAGAAAGGGAATAATTTTTTTTTCTTTTTCTCAAAAAAATAATAACCAACCAGATAGTGCCACGTATGAGTCTCTTACCATCTATTAAATCTCTCTATTTAGGGACGATTCTTCACATTTATTTTCTTTTTGAATTATTTTTAAACCTTTTTTTGTAAGATACCCTTCTCCAGAGCCAGCGATGGAGATGCCCTTACGTCAACTCTACCGCATTCCTTTTATCGTTTTCCTTTTCTTTCAGTACATTTTTCTTTTTTTTGCTATATTTACCAATCATTTTTATCAAAGTTAAACTCTCTAGTCCTAGGTATAGCACGTTTTTGTCTGCGCATACTTAATTATATGTTTATATATGTCAAAAGCCACCGTATCAACATTGATATATTATGTATATATATTATATATACGCTATTAATTTAATTAAGGTATATATATGAAGCGTCCAGTTTCGGATCAGACTTGTAGATAAATGATACCTATAATCTATAAAGTAATATAGATAGAAGGGATCAATTTCGGATCAGACTGGTTATACCAGTTTAGGGTTGGGTCGGGACGGTTAGATTAATTTTGATGACTTAATAAGCATGAGAACATAAAAGATCTAAATATCGATACTTATTTAACAAATAATATATATATTGGATATGATACCATGATAAATTTGGCTGACGTGTGTTGGTGATATGAAGCCATGATAAGGCTTTGTTTTTTTTTTCAAGCCATGATGAGTAGATGCGACTAATAACATAAATATGTTACATATGTTATGAAATAACTGTGCTACACTTTTAGTTATGCACTTACATAATGTAACGAAACTTCACACCAAAAAGAAAAAAATGTAACGAAACTTAATTAAGTAAGTTACTTTCTATAAATTAAGACATGCACATATATATATATATATATATATGATATTTAATTTGACCCCAAAATCATATAAAGACATCAACATTCAAAAATATATTCTCCAATCGAGTGATTCCAATCGATCTCGATTTTCAACGTTAGTATTTTCCAATTTCGTTTAAGTTCCCAACAAATAATCTGTGAAAATATGAAAGGAAATGATCAATTACAGCGCCCCTTCTCTACAGTTTTATCCTCTTCTAATTAACTAACCTAATTCAAAAATATAATTAAGAAAACGTACATATTTAATTCCCATTCCACGTACGTGGACGGTTGAAAACTGAACCACACATATTGAGTACTAGTATACCACCCGTACTACGTACGGGAAAAGAAATAAGATTGACTTAATATGAATGAATAAAATGTTTTCTGTTAATGATGAGCTATGTAAAATTCCACTCGATTAAAACAAAACTATGATCTAAAAGTTCAGTTTTCTGATAACATAAAAAAAACTTCTAATTTTCTTAAATAAACTTGAGAAGTTTTTGACAAACAGTTAGTAGACAAAACTTATGGATTTGATAGTGAAGAATAATCATACCTTTTGCCAATAGTTTATGTTCCTTTGCTTTTCAATCTCGCTCCTTCCGTTGGATTGTATAAAAGCAAAATACATGTTTCCTCACGTTAAATCATTTTTTTCTACCTTCTATGTCGACAGATCTTAGATAAAGAGAGAGAGACAAAACAAATTTTACATTAGATCAAAAGCGAAAGATAATAAACATAATCACATTTCTTACATTAGAAAAAAAGAGAACATGTCAAACAAAACGAACTCAGTTCATGGTGAAGAAAAGTAAAATGGATGTAGTTGCAAAACAGAGAGAAATAGTGAAAAATTTGTTGGGACTAAGGAAAATGAAGAGATTTTTTTTTAAAAAAATTTGGTATGAAATCATGTTGGTGAAGAATTGAATCGAAGAAATGAATTTGATGTGAGATCATGGGGGGAGGCAGTTGTAAAAGAGAATTTTTTTCTCTTGTTGCAGTTATTTGTAAAATAAAAAATGGTAATTGTTTTTTTTTGTTTTTTATTTTTTTTTCCGCGATCACTTTTTGTTTTACATATTCTTTTTAATTAGTTTTGTTGTTTTACTGACATATCAAGTTTTTATTGGTACAGTGACTTGTGTTTTATAAGATAAAGGATTTTTCGCTATCGAGCTAGGTTTGCTTTTTAGGATTAACCTTTTCTTTTCGTGAACCTTTCGATTTTTTTTTTTTTTTTGTTGATAAAAGATAATATGATAGAGTTTTCGAGGATCTTTAGTTTTTTTCCCCTCTTATAGTGTTGGTATATATAAATAATGATACCTATAATCTATAAAGTAATATAGAGAGAAGGGATCAATTTCGGATCAGACTGGTTATACCAGTTTCGGGTTGGGTCGGTTAGATTAATTTTGATGACTTGATAAGCATGAGAACATAAAAGATCTAAATATCGATACTTATTTAACAAATAATATATATTTATAATTTTATATATTGGATATGGTACCATGATAAATTTGGTTTAACCAACTTATATCTTGGTGTGTTGGTGTTTAAAAAATTACTTTTTTAATGATTAATGATAGGGATTCTCTAGTGGAAGGGAGATTTTGCTAAAGTTCTTAAGTGGGTTGATTTAATGAATTTAATATGATTAGTTGATTTATGCTCGAGTGGAGATGGTCTGACTGAGTTTCTCTCTCTGTAAGGTCTGGAGAGAGTTAAGAGAAATGATGATATTTTTGATATATCTTCGAAATTGTGTATAGTATAATATCCTCTAAATCGTCCTCATTTAGAAAGAATGAGATATATGTTGGAAATTGTATATAGAATGATAATATGCTCTAAATCTTCCTCACTTAGAAAGGATGAGATTTTTTATATATCTTCGAAATTGTATATAGATATTTTGTTTTCAAAATGGTCGTGAGAAAAATATTAAGTCAAAAATTTTGTTGTCAAAAAAATAATATATAATAAGTCAAAGTGATTAAATGCAATTCAAAACAAAAAGCGTAAAATCTTAGTCAATTCACACCAAAAAAATAAATGTACTTTAATGCTGAAAAATAACACAAAGACTAGAAAGAAAAGGAATAACTCAATATATATATAGACGTTCCTCCATCACCTATCATATATCACAGAAGAAACAACAATATCAATCTTACTTTGAGTTTTATATATGTTCGTCAGAGAAAAAATGGCAGGAAAAATGTGTATGATGGTGATGGTGATGGCATTGATATTGATGGGATGTCGTCTAACAGCATGCGATGGAATGACTCCTAATGAAACAAAAAAAGACCAGTTATCAAAGTTGTGTTACAAAAATTGCATGACCAAATGTGGCCAAGATAATTACCAGTGTCAGGACCTCTGTTTCGGCGTTTGTGATCCCAACCAACGCCCTCCTGCACCACCGTCTCTCAAGTAAGTTTTGCATATTCATTCTTCTTAAACTATTTGCTTCGTTAATATCTGATAAAACATATTGTTTTTGATATATCATAATATGTATATGTGGTCTTAATTTGTGTTGATAGTTGATACAAAGGAAGGAGGCAATAATGACAAAAGAATGAATGACTTGTTTGAAGACTTGCCTACTACCCTTTTTAAATTTTCATCCAAACTAGTCACTTCTATCATGATCTATAATTTTCATACCACATCCATGTATTGAGATTGTTATAATTAATCGAAGACGTTATACAAATATACATGGTTCTTGTGTTTGTCAAAAGTCAACTAAAACGTTTTTAGATCTTGATAACTATGGATGAATATAGTTTGAAAATAAGATCATACAAAGGTGATTGAAAAATCATATTTAATTTTAATAATAATAATATGATATCAAATAGTATTAGTTTTTTGATTTTGATTGGTTAACAATTTTTGAAAATTAATTTTAAGATTTTCGATCATTATTAAAGATTGTTTTTTTACGGTTTGGAAGCTTAGCCACCCAAATAGAATGTCTCCAGAGATATCTCAGATTAACCCATTGAGTGATAAAAAAAAAAATCAAATCTAAATTAATTATATTGATTTTGTAATTACTTTGTACCTTAATAAATGAATTATTTCAAAAACACTTAGAGGGATGTATTCAATCTAATATTCCAAATGATTTGAGTTTTTTTTAAATGATTTTGGTAATTTTAGTGAAGTTGATATGATTTATTGTAGAATTCTTTCAAATCCCACATAAACCCATAAAATTTGGATTTTTGTATTTTTAACTAAACAAATCCTCTCAAATCCTCTCAAATCCTCAATAATCCCTAAAATCATTAGGGGGGGGGGGTGTATTCAACTTGACATTTTAAGTGATTTGTGTAAAAGTTACAAATTCTATGTTATTCAATCATGGATTTTAAAAAGTCTCCTGAAATCCACTGATGATTTAAAAATCTACTTTAAAATCCACTGTTATTAAAAACAGTCTGTGGATTTAGATTTTAATAAGTTTTAAGGATTCTGGAGGATTTAAAATGATTTGTTTAGTTAAAAATACATTAAAAATACAGAAATTCAAATCTCATGGTTTTAGGTGGGATTTGAAAGAATTTTACCATAAATCATATCAACTTCCCTAAAATCTATCAAAATTCCAAATTTCCTAAATCTCATAAAATCATCCAAAATCATTGTTTCAATACAACCCCCTAGAATTCAAATCCATAAACTGTTTTGAATAACAATGGATTTTAAAGTAAATTTTTAAATATCAGTTTAATAACAGTAGATTTTAAATTAGATTTTTAAAATCATTATTTCAATAACAATGGACTCTAATATAATTTTTAAATTCATGATTGAATAACATATGATTTGTAAAATTTACACAAATCCATGATATGATTTTTAAATTCTTGACTTGACTGAAGTGGACACCAAAGGCCTCTGCCCCCCCCCCCATCATTTGGATAGAAGGGCAGAAAATGTCAAGTTGAATACACCTTTAATACGAATGACATTGTGATGCATTTTAAACAACTTTTATGTTAGTTTTTATAGAATATATGTCATTTTTATGATATATATATATATATATATATGTATATTTTGAGGCTTAATATCACAAAAGTATGACTTTAGAAAATAATTAAAGATCACCTATATAATAAAACGGAAGTACACAATTTTTTTTTTGTAGACTATATAATTTTTATAAGTTAGTTACAAAATAAGTTATAGATTAAATATAGGTTGGTTACAAAAAAGGTTATAGATTAAATGATCAATATTTGGACTATATGTATACACTTAAGAATATACCAAAGAATCTTCTTAAAGAGATCATTTCAATGATTTATACAATCTATCTATACATTTTTGGAGTACAAATTTGTGCTCCTTTTTTCCTCACCCGGGTCGGGTTTTTTAAACAATTTAAACCGACTCATTTAATTGGATATTTCCTTACCTTAGTACACGGGTCGGGTTATTTTAAAACTATTTATCCGATTCTGGTAATCGGATCTTCCCTACAATTTTGGTAACCTATATTAATATCGATTCTACACAAACAATTTGGTAACCTATATTAATCAGAATACTCCGTATCGTCCGGGATATATTCCTAATTATTTGATTAATGAAATCAAATCCTAACTATACTCAAAATAACAATTTTCATCACCATTATTTCCTAATTATTGGATTTCATTAATCATATATTTTTGAAGTTAATATTTAAATTTTGAAGTTATGGTAATATTCCAGTTTTAACAAAAACCTAATTAATTTCAGTAAAATCAACATTAATTATCTCAGAGAAGTAAATTTGTAAGATCTCACAATATAAATTACGCATGTAATGCATATTTTTATCCAATCATCAACTTCCAAAAATATAGCAACACAATTCTGAATTAATAGTCTAAAATTAATGATTTGACAAAACAAAATCCCGAATTTATACTGAAAATAAGCATATTTGTTTATTTGTTTTAATAATTTCGTAATTAATAAATTAGCACTAACTATTACTACTAACTTACAAAATTGAGATGTATTAGTTAAGATATATTTTTTTATATTTCAAAAATAAATAACAATTAAGAAATATAAAATTCAACTAATTTATTATGAAAAAAAAGATTATGCTTGAAATTGTGCTTCATCAACCAGTCTAACAATATGATATGTTATTAACCCTATTAATTATTTGAATAAATCACCTACTTACTCTTATATAACTAATATCGAGATTTTAGGAAAAATAAAAACTTAAAATAAAATAAAAAACTTTTAAAAATAACACTTATGTTTATGCATAAATTCGAAAGTAAATTATAGCTAGAAACCAATTAAATTATACCTTAGTTTCCTTATTAATTTTAGATTCCTTGAAAACATAATTTAATTTTATTCGCTAACAAAAATTAGAATATCACAATTAAATATGCGTATTCTCAATTTGGCAAATTTTAATCAGGGATTTTATTTCAAAAGGAAATCCAATAAATACACTCCCACTCATAGTAAGTTAGCATATATTCGTTAACTACGTTCTAAACTCTACTCAAACATACCCAAATCTTGATATATCTTGATATTAAACTTGCTCACGAAGATTATTTCTACTCACTCACATAAAACTGTAACATTAAATTAAAACACTATAAATACTTCTTATTCACAATAACTAATCACACCAAACTCGATAAACACAAGCAAAAAAAGAGTGTAATATTTATAGATATAGTATAGATCTAATATTGTATTATTGTTACATCTCATCAAAGAATGAGGATGAGGAGACTCATGATGTAGAAAAACTGATGGATGTTAATGTCAAGATTGAGAAGAAGAAGTAATATTTATACTTTGTTTTGTAGTTGTTTTTTTTCAGTGTTTCATTGAATTTCACTTCTCATACTTTTATTAGTTTTTTGGGTTTAAAGTTATTTAGTTTACCAATATTAGAAATAATGCAATTTTTTCTGTCAATAATTTACAAAATTATATAAGATAAACATGAATTTTATAATACAAAAATTGTCCCGTGGTGTACCACGGGGTCAATCCTAGTTTACAAAATAAAACTTTAGTATTCCATGTATTGTTACAAAATATATACTGTTAGGTATAAAAATATACTCTTAGGCGTAAAAAAAAAATTCTTGGCAAAATCTATTACACTTAATCGTGATTTCCGAGATCTTATTGTGTAGTTGAAAATAAAATCTTACCTAAACACGAGTCATATTAAAAAACTTTCACCAAACATGTTCAAAAATTAAAATAAAAACAAACAACAAAGAACAAACATAACCATTTCCCATACATAAAATTACAAAATTAACAATATAAAACTTACAAAATATGTGTTTATTTCAAGTCATCATATTTAGCATATGATTTTATTGCATAATGTTTTATCCAAATTTTTTTAAAAAAACAATCATATAAACTATATTTTATTCTAAAATTATAATATAAATAAAAAGAATTTCAAATTTCTTTTAAATGAGGAAACAGATTTGTTTTTTCTTTTTAATAGATATTTGCCAAGGATTCATTTTCCTCAATCTTTATAACTAAAAGATTTTACTTGTTTAACATTTCAAAATTATCAAAATAGAGAGTTGATGGGATATACATATATACTTAAAAAAATATATGTGTTCTTTTGGTAATAGAAATGTTAATTTTTTTTTTAAAAAAAATCGAATTAACTCATGAAATATACAATGTATGTTGGTCCAACAAAAAGGCCCAAGAAAGGGAAATAAAATAGTGAAATCCAACGGATAGATATATAGAATGTAAACTAAATATACAATGTATGTTGGTCCAACTTATATAGAGATGAAAATTTCCTAAACTAAGATAAAGATAAATGTAAACTAAATATCTTATTATATAAACCTTGGTTCTCAAAGTTAGTAACTCACCAGATCGTGACACGTGTTAATTTTAATGATCAGAGATTAACATTAAAAACTCACCAGATCATGACACGTGTCAATTTTAACGATCATAGATCAAAATTAGTAATTCATCAGATCGTGACACATGTCAATTTTAAAAAGTTAGTAACTCACCAGATCGTGACACGTGTTAATTTTAACGATCCGAGGTCAAAGTTAAATACCCACCAGATTATGACACATGTCACGATCAGATATCAAAGTTAATAACTCATCAGATTGTGACACATGTCAATTTTAAAGATCAAAAATCACAGTTTTCAAGCTTGGTAAAACAAAGCATAATATAATTGTAATCTTATTATATTAAAAAAATAACTAAAATAAATATACTATGTGCCATCTATATCAAATTTTCACTGTTACAAAGATTCTCAACCACTACATGGTAAAATAAATATACTATGTGCCATCCATATTTGGTCGTATAATTATACTATATAACCTAGCACATTAAATTTTATGTCTTTGTTTGCACAAAAAAAAATATGTCTCTATGGTTAGCCAATTTCGGACAATGAGTACTGCAACAAGATTTGTGAAGGCCATGCGAAGAAAACGAAGATCATGGAGAACTGATTGGCATTCTTAGGAAAAAGCTTAAATTAATAATTTTATTATATTAAAAATCTTATTATATAAAGTTGGGTTTTCAAATTAACCACATGTCAAGTATACTGATGAAATATTGACACGTGTCAAAATTTATTATTTTCAAAATAGCTAATTAAAAAAATAACATTAAATCTAAATAAAATTTACATGTTTATCTAAAAAAATTCTAAATCAAGAAGGAAAATTAACAAAACTAATATATTTTCCATTGTAAGCTACTTATGTTATACGTGTTTTCTCAATAAGATTTCGACATGTATAAACAAAAAAGTAATTCACTAAGCATGTATATTATTATTAATAAAGTATGTCAAAAAAATAAGTTGAGAAGAATTAATAAATCATCCCCCTCTCCAGGATATTGTCGCCCTACTTTTGATTCGGGTAAAAATAAGTTGAGAATTTATGATTTGAGAATATTTGAGACGGGGTCATAACTTTTAAGTTGTTTTGGTACAATTGGATACTTCTGAAGAGTAAATAGGTCGTTGATCCTTAACTTGATTATGACATATATCGTGTTTTGGATTGTATATAAAGTTTCTATTTTGTATATCTTAATTATCTAAGACCTATATATACCATCATTATTATAATTTACAAATTTTTATTTTTATTACATTATATTAAATTTCTTTCAATTTCTCAATTTTTTGGGTTAGTCATAAAATCATTGTAATTGAGTAGATAATTTTCACCAGTTGTTCATCCAATATATTGGGAATAAAAAGAGTTCATGGTTAAAGAAATTATGTCACAAAACAATTTTAGTAATTATAAAAACTATAATTATGCCAAAATGAAAGTAAAGCAACATAAATGTTGTTTAATTTGTTTAGAAGACATTTTATAGGTGGTGATAAATAACATACTTTAATAATAAAATAATTTTGGGTGTAAGAACATATTTTTAATGGTAAAACATAGAGTAATATTATATGTGGTTACTTATTAGATGTTGCTTTGATGAATTTGTTGCATGTAAAATATTTTGTGAATAAGTTGTGAAACGTTTTTGAAATATGACAATAATAATATTTGTAATGATGAATATTTGGCAAAAGTTTTAGTGGGATATAATTTAGCTTTAAATTATTATAATAATGGTTATAATATATTTAAAATATAAAAATGTAAATAAATGTATGAAGGTAAATACAAATATTCTCTAACTTAAATTATTTATATATTTATTTTAGAAAAAAAAATTTATATATTTTTGAAAAATTGTTTTAGATTTAAGATTTATTTTTTCAAACTATTTTTGAACCCGCACATCGTGCGGGCCCTTATCTAGTTATTTATACATTCTTGATAATGCTAAACTTCCTAACCCAATATTAACATTTATCTAATATTTTCTAGAATAATATCTTCATGATTTCTATTTTTGGGTTTGTCATACCGTCGATTTCGGTCGATCGTTTCCCATCTCCCAATAAAATGTACTCTAATGCTGAAAAACAACACAAAGACTAGAAACAAAAGGAATAATTTGATATATATAGACTTTCCTCCATCACCTATCATATATCAAAGAAGAAACAACAATATCAATCTTACTTTGAGTTTTATATATGTTCGTAAGAGAAAAAAGGGCAGGAAAAATGTGTATGATGGTGATGGTGATGGCATTGATATTGATGGGATGTCGTCTAACAGCATGCGATGGAATGGCTCCTAATGAAACAAAAAAAGACCAGTTGTCAAAGGTGTGTTACAAAAATTGCATGACCAAATGCGGCCAAGATAATTACCAGTGTCAGGACCTCTGTTTCGGCGTTTGTGATCCCAACCAACGCCCTCCTGCACCACCGTCTCTCAAGTAAGTTTTGCATATTCATTCCTCTTAAACTATTTGCTTCATTAATATCTGATAAAACATATTGTTTTTGATATATCATAATATGTATATGTGGTCTTAATTTGTGTTGATAGTTGATACAAAGGAAGGAGGCAATAATGACAAAAGAAGGAATGACTTGTTTGAACACTTGCCTACTACCCTTTTTAAATTTTCATCCAAACTAGTCACTTCTATCATGATCTATAATTTTCATACCACATCCATGTATTGAGATTGTTATAATTAATCGAAGACTTATGATTGCGTTATACAAATATACATGGTTCTTGTGTTTGTCAAAAGTCAACTAAAACGTTTTTAGATCTTGATAACTATGGATGAATATAGTTTGAAAATAAGATCATACAAAGGTGATTGAAAAATCATATTTAATTTTAATAATAATAATATGATATCAAATAGTATTAGTTTTTCGATTATGATTGGTTAACAATTTTTAAAAATTAATTTTAAGATTTTCGATCATTATTAAAGATTGTTTTTTACGGTTTGGAAGCTTAGCCACCCAAATAGAATGTCTCCAGAGATATCTCGATTAACCCATTGAGTGGTAAAAAAATAAAAATCTAATTAATTATATTGATTTTTTAATTACTATTGTACCCTAATAAATTAATTTATTCAAAAAAAACAGTAAATACCATTGACATTGTGATGCATTTTTAACAACTTTTATGTTAGTTTTTATAGAATAAATGTCATTTTTATGATATAAAACAAGCCTTTAGTATACACTTAACTATATCATACGAGTATGACATTAGAAAATAAAAAAATAATTAGAATAAAATGAATACAAATTTATTTAAATGATGAAATAGATTTATTGTTTGTAATAGAATTGCCAAGGATTCGTTTTCTTCAATCTATATAACTAAAAGATTTTACTTGTTTAAAATTTCAATTTTTTTTATTGTCAACAAAAGATCAGCTCATATGAGCCAATTAGGTTGAAAATTGTTTACAAACAAAATGATGCGGAGATGTACGCGTTTCACGTGCCAAAGAATCCGCTTTTACATTTGCATTTCGAGAAACATGAATCAAAGAAAAAGAAGAAAACTACTCCATGTCAATATTGATGTCGTCTAAGTATGTTGCGAACGCCGGCCAGTCGTCTAAGTATGTTGGAATAAATTGTTTCGCCTTTCATCCAAAAAAGTCAGGGATTTAAAGTTTTTATTAGTGTTTTTGACAGAAGTTTGACCCCCTAAAAAATGCTTAGGACATAAAAAATCAGATGTGTTTTTTTCTTGGACAATACTTGGGTTCACATTCACCGATATATAATTTCATCTATACTAGTATTTTTGCAGCAGTTTTTGTTCAAAAATACTTTTTGGAAAGTTTTTACATTTAATGCATTGACTTTAATATTAGGTACCAAAAATTTCAAAATTAATTATAGGTAAGATTTAAAAAATTAAAGAAATTTTCTACCTCATTCAAACATAAATTTATGATTCTCTTTCATTTTTAATTGAATTTATATTTAAATTATCTTGAATTATTCTATAATGCAATTTGTTAATAAAAATTGTAATTTTTTACAGCATATGATGTAATACAAATTTTAAAAAACAGACATATATTAATCAATAGATGAATAAAAAAATATGGGTACAATATCCCACATCGCCTGAAAAATTGGGCAATAGTTCAGAGTCATACTATAAAAGAGACCAAAATGATTCATAATAAAATTGAGTAGAAAGCGTGATTTATCAAACATTCAAACTTAAAAAGCTTTTATTTGGTTTATTAAATATTTAAAACTTTTAAAAAGTTAAATATTATAAATATTTATGTTTTTAGAAATTTAAACTTTATAAAATGTTAAAAATATTAATAATATTTAAACGTTTATGAAGTTTCAAATAATATAAATATTTAAACTTTATAAGTAGTTTAAATATTATAAATATTTCAACTTTTAAAAAAAATTAGAAGACCTTTAAAATATTAAGAATATATATAAACTTTTACGAAACTTCAAATATGAGAAATACTCAACCATTTTAAGAATTCCAAGTATTATAAATATTTAAACTTTATATGAAGCGCCAGTCTTATAAAATGTAACAACCTTAATAAATAACATATCAAGTCAATTTAATATTTATAATACAAAACAATAAATATTAAAAATTAAGATTATATAGTGCGAGTTAAAATATCTCGGGACGGAGTTATATAGTGGGACGAGTTTTGTCGATATTTAAATAAATTTAAAATATCATTAATTTGGTGTTAAACGGGTAAAACATCATTTCATTATTTTGCTAACACTATCGGTATCCGAGAATAGACATATCTAATTAAATTGATTAATAAATATTATGTAAAATAAATTATATTGCAGTATTATATTGTTTAAACTTTAAACCATAAAATTAACAATTATCATAAAATAACATATTTAACCAATAAATACAATTAATAATTTAAATGTTTTAGTTATAAATAATTTGTCCCGCGTTCTACTGCGGGTCCTAATCTAGTTCTAATTGTAAAATCTAAACACTAACCATCTTATTTATAAACTCAAAGCGACATGTAATTTTGTTTTAATTTTAAAATCTAAACCCTAACCATCTCATTTGTAAACCCAAACCGACATATAATTCCGTTCTAATTGTAAAATCTAATCCCTAACCATCTCATTTGTAAACCCAAACCGACATATAATTTCGTTCTAATTGTAAAATTTAAACCCTGACCATCTCATTTGTAAACCCAAACCGACATATAATTTTGTTCTAATTGTAAAATCTAAACCCTAACCACCTCATTTGTAAACCCAAACCGACATAATTTTGTTTTAATTGTAAAATCTAAACCCTAATTCTTATTTATAAACTCAAACCGATATATAACCTCGTTTAATTGTAAAATCTAAACCAAGTCAATATTTTACTTTCCTTAAATAAAAGTATACAAAATTTGTTTCTTTCATTTTTTTTTCTTTTTAATTTGATATATATAGACATTCCTCCATCACCTATATATAGACATTCCTCCATCACCTATCATATATATAGACATTCCTCCATCACCTATCATATATAGACATTCCTCCATCACCTATCATATATCAATTATCAAAGAAGAAACAACAATATCAATCTTACTTTGAGTTTTATATCTGTTTGTAAAAGAAAAAATGGCAGGAAAAATGTATGATGGTGATGGTGATGGCATTGATATTGATGGGATGTCGTCTAACAGCATGCGATGGAATGGCTCCTAATGAAACAAAAAAGACCAGTTGTCGAAGGTGTGTTACAAAGATTGCATGACCAAATGTGGCCAAGATAATTACCAGTGTCAGGACCTCTGTTTCGGCGTTTGTGATCCCAACCAACGCCCTCCTGCACCACCGTCTCTCAAGTAAGTTTTGCATATTCATTCCTCTTAAACTATTTGCTTCGTTAATATCTGATAAAACATATTGTTTTTGATATATCATAATATGTATATGTGGTCTTAATTTGTGTTGATAGTTGTGTAACATCCGCGAACCAGATTTTTGTGTTTTTGGAAGGAGTATCGATCGACACCCTTGTGGCATCGATCGATACCACTAATTTCTGGGTTCGACCGGTTTGATTTAATTGCCGAATTGGTTCGGTTTGGTTCAGGAAATCCCTAATTCGAGTTTTAAAGAAAGGAAACGACCTAGGGTCGTGTTATTTTTGTTCAGTCGCCGTTTTTGAGAGAAAAAGAGAGAAAGGAGAGTTCTTGATTCCTAAGAGAGTTTTGGTGAGATTCCTTGCTGTTCTTGGGAGTTTTGGAGCTGGGAACGTGTTAGAAGCTTGCTAGGAGTGAGGATTTCGTTTCTTCTGCTCAGAATCTTCTTGAGAAAAGGTGAGTGCTTGACCATGGTTGATCTAAGCATGAGATCTCTCTTGTTTGTGTGTTTTCTTTGTTGTTTGTGTTGTTTTGTTGCTTGGGTTCGTTGCTTTTGTGTTTTCCAGTGATTTCTGAGGTATTTGGGTGAGTTTGGAATGGATTCGAGATGGTTGGGTTTCGGATTTCGTCGTTCGTGTTCGCGCAGATCGTGTTCGAGGAGGCATCGATCGATACCATTTCTGAGGAGCATCGGTCGGCACCAGTGTTGAGTAGCATCGATGGGTACCGTTTGAGGAGCATCGGTCGGCACTTGTTCGCAGCATCGATCGACACCCATTCCTAGCATCGGTCGACACTGTTTTCTTGCCGTGTCTTATTGTTTTCCTGGTTTGATGTTTTGATTGTGTTCTTGTTGTTTGATGACTTGGGAGGTCTCATCTGCTTGTGTGTATAACCCAGTAGATGGGAGGATGGCCTCACTAAGTATTTATGATAATACTTACGCATCTCAATTGTTGTTTGTGGTGTGCAGGTAAAGGAAAAGTGTGATCGTGGGATCAAAGGCGATGAGGAGGAGGATGTTCTAGAGGCTTGATTGATTGTGGTCTAGCTGATGTTAGGTTGCTAGATTAAGTCAATGGAACGTTGTAGGATGTTAGCTTTTGGAGATTCCTTTATTTGGTTTATGTTGCTACCTTGTTATTGGATTATTGTTGATGCATTCTTTGGTTTAATGGAATTGGATTTTATTTGGTTATCCGCTGTTATTGATTGCTGTTAGGTTGTTAGTGGGTATGGGACCACTAGTAAATTAAAGTATAAAAAAAAAAAAAAACGGGAAGGGTTGTTTCATTTTGGTATCGAGCCCTTACGGTTCTAGGTCTAGGGTTCATTGTGCTTTGCTGTTGATGTTTAGGATTACATGCTATAATTGATTTGTGAATGGCAATTGTGTGTGGCATGAAGTCCTAGAACATCCTCTTCGAGCCTGTTTGTGATTCCACGGTAAGTTGTGCTTTTGTGTAATAGGATTATTGTTTGCTTAGCCTTCTGTTCTTGGTTGATACAGATGGTTAGAGGTGAGGTTGCTGCTGGTCGCGGGCGTGGTCGTGGTCGTGGTCGGGGTCGTGGACGTGGTCGTCGTGGTCGTGGTCGGGGACGAGGTCAGGTTCCTGTGGCCAGTGAGAGTGAGACCCAGAGCATGGCCAGTGAGGAGGTAGCGGAGTCACAGGCTGATCCTATAGTGTCGGAGACCAGGCTGGTTTGGGTGACGGTGTTGGTCACGGTGTTGCCCCGGGTGTGGGGGTTGCAGCAGGAGGTGCTCCGGGCAGGGAGGATGTCTTGATTGACTTGCTAGCTCAGGTGGCTCAGGCTTTGCAGCGACTTCCAGCAGTTGTGCCGCCAGTGGTTGGTGGGCAGGGTCCAGTGGTGCCGCCAGTGGTTGGTGGGCAGGATCCAGTAGTGCCGCCGGTGGTTGGTGGGCAGGATCCAGTAGTGCCGCCAGTGGGTGGTGGACAGGTTCCAGTGGTGCAGCCTGCAGCGGGTTTGCAGGCAGGTGTGCAGCCGGGGACCGAGGTAGTGGATGCACAGTATGTGCGGATGATGGAGCAGCTGCGGCATGTGGGAGCAGGGTATTTCTCAGGGAGTACCGATCCGAGTGTAGCGGATGAGTGGAGAGAGCGGATGGAGGATATTTTCCTTTCGCTTAGGTGTCCGACCGGTACAGTGGATCTGCAGTGTTTTACTTGTCGAGATGCACGTGTGTGGAGGTCGGTGACAGCACGGGTGCAGCAGGGTATGACTTGGGAGATTTTGTGAGGGAGTTTAACTCCAAGTATTTTCCTCAGGAGGCTCTTGATCGCATGGAGGCACGGTTCTTGGGGTTGACTCAGGGAGACCGTACAGTGCGGGAGCTGGATGCAGAGTTCAGTCGGCTTGTGGGGTATGCAGGCAGGGCATGGGAGCCAGGCCTCGGTGCGGAGGTTTTTGTTGGCTCTGCGGGATGATTTGAGGACTCGGTGCAGAGTGAGGAGCTATGCTACAGAGCAGAGTTGGTTGAGGTTGCAGCTGGGATAGAGGATGATTTGAGGGCACAGGTGGTTGTGGCCAGTCCTTCAGTGCAGCCACAGCAGTCTCAGCCGTCTTCTGTTCCTAGCAAGGGCGGCAAGCCTGCGCAAGGGCAGAAGCGGAAGTTTGATGTCATGCAGAGGTCGAGGCATGGGGGTGCGAGATGCTTTGGGTGTGGTAGCAGAGACCACAAGGTGACTAGCTGTCCACGAGAGAGGTGAGCAGCGGGTAGTGACAGAGCAGCGGGCGGTGACGAGCCGCGGGCAGATACTCGTGTGTGTTACTACTGCAGAGAGACGGGCATATCAAGCCTCGTTGTCCCAAGTTGCAGCAGAGGGCAGTAGCAGTGTTGCAGGCCGGAGCTCAGCCGGGGATGCAGCAGGTGGTGCAGCACGGTGTGCAGCCGGTGGGTTGGATCGAGCCGACGTCTCAGGTGTACTCGACTCAGGAGCCCGGTGGCACTAGTGCAGGAGCGATCAGGTATAACTTCTGAGATTCGAACTTGGTTAATTCAATAGTTCAGATTATATTTGTCTTTGCTTGTGGTCAAGTGTTAGGTTCTCAACACATAGGGTTTGTGTAGGGACCTTGTTGGTGGGCGGGTTTAAGTCCCATGTTATGTTTGATTCTGGAGCTTCTCATAGCTTCATTACTCCGGAGTGTGCCGAGAGTGCGGGGATCAGAGGGATCCTGGAGAGCGTTCAGGATTTGTCGAGTTGCGGGAGGCAAGTTCCTGAGGGTTATTGGACGAGCTGGAGGAGTTGATATTCAGATCGCAGGGAGTCGTGGCCAGCGGATTTGCTTATCAGTCCAGTGGAGTTGTATGATGTCATTCTTGGTATGGATTGGTTGCATCGGTATAGGGTGCATTTGGACTGCTACCGGGTAGAGTGGAGTTTGAGCGTCCAGGAGGGAAGTTGGTGTTTCAGGGTATTAGACCGACTTCGGGAGTCTCGTGATCTCAGCCGTTCAGGCGGGAAGATGATCGAGAAGGGCCGTGAGGCTTATCTGGTTACTATATCTATGCCGAGTCAGTGGGAAGTCTACGGTTAGCGGTATTCCAGTTGTGGAGGACTTTGAGGATGTGTTCCAGTCATTGCAGGGATTACCACCATCTCGGTCGGATCCTTTTACTATTGAGCTGGAACCGGGGACGATGCCGTTATCCAAGGCTCCTTACAGGATGGCTCCAGCAGAGATGGCAGAGCTGAAGAAGCAGCTGGAGGATTTGTTGGGCAAGGGTTTTATCCGTCCTAGTTGTTCACCGTGGGGAGCTCCGGTGCTGTTTGTTAAGAAGAAGGATGGGAGTTTTCGGTTGTGTATTGACTATCGGGGTTTGAACCGAGTTACTGTGAAGAACAAGTACCCTCTCCCGAGGATTGATGAGTTGTTGGATCAGTTGAGGGGTGCTACTTGGTTCTCCAAGATCGATTTGGCGTCGGGATATCATCAGATTCCTATTCATGAGGCGGATGTGAGGAAGACAGCCTTCAGGACGAGTATGGGCACTACGAGTTTGTGGTGATGCCGTTTGGGTTGACGCGCCAGCTGCGTTTATGAGATTGATGAACAGCGTGTTCCAGGAGTTTCGGGCGTGTCAGTCATCATTTTCATCGACGACATCCTGGTATATTCTAAGAGTCCTGAGGAGCATGCAGTACACTTGAGAGCAGTGTTGGAGAAGCTGAGGGAGCAGAAGTTGTTTGCTAAGCTGAGCAAGTGCAGTTTCTGGCAGCGTGAGATGGGGTTCTTGGGTCATATTGTTTCAGCTGAGGAGTTTCGGTGGATCCAGAGAAGATTCAGTCCATCAGGAGTGGCCGAGGCCGCAGAGTGCCACGAGATCGGAGTTTCCGGGGTTAGCAGGTTACCAGGAGGTTTGTTCGGGTTTTGCTAGTATGGCCCAGCCGATGACTAAGCTTACAGGGAAGGATGTCCCATTTGTGTGGTCACCAGGTGTGAGGCGAGCTTTGCAAGTCTCAAGCAGATGTTGACTACCACGCCGGTGTTAGCACTGCCTGAGCGGGACGAGCCTTATGTTGTGTATACGACGCTTCTAGAGTGGGTTGGTTGTGTACTTATGCAGCGGGGAAGGTTATAGCTTATGCTTCGCGGCAGTTGCGGAAGCATGAAGCTAATTATCCTACTCATGATTTGGAGATGGCAGCAGTGATCTTTGCTCTTAAGATTTGGAGATCCTATCTGTATGGTGGGAAGGTGCAGGTGTTTACAGATCACAAGAGCCTGAAGTACATTTTTACTCAGCCTGAGCTGAATTTGAGGCAGGCGTTGGATGGAGTTAGTAGCAGATTATTATTCGGATATAGCTTACCATCCTGGTAAAGCTAACTTGGTTGGATGCCTTGAGTCGGAAGAGGGTGGCTTCGGCTCGGAGCAGGATATGGAGACATTGGTAGGTGAGATTAGTGCATTGAGTTTGTGTGCTATCTCGCAGGAACCTTTGGGTTTGGAGGCAGCTGATAGAGCGGATCTGTTGAGCGAGTGAGGTTAGCTGGGGAGCGATGAGGGGCTGATGAATGCTCTAAGGCTGCGGGCAGAGTATCGTGTTTCTGCTAATGGTACTATCCTTGTGCATGGTCGGATTTGTGTGCCCAAGTGGTGAGGAGAGATCTGAGAGAGCTCATTCGAGCAAGTTCTCTATTCATCCAGGGGCGACCAAGATGTACCGTGACCTCAAGCGGTATTATCACTGGGTCGGGATGAAGAAGGACGTAGCGGACTGGGTGGCGAAGTGTGATACTTGCCAGCTGGTGAAGGCAGAGCATCAGGTTCCTGGTGGTTTAGCAGAGTTTGCCTATTCTGAGTGGAAGTGGGATTTGATCACGATGGACTTCGTGGTAGGTTTGCCTGTGTCGAGGACGTTTGATGCTATTTGGGTCATTGTGGACCGTTTGACTAAGTCTGCACATTTTCTGGCCATCAAGAAACTGATGGAGCAGCAGTTTTGGCCAAGAAGTATGTGAGGGAGATAGTCAGATTGCATGGTGTGCCTGCTAGTATTGTGTCGATAGAGATTCCAAGTTCACTTCGGTGTTCTGGAGGGCGTTTCAGGCGAGATGGGCACGAAGGTGCATATGAGTACAGCCTATCATCCTCAGACGGACGGTCAGTCGAGGACGATCCATTTTGGAGGATTTGTTGATGTGTGTGCTGGATTGGGGTGGTCATTGGGCAGATCACTTGAGCTTGGTGGAGTTTGCTTATAACAACAGCTACCAGGCTAGTATTGGGATGGCTCCTTATGAGGCTTTGTATGGGAGGCCGTGTCGTACACCATTATGTTGGACTCAGGTGGGGGAGAGGAGCATATTTGGTGCAGATTTTGTTCAGGAGACCTCGGAGAAGATCCGGGTTTTGAGGCTGAACATGAAGGAAGCTCAGGATCGGCGAAGAGTTATGCTGATAGGAGGAGAAAGGATCTTGAGTTTCAGGTTGGTGATAGAGTGTACCTCAAGATGGCCATGTTGCGGGGTCCGAACAGGTCATTGACAGAGACTAAGTTGAGTCCGAGGTACATGGGTCCGTTCAGTGGTTGAGCGGGTGGGACCAGTGGCATATAGGCTGGAGTTGCCTGAGGTTATGCGTGCGTTCCACAAGGTGTTTCATGTGTCGATGCTGAGGAAGTGTCTTCACGAGGGTGATCAGTTGTTGGCTAAGATTCCTGAGGATCTTCACCTAACATGACTTTAGAGGCGAGACCATTGAGGGTGCTCGAGAGAGTCAAGGAACTTCGGGAAGAAGATTCCTTTGATGAGAGTCCTGGGACTGTGACGGAGTAGAGGAGCAGACTTGGGAGCCGAGGCGAGGATGAAGGCAAGGAAGTGGTTTGAGCAGACCGCTTGAGCTTGTCTAGCCGGGTCCGAGTTGTAGTCCGTGGCTGGAGCGGGTACGGAGTATTCCAGCCCATCTCTTGATATTTGGTCGCTTAGGGGTGGTTGGTTGTGCGACTAAGTATCAAGATGAGGTGGTGCTCGGGATGCGGGTTGATGGCTCCAGCTTGTTGTATTTTTGTTTTTCCGATGTATTTTCGTTGAGTTGTAACGATTATGACATTGTGAGATTAATAAGATGAGTATTTTCTTTATGTTGACTGTGATTGTCATGAAAAGAGAATAATGGGTTTCTATTTTTGAAGTTTCCATAAATAGAAAGTTTCACAAAAGGAAAGTTTCCAGAATTAGAAAGTTTTCTAAAGGAAAGTTTTGTGGAAATGTTGAGGTAGATCTAGCCGGGAGATACTCGTTGGCATCAGTATTTGTTTTGCTCAGGCCGTGTGGCCCAACTCACGTGATACCGATAGCTCGATGGACTGTGGCCAGAGAGTGGAGTGGTATGTTGCTTCGGATGACGATCCGAGGCGCGCTGAGGTGACGACCCGAGAGCGGGATATGTGAGGCTCCCTGGATACCGTAGCTGTGAGCCGAGGCTCGGCAGTGAGCCGGTATGTCTCGAGGGTTGCGACCCGGAGGGGGAGCGGGTGTGAGTGACTCCTGGATGCCGTAGCTTAAGGCGGTTGGCCGATAGCGAGGCATGATTCGTTGGTTGCGACCACGGACGGGGAAGCACTGAGTTGTGAGCAAATAGTGTTATGATGCGAGTATATTGGCTAGAGGAGACCTCGAGGTCAGTCGGAGGTGTGCGGGCTGTTGCGACAAAGTGGCACGGAAACCTTGACTGATGATGTTTAGTCCGGTCTGGGGACGTGCGGGCCGTGATGACGGTGGCACGGAGGTCCTTGGCAGATGGACGGTATTGCGGGATTCGGGGACGAATCCATATTGGTGGGGGAGAATTGTAACATCCGCGAACCAGATTTTTGTGTTTTTGGAAGGAGTATCGATCGACACCCTTGTGGCATCGATCGATACCACTAATTTCTGGGTTCGACCGGTTTGATTTAATTGCCGAATTGGTTCGGTTTGGTTCAGGAAATCCTAATTCGAGTTTTAAAGAAAGGAAACGACCTAGGGTCGTGTTATTTTTGTTCAGTCGCCGTTTTGAGAGAAAAGAGAGAAGGAGAGTTCTTGATTCCTAAGAGAGTTTTGGTGAGATTCCTTGCTGTTCTTGGGAGTTTTGGAGCTGGGAACGTGTTAGAAGCTTGCTAGGAGGAGGATTTCGTTTCTGCTCGAATCTTCTTGAGAAAGGTGAGTGCTTGACCATGGTTGATCTAAGCATGAGATCTCTCTTGTTTGTGTGTTTTCTTTGTTGTTGTGTTGTTTTGTTGCTTGGGTTCGTTGCTTTTGTGTTTTCCAGTGATTTCGAGGTATTTGGGTGAGTTTGGAATGGATTCGAGATGGTTGGGTTTCGGATTTCGTCGTTCGTGTTCGCGCAGATCGTGTCTGCAGAGGAGGCATCGATCGATACCATTTCTGAGGAGCATCGGTCGGCACCAGTGTTGAGTAGCATCGATGGGTACCGTTTGAGGAGCATCGGTCGGCACTTGTTCGCAGCATCGATCGACACCCATTCCTAGCATCGGTCGACACTGTTTTCTTGCCGTGTCTTATTGTTTTCCTGGTTTGATGTTTTGATTGTGTTCTTGTTGTTTGATGACTTGGGAGGTCTCATCTGCTTGTGTGTATAACCCAGTAGATGGGAGGATGGCCTCACTAAGTATTTATGATAATACTTACGCATCTCAATTGTTGTTTGTGGTGTGCAGGTAAAGGAAAAGTGTGATCGTGGGATCAAAGGCGATGAGGAGGAGGATGTTCTAGAGGCTTGATTGATTGTGGTCTAGCTGATGTTAGGTTGCTAGATTAAGTCAATGGAACGTTGTAGGATGTTAGCTTTTGGAGATTCCTTTATTTGGTTTATGTTGCTACCTTGTTATTGGATTATTGTTGATGCATTCTTTGGTTTAATGGAATTGGATTTTTATTTGGTTATCCGCTGTTATTGATTGCTGTTAGGTTGTTAGTGGGTATGAGACCACTAGTAAATTAAAGTATAAAAAAAAAAAAAACGGGAAGGGTTGTTGATACAAAAGAAGGAGGCAATAATGACAAAAGAAGGAATGACTTGTTTGAAGACTTGCCTACTACCCTTTTTAAAATTTCATCCAAACTAGTCACTTCTATCATGATCTATAATTTTCATACTACATCCATGTATTGAGATTGTTATAATTAATCGAAGACTTATGATTGCGTTATACAAATATACATGGTTCTTGTGTTTGTCAAAAGTCAACTAAAACGTTTTTTGATCTTGATAACTATGGATGAATATAGTTTGAAAATAAGATCATACAAAGGTGATTGAAAAATAATATTTAATTTTAATAATAATAATATGATATCAAATAGTATTAGTTTTTCGATTTTGATTGGTTAACAATTTTTAAAAACTAATTTTAAGATTTTCGATTATTATTAAAGATTATTTTTTACGGTTTGGAAGCTTAGCCACCCAAATAGAATGTCTCGAGAGATATCTCAGATTAACCCATTGAGTGGTAAAAAAATAAAAATATAATTAATTATATTGATTTTTTAATTACTATTGTACCCTAATAAATTAATTTATTCCAAAAAAACAGTAAATACCATTGACATTGTGATGCATTTTTAACAACTTTTATGTTAGTTTTTATAGAATAAATGTCATTTTTATGATATAAAACAAGCCTTTAGTATACACTTAACTATATCATACGAGTATGACATTAGAAAATAAAAAATAATTAGAATAAAATGAATACAAATTTATTTAAATGATGAAATAGATTTATTTTTTGTAATAGAATTGCCAAGGATTCGTTTTCTTCAATCTATATAACTAAAAGATTTTACTTGTTTAAAATTTCAATTTTTTTTTTTTTTTATTGTCAACAAAAGATCAGCTCATATGAGCCAATTAGGTTGAAAATTGTTTACAAACAAAATGATGCGGAGATGTACGCGTTTGACGTGCCAAAGAATCCGCTTTTACATTTGCATTTCGAGAAACATGAATCAAAGAAAAAGAAGAAAACTACTCCATGTCAATATTGATGTCGTCTAAGTATGTTGCGAACGCCGGCCAGTCGTCTAAGTATGTTGGAATAAATTGTTTCGCCTTTCATCCAAAAAGTCAGGATTTAAAGTTTTTATTAGTGTTTTTGACAGAAGTTTGACCCCAAAATGCTTAGGACATAAAAATCAGATGTTTTTTTTCTTGGACAATACTTGGGTTCACATTCACCTCCTTATAAAATATGGAAATAAAATCTGTATACATTATTATAAAATTAAAAACTTAAACCGTTCTTTTATAAACCCAAACCGATATATAATTTCATCTATACTAGTATTTTTGCAGCAGTTTTTGTTCAAAAATACTTTTTAGAAAGTTTTTACATTTAATGCATTGACTTTAATATTAGGTACCAAAAATTTCAAAATTAATTATAGGTAAGATTTAAAAAATTAAAAAAAATTTTCTACCTCATTCAAACTTAAATTTATGATTCTCTTTCATTTTTATTTGAATTTATATTTGAGAATTTGTTAAAAATACCCCTTTTGATATACCCCTTTTCAAAAATACCCTCTTTTCTGGCAATTTTTATTTTTGCCCTCCTTTAATTTTTAATGACCATTTTACCCTTAAATAAAAAATATTTTATTCAATAAAAAGAAAAACAAAATTTTCCCGCCAAAAATTTTTCGAAAAAATTTTCCCGCCAAAAATTTTTTTGTCCAAAAAATTTTGATAAAAAATTTTGACAAAAAAATTTCCCGCCAAAAATTTTCCCGCCAAAAAAATTTTACAAGGTTTTTAAAAGGTTTTTAAAAGGTTTTATAATATAGAAGAAACCTTATAAAAACCTTATAAACACTTTTTAAACGCTTTTGCAAGATTTTTAAAAAGATTTTTAAAAGGTTTTAATAGGTTTTTAAAAGGTTTTTTAAAAACCTCGTAAACACTTTTACAAGGTTTTTAAAAGGTTTTCAAAATGTTTTTAAAAAGGTTTTTAAATACCTTGTAAAAGCTTTTACAAGGTTTTTAAACACCTTGTAAATGCTTTAAAAATGTTTTTATAAGGTTTTTAAAAACCTTTTAAAAGCGTTTACAAGGTTTTTAAACACCTTGTAAACGCTTTTAAAAGGTTTTTAAAAGGTTTTAAAACACCTTGTAAACGCTTTTAAAAAGTTTTTAAACACCTTGTAAACGCTTTTAAAAGGTTTTTAAACACTTTTGTAAACACTATTACAAGGTTTTACAAGGTGTTTAAAAGGATTTACAATGTTTTTATAAGGTATAAATTTCATTTTTTTTGGCGGGAAAATTTTTCGATTTTGGCGGGAAAAAAATTTTTGGCGGGAAAATTTTTCATTTTTGGCGGGAAATTTTTTTTGATTTTGGTGACTGTACATTCTTGTTGTCATTTAAAGAAATGGTAATTTGGTCATTTTGTTCATAAAGAGGGGTAGTTTTAAAAATGGTCAACATGGAGGGGTATTTTTAAAAAGGAAATTAAAAAGGGTATTTTTGAGAATGCCCCTAAAATTATCTTGAATTATTCTATAATGCATTTTGTTAATAAAAATTGTAATTTTTTACTGCATATGATGTAATACAATTTTAAAAAACAGACATATATTAATCAATAGATGAATAAAAAAATATGGGTACAATATCCCACATCGCCTAAAAAATTGGGCAATAGTTCAGAGTCATACTATAAAAGAGACCAAAATGATTCATAATAAAATTGAGTAGAAAGCGTGATTTATCAAACATTCAAACTTAAAAAGCTTTTATTTGGTTTATTAAATATTTAAAACTTTTAAAAAGTTAAATATTATAAATATTTATGTTTTTAGAAATTTAAACTTTATAAAATGTTAAAAATATTAATAATATTTAAACGTTTATGAAGTTTCAAATATTATAAATATTTAAACGTTTATGAAGTTTCAAATATTATAAATATTTCAACTTTTAAAAAAAGTTAGAAGACCTTTAAAATATTTATAATATATTTAAACTTTTACGAAACTTCAAATATGAGAAATACTCAAACATTTTAAGAATTCCAAGTATTATAAATATTTAAACTTTATATGAAGCGCCAATCTTATAAAATGTAACAACCTTAATAAATAACATATCAACTCAATCTAATATTTATAATACAAAACAATAAATATTAAAAATTAAGATTATATAGTGCGAGTTAAAATATCTCGGGACGGAGTTATATAGTGGGACGGGTTGAAACAACCCTTCCCGTTTTTTTTTTTTTTTTAATACTCTAATTTACTAGTGGTCCCATACCCACTAACATCCTAACAACAATCAACAACCGCGGAAAAAACCAAGCAAAACAAATTCCATTAAACACAGAATTCCAACATCAATAAACCAATAATCAATACATAAATCAAATAAAGAATACCATCATCTAACTTCCTACAATGTTCCATTGACTTAATCTAGCAACCTAACATCAGCTAGACCACAATCAATCAAGTCTCTAGAACATCCTCCTCCTCATCGCCCTAGATTCCACGATCACACTTTTCCTTTACCTGCACACCACAAACAACAATTGAGATGCGTAAGTATTATCACAAATACTTAGTGAGGCCATCCTCCCATCTACTGGGTTATACACACAAGCAGATGAGACCCTCAAGTTATGCAAACAAACAAACACCAGCAATACATCAAACCAGGAAAACAAGTCTCGGATACGACTAGTGTCGACCGATGCCAAACGGTGTCGATCGATGCTTCAAGAACAAGTGCCGACCGATGCTCCTCAAACGGTACCGATCGATGCTACTCAACACTGGTGCCGACCGATGCTCCTCAAACGGTACCGATCGATGCTACTCAACACTGGTGCCGACCGATGCTCCCCGAAGGGGTATCGATCGATGCCTCCTCTGCAGACACGATCTGCGCGAACACGAACGACGAATCCCGAAACCAAACCAACTCGAATCCGTTCCAAACTCACCCAATCACCCCAGAAGTCACTAGGGAACACGAAAGCAACGAACCCAAACAACAAAACAACACAAACAACAAAGGAAACACACAAACAAGAGAGATCTCATGCTTAGATCAACCATGGTCAAGCACTCACCTTTTCTCAAGAAGAAAGGACTGAGAAACGTGGAAAACAACACCTCCAGAAGCTCCCCCTTCGATTCCAGCAACAGGAAACTCAAGAATAGCCAGCAATCTCACTAAATCTCTCTTAGGAACTCAAGAACCCTCTTTCCTCTCTTTTTCTCTCAAAAACGGCGACTAAACACTGAAAACACGACCTTGAGTCGTTTCCCTTTTTACACACGAATTAGGATTTCCTGAACCAAACCGAACCAATTCGGCAATTAAATCAAACCGGTCGAACCCAGAAATTAGTGGTATCGATCGATGCCACAAGGGTGTCGATCGATGCTACTCCCAAAAACACAAAATCTGGTTCGCGGATGTTACAATTCTCCCCCACCAATATGGATTCGTCCCCGAATCCCGCAATACCGTCCATCTGCCAAGGACCCCGTGCCACCGTCAACACGGCCCGCACGTCCCCAGACCGGACTAAACACCATCAGTCAAGGTTTCCCGTGCCACTGTCGCAACAGCCCGCACACCTCCGACTGATCCTCGAGGTCTCCCTCTAGCCAATATACTCGCATCATAACACTACTTGCTCACAACTCAGTGCTTCCTCCGTCCGTGGTCGCAACCAACGAATCATGCCGGCTCGCTATCAGGCCAACCGCCTTAAGCTACGGCATCCAGGAAGTCACTCACACACACACTCCCGCGCCCGGGTCGCAACCCTCGAGACATACCGGCTCACTGCCGAGCCTCGGCTCACAGCTACGGTATCCAGGAGCCTCACATATCCCGCTCTCGGTCGTCACCCTCAAGCGCTCTCGGATCGTCATCCGAAGCAACATACCACTCCCACTCTCTGGCCACAAAGTCCATCGAGCTATCGGTATCACGTGAGTTGGGCCCACACGGCCTAGAGCAAAACAAATACTGATGCCAACGAGTATCTCCCGGCTAGATCTACCTCAACATTTCCACAAAACTTTCCTTTCTAGAAAACTTTCTAATTCTGAAACTTTCCTTGTGGAAACTTTCTATTTATGGAAACTTCCAAAATAGAAACCCGAGCTATTTCTCTTTCCCATGACAATCACAGTCAACATAAAGAAAATACTCATCTTATTAATCCCCAAATGTCACAATCGTTACAACTCAACGAAAATACAACAGGAAACAAAATACAACAACTGGAGCCATCAACCCGCATCCCGAGCACCACCTCATCTTGATACTTAGTCGCACAACCAACCACCCCTAAGCGACCAAATATCAAGAGAGATGGGCTGGAATACTCCGTACCCGCTCCAGCCACGGACTACAACTCGGACCCGGCTAGACAAGCTCAAGCGGTCTGCTTCTCAAACCACTTCTTAAACCTTGCCTTCATCCTCGCCTCGGGCTCCCAAGTCTGCTCCTCTACTCCGTCACAGTCCCACAGGACTCTCATCAAAGGAATCTTCTTCTTCCGAAGTTCCTTGACTCTCCTCTCGAGCACCCTCACTGGTCTCGCCTCCAAAGTCATGTTAGGCTGAAGATCCTCAGGAATCTTAGCCAACAACTGATCACCCTCGTGAAGACACTTCCTCAGCATCGACACATGAAATACCTTGTGGAACGCACGCATAACCTCAGGCAACTCCAGCCTATATGCCACTGGTCCCACCCGCTCAACTACTCTGAACGGACCCATGTACTCGGACTCAACTTAGTCTCTCAATGACCTGTTCGGACCCCGCAACATGGCCATCTTGAGGTACACTCTATCACCAACCTGAAACTCAAGATCCTTTCTTCTCCTATCAGCATAACTCTTCTGCCGATCCTGAGCCTCCTTCATGTTCAGCCTCAAAACCCGAATCTTTTCCGAGGTCTCCTGAACAAAATCTGCACCAAATATGCTCCTCTCCCCCACCTGAGTCCAACACAACGGTGTACGACACGGCCTCCCATACAAAGCCTCATAAGGAGCCATCCCAATACTAGCCTGGTAGCTGTTGTTATAAGCAAACTCCACCAAGCTCAAGTGATCTGCCCAATGACCACCCCAATCCAGCACACACATCCTCAACAAATCCTCCAAAATCTGGATCGTCCTCTCGACTGACCGTCCGTCTGAGGATGATAGGCTGTACTCATATGCACCTCGTGCCCATCTCGCCTGAAAAGCCCTCCAGAACACCGAAGTGAACTTGGAATCTCTATCAGACACAATAATAGCAGGCACACCATGCAATCTGACTATCTCCCTGACATACTTCTTGGCCAAAACCGCTGCTCCATCAGTTTTCTTGATGGCCAGAAAATGTGCAGACTTAGTCAAACGGTCCACAATGACCCAAATAGCATCAAACGTCCTCGACACAGGCAAACCTACCACGAAGTCCATCGTGATCAAATCCCACTTCCACTCAGGAATAGGCAAACTCTGCAATAAACCACCAGGAACCTGATGTTCTGCCTTCACCAGCTGACAAGTATCACACTTCGCCACCCAGTCGGAAACGTCCTTCTTCATCCCGACCCAGTGATAATACTGCTTAAGGTCACGGTACATCTTGGTCGCCCCTGGATGAATAGAGAACTTGCTCGAATGAGCTCTCTCAGTATCTCCTGCCTCAAATCCTCACCCTTGGGCACACAGATCCGACCATGCACAAGGATGGTACCATTAGCAGAAACCTGATACTCGCACCCGCAGCCTTAGAGGCGTTCATCAGCCCCTCATCCCCCTGAGCTAACCTCACTCTGCTCAACAGATCCGCTCTATCAGCTGCCTCCAAACCCAAAGGTTCCTGTGAGATAGCACACAAACTCAATGCACTGATCTCACCTACCAATGCCTCCATATCCTGCTCCTGAGCCGAAGCCACCCTCTTCCGACTCAAGGCATCTGCAACCAAGTTAGCTTTACCAGGATGGTAAGCTATATCCAGATCATAATCTGCTACTAACTCCATCCAACGCCTCTGCCTCAAATTCAGCTCAGGCTGAGTAAAAATGTACTTCAGACTCTTGTGATCTGTAAACACCTGCACCTTCCCACCATACAGGTAGGATCTCCAAATCTTAAGAGCAAAGATCACTGCTGCCATCTCCAAATCATGAGTAGGATAATTAGCTTCGTGCTTCCGCAACTGCCGCGAAGCATAAGCTATAACCTTCCCCTGCTGCATCAGTACACAACCCAACCCCACTCTAGAAGCGTCTGTATACACAACATAAGGCTCGTCCTGCTCAGGCAGTGCTAACACCGGCGTGGTAGTCAACATCTGCTTGAGACTTGCAAAGCTCGCCTCACACTCTGGTGACCATACAAATGGGACATCCTTCCCTGTAAGCTTAGTCATCGGCTGTGCCATACTCGCAAAACCCCGAACAAACCTCCTGTAGTAACCTGCTAACCCCAGAAACTCCGAATCTCAGTGGCACTCTGCGGCCTCGGCCACTCCCCGATGGACTGAATCTTCTCTGGATCCACTGAAACTCCTCTGCAGAAACAATGTGACCCAAGAACCCCATCTCACGCTGCCAGAAACTGCACTTGCTCAGCTTAGCAAACAACTTCTGCTCCCTCAGCTTCTCCAACACTGCTCTCGATGTACTGCATGCTCCTCAGACTCTTAGAATATACCAGGATGTCGTCGATGAAAATGATGACTGACACGTCCAGAAACTCCTGGAACACGCTGTTCATCAATCTCATAAACGCAGCTGGCGCATTTGTCAACCCAAACGGCATCACTACAAACTCATAGTGCCCATATCTCGCCCGAAGGCTGTCTTCCTCACATCTGCCTCATGAATAGGAATCTGATGATATCCTGATGCCAAATCGATCTTGGAGAACCAAGTAGCACCCCTCAACTGATCCAATAACTCATCAATCCTCGGGAGAGGGTACTTGTTCTTCACAGTAACTCGGTTCAGACCCCGATAGTCAATACACAACCGAAAACTCCCATCCTTCTTCTTAACAAACAACACCGGAGCTCCCCACGGTGAACAACTAGGACGGATAAAACCCTTGCCCAACAAATCCTCAAGCTGCTTCTTCAGCTCTGCCATCTCTGCTGGAGCCATCCTGTAAGGAGCCTTGGATAACGGCATCGTCCCCGGTTCCAGCTCAATAGTAAAAGGATCCGACCGAGATGGTGGTAATCCCTGCAATGACTGGAACACATCCTCAAAGTCCTCCACAACCGGAATACCGCTAACCGTAAACTTCCCCACTGACTCTGGCATAGATATGGTAACCAGATAAGCCTCACGGCCCTTCTCGATCATCTTCCCTGCCTGAACGGCTGAGATCACGAGACTCCCGAAGTCGGTCTAATCCCCGAAAACCAACTTCCCTCCCGGACGCTCAAACTCCACTCTACCCCGGTAGCAATCCAAATGCACCTTGTACCGATGCAACCAATCCATACCAAGAATGACATCATATAACTCCACTGGACTGATAAGCAAATCCGCTGGCCACGACTCTCCCGCGATCTGAATATCAACTCCTCCAGCTCGTCCAATAACCCTCAGGAACTTGCCTCCCGCAACTCTAACAACTCCTGAACGCTCTCCAGAATCCCCTCTGATCCCCGCACTCGGCACACTCCGGAGTAATGAAGCTATGAGAAGCTCCAGAATCAAACATAACATGGGACTTAAACCCGCCCACCAACAAGGTCCCTACACAAACCTTATGTGTTGAGAACCTAACACTTGACCACAAGCAAAAACAAATATAATCTGAACTATTGAATTAACCAAGTTCGAATCTCAGAAGTTATACTGTGATCGCTCCCGCACTAGTGCCACCGGGCTCCGGGTCGAATACACCTGAGACGTCGGCTCGATCCAACCCACCGGCTGCACACCGTGCTGCACAACCTGCTGCGTCCCTGGCTGAACCCCAGCCTGCAACACTGCTACTGCCCTCTGCTGCAACTTGGGACAACGAGGCTTGATATGCCCCGTCTCTCTGCAGTAGTAACACACCCGAGTATCCGCCCGCGGCTCCGTCACCGCCCGCTGCTCGTCACTACCCGCTGCTCACCTCTCTCGAGGACAGCTAGTCACCTTGTGGTCTCTGCTACCACACCCAAAGCATCTCGCACCCCATGCCTCGACCTCGCATGACATCAAACTTCCGCTTCTGCCCTTGCGCAGGCTTGCCGCCCTTGCTAGGAACAGAAGACGGCTGAGACTGCTGTGGCTGCACTGAAGGACTGACCACAACCACCTGTGACCTCAAATCATCCTCTATCCCAGCTGCAACCTCAACCAACTCCGCTCTCGTAGCATAACTCCTCACTCTGCACCGAGTCCTCAAATCATCCCGCAGAGCCAACAAAAACCTCCGCACCTGAGCCGCCTCCGGCTCCCATGCCCTGCCTGCATACCCCACAAGCCGACTGAACTCTGCATCCAGCTCCCTCACTGTACGGTCTCCCTGAGTCAACCCCAAGAACCGTGCCTCCATACGATCAAGAGCCTCCTGAGGAAAATACTTGGAGTTAAACTCACTCACAAAATCTCCCCAAGACATACCCTGCTGCACCCTCCGTGCTGTCACCGACCTCCACCACACACGTGCATCTCCTGACAAGTAAAACACTGCCAGATCCACTCTGTACCGGTCGGGACACCTAAGCGAAAGGAAAATATCCTCCATCCGCTCTCTCCACTCATCCGCTACACTCGGATCGGTACTCCCGAGAAATACCCTGCACCCACATGCCGCAGCTGCTCCATCATCCGCACATACTGTGCATCCACTACCTCGGTCCCCGGCTGCACACCTGCCTGCAAACCCGCTGCAGGCTGCACCACTGGAACCTGTCCACCACCCACTGGCGGCACTACTGGATCCTGCCCACCAACCACCGGCTGCACTACTGGATCCTGCCCACCAACCACTGGACCCTGCCCACCAACCACTGGCGGCACAGCTGCTGGAAGTCGCTGCAAAGCCTGAGCTACCTGAGCTAGCAAGTCTATCAAGACATCCTCCCTGCCCGGAGCACCTCCCGCTGCAACCCCCACACCCGGGGCAACACCGTGACCAACACCGTCACCCAAACCAGCCTGGTCTCCAGACACAATAGGATCAGCCTGTGACTCCGCTACCTCCTCACTGGCCATACTCGGGTCACACTCACTGGCCACGGAACCTGACCTCGTCCCCGACCACGACCACGACCACGACCACGACCACGACCACGCCCACGACCAGCAGCAACCTCACCTCTAACCATCTGTATCATCCAAGAACAGAAGGCTAAGCAAACAATAGGACTCATACACAAAAACACAACTTACCGTGGAATCACAAAACAGGCTCGAAGAGGATGTTCTAGGACTTCATGCCACACACAATTGCCATTCACACAATCAACTATAGCATGGAATCCTAACATCAACAGCAAAAGCACAATGAACCCTAGACCTAGAACCGTAAGGGCTCTGATACCAAAATGAAACAACCCTTCCCGTTTTTTTTTTTTTTTAATACTCTAATTTACTAGTGGTCCCATACCCACTAACATCCTAACAACAATCAACAACCGCGGAAAAAACCAAGCAAAACAAATTCCATTAAACACAGAATTCCAACATCAATAAACCAATAATCAATACATAAATCAAATAAAGAATACCATCATCTAACTTCCTACAATGTTCCATTGACTTAATCTAGCAACCTAACATCAGCTAGACCACAATCAATCAAGTCTCTAGAACATCCTCCTCCTCATCGCCCTAGATTCCACGATCACACTTTTCCTTTACCTGCACACCACAAACAACAATTGAGATGCGTAAGTATTATCACAAATACTTAGTGAGGCCATCCTCCCATCTACTGGGTTATACACACAAGCAGATGAGACCCTCAAGTTATGCAAACAAACAAACACCAGCAATACATCAAACCAGGAAAACAAGTCTCGGATACGACTAGTGTCGACCGATGCCAAACGGTGTCGATCGATGCTTCAAGAACAAGTGCCGACCGATGCTCCTCAAACGGTACCGATCGATGCTACTCAACACTGGTGCCGACCGATGCTCCTCAAACGGTACCGATCGATGCTACTCAACACTGGTGCCGACCGATGCTCCCGAAGGGTATCGATCGATGCCTTCTGCAGACACGATCTGCGCGAACACGAACGACGAATCCCGAAACCAAACCAACTCGAATCCGTTCCAAACTCAATCACCCAGAAGTCACTAGGGAACACGAAAGCAACGAACCCAAACAACAAAACAACACAAACAACAAAGGAAACACACAAACAAGAGAGATCTCATGCTTAGATCAACCATGGTCAAGCACTCACCTTTTCTCAAGAAGAAAGGACTGAGAAACGTGGAAAACAACACCTCCAGAAGCTCCCCCTTCGATTCCAGCAACAGGAAACTCAAGAATAGCCAGCAATCTCACTAAATCTCTCTTAGGAACTCAAGAACCCTCTTTCCTCTCTTTTTCTCTCAAAAACGGCGACTAAACACTGAAAACACGACCTTGAGTCGTTTCCCCCTTTTTACACACGAATTAGGGATTTCCCTGAACCAAACCGAACCAATTCGGCAATTAAATCAAACCGGTCGAACCCAGAAATTAGTGGTATCGATCGATGCCACAAGGGTGTCGATCGATGCTACTCCCAAAAACACAAAATCTGGTTCGCGGATGTTACACGGGTTTTGTCGATATTTAAATAAATTTAAAATATCATTAATTTGGTGTTAAACGGGTAAAACATCATTTCATTATTTTGCTAACACTATCGGTATCCGAGAATAGAAATATCTAATTAAATTGATTAATAAATATTATGTAAAAATAAATTATATTGCAGTATTATATTGTTTAAACTTTAAACCATAAAATTAACAATTATTACAAAATAATAACATATTTAACCAATAAATACAATTTATAATTTAAATGTTTTAGTTATAAATAATTTGTCCCGCGTTGTACCGCGGGTCCTAATCTAGTTCTAATTGTAAAATCTAAACACTAACCATCTTATTTGTAAACTCAAAGCGACATGTAATTTTGTTTTAATTGTAAAATCTAAACCCTAACCATCTCATTTGTAAACCCAACCCAACATATAATTTCGTTCTAATTGTAAAATCTAAGCCCTAACCATCTCATTTGTAAACCCAAACCGACATATAATTTCGTTCAGATTGTATAATTTAAACCCTGACCATCTCATTTGTAAACCCAAACCGACATATAATTTTGTTCTAATTGTAAAATCTAAACCCTAACCACCTCATTTGTAAACCCAAACCGACATAATTTTGTTTTAATTGTAAAATCTAAACCCTAATTCTCATTTATAAACTCAAACTGATATATAACCTCGTTTAATTGTAAAATCTAAACCAAGTCAATATTTAACTTTCCTTAAATAAAAGTATACAAAATTTGTTTCTTTCATTTTTTTTGCTTTTTAATTTGATATATATAGACATTCCTCCATCACCTATATATAGACATTCCTCCATCACCTATCATATATATAGACATTCCTCCATCACCTATCATATATAGACATTCCTCCATCACCTATCATATATATATTATCAAAGAAGAAACAACAATATCAATCTTACTTTGAGTTTTATATCTGTTTGTAAAAGAAAAAATGGCAGGAAAAATGTGTATGATGGTGATGGTGATGGCATTGATATTGATGGGATGTCGTCTAACAGCATGCGATGGAATGGCTCCTAATGAAACAAAAAAAGACCAGTTGTCGAAGGTGTGTTACAAAGATTGCATGACCAAATGTGGCCAAGATAATTACCAGTGTCAGGACCTCTGTTTTGGCGTTTGTGATCCCAACCAACGCCCTCCTGCACCACCGTCTCTCAAGTAAGTTTTGCATATTCATTCCTCTTAAACTATTTGCTTCGTTAATATCTGATAAAACATATTGTTTTTGATATATCATAATATGTATATGTGGTCTTAATTTGTGTTGATAGTTGATACAAAAGAAGGAGGCAATAATGACAAAAGAAGGAATGACTTGTTTGAAGACTTGCCTACTACCCTTTTTAAATTTTCATCCAAACTAGTCACTTCTATCATGATCTATAATTTTCATACTACATCCATGTATTGAGATTGTTATAATTAATCGAAGACTTATGATTGCGTTATACAAATATACATGGTTCTTGTGTTTGTCAAAAGTCAACTAAAACGTTTTTGATCTTGATAACTATGGATGAATATAGTTTGAAAATAAGATCATACAAAGGTGATTGAAAAATAATATTTAATTTTAATAATAATAATATGATATCAAATAGTATTAGTTTTTCGATTTTGATTGGTTAACAATTTTTAAAAATTAATTTTAAGATTTTCGATCATTATTAAAGATTATTTTTTACGGTTTGGAAGCTTAGCCACCCAAATAGAATGTCTCCAGAGATATCTCAGATTAACCCATTGAGTGGTAAAAAAATAAAAATCTAATTAATTATATTGATTTTTTAATTACTATTGTACCCTAATAAATTAATTTATTCCAAAAAAACAGTAAATACCATTGACATTGTGATGCATTTTTAACAACTTTTATGTTAGTTTTTATAGAATAAATGTCATTTTTATGATATAAAACAAGCCTTTAGTATACACTTAACTATATCATACGAGTATGACATTAGAAAATAAAAAAATAATTAGAATAAAATGAATACAAATTTATTTAAATGATGAAATAGATTTATTTTTTGTAATAGAATTGCCAAGGATTCGTTTTCTTCAATCTATATAACTAAAAGATTTTACTTGTTTAAAATTTCATTTTTTTTTTATTGTCAACAAAAGATCAGCTCATATGAGCCAATTAGGTTGAAATTGTTTACAAACAAAATGATGCGGAGATGTACGCGTTTGACGTGCCAAAGAATCCGCTTTTACATTTGCATTTCGAGAAACATGAATCAAAGAAAAAGAAGAAAACTACTCCATGTCAATATTGATGTCGTCTAAGTATGTTGCGAACGCCGGCCAGTCGTCTAAGTATGTTGGAATAAATTGTTTCGCCTTTCATCCAAAAAGTCAGGGATTTAAAGTTTTTATTAGTGTTTTTGACAGAAGTTTGACCCCCTAAAATGCTTAGGACATAAAAAATCAGATGTGTTTTTTTCTTGGACAATACTTGGGTTCACATTCACCTCCTTATAAAATATGGAAATAAAATCTGTATACATTATTATAAAATTAAAAACTTAAACCGTTCTTTTATAAACCCAAACCGATATATAATTTCATCTATACTAGTATTTTTGCAGCAGTTTTTGTTCAAAAATACTTTTAAGAAAGTTTTTACATTTAATGCATTGACTTTAATATTAGGTACCAAAAATTTCAAAATTAATTATAGGTAAGATTTAAAAAATTAAAGAAATTTTTCTACCTCATTCAAACATAAATTTATGATTCTCTTTCATTTTTAATTGAATTTATATTTAAATTATCTTGAATTATTCTATAATGCATTTTGTTAATAAAAATTGTAATTTTTTACTACATATGATGTAATTCAAATTTTAAATAACAGACATATATTAATCAATAGATGAATAAAAAAATATGGGTACAATATCCCACATCGCCTAAAAAATTGGGCAATAGTTCAGAGTCATACTATAAAAGAGACTAAAATGATTCATAATAAAATTGAGTAGAAAGCGTGATTTATCAAACATTCAAACTTAAAAAGATTTTATTTGGTTTATTAAATATTTAAAACTTTTAAAAAGTTAAATATTATAAATATTTATGTTTTTAGAAATTTAAACTTTATAAAATCTTAAAAATATTAATAATATTTAAACGTTTATGAAGTTTCAAATATTATAAATATTTAAACTTTATAAGAAGTTTAAATATTATAAATATTTCAACTTTTAAAAAAAGTTAGAAGACCTTTAAAATATTAATAATATATTTAAACTTTTACGAAACTTCAAATATAAGAAATACTCGACCATTTTAAGAATTCCAAGTATTATAAATATTTAAACTTTATATGAAGCGCCAATCTTATAAAATGTAACAACCTTAATAAATAACATATCAACTCAATCTAATATTTATAATATAAAACAATAAATATTAAAAATTAAGATTATATAGTGCGAGTTAAAATATCTCGGGACGGAGTTATATAGTGGGACGGGTTTTGTCGATATTTAAATAAATTTAAAATATCATTAATTTGGTGTTAAACGGGTAAAACATCATTTCATTATTTTGCTAACACTATCGGTATCCGAGAATAGACATATCTAATTAAATTGATTAATAAATATTATGTAAAAATAAATTATATTGCTGTATTATATTGTTTAAACTTTAAACCATAAAATTAACAATTATTATAAAATAATAACATATTTAACCAATAAATACAATTTATAATTTAAATGTTTTAGTTATAAATAATTTGTCCCGCGTTGTACCGCGGGTCCTAATCTAGTTCTAATTGTAAAATCTAAACACTAACCATCTTATTTGTAAACCCAAAGCAACATCTAATTTTGTTTTAATTGTAAAATCTAAACCCTAACCATCTCATTTGTAAACCCAAACCGACATATAATTTCGTTCTAATTGTAAAATCTAAACCCTAACCATCTCATTTGTAAACCCAAACCGATATATAATTTCGTTCTAATTGTAAAATTTAAACTCTGACCATCTCATTTGTAAACCCAAACCGACATATAATTTTGTTCTAATTGTAAAATCTAAACCCTAACCACCTCATTTGTAAACCCAAACCGACATAATTTTGTTTTAATTGTAAAATCTAAACCCTAATTCTCATTTATAAATCAAACCGATATATAACCTCGTTTAATTGTAAAATCTAAACCAAGTCAATATTTAACTTTCCTTAAATAAAAGTATACAGAATTTGTTTCTTTAATTTTTTTGCTTTTTAATTTGATATATATAGACATTCCTCCATCACCTATATATAGACATTCCTCCATCACCTATCATATATATAGACATTCTTCCATCACCTATCATATATAGACATTCCTCCATCACCTATCATATATATAGACATTCTTCCATCACCTATCATATATAGACATTCCTCCATCACCTATCATATATATAGACATTCCTCCATCACCTATCATATATAGACATTCCTCCATCACCTATCATATATAGACATTCCTCCATCACCTATCATATATCAATTATCAAAGAAGAAACAACAATATCAATCTTACTTTGAATTTTATATCTATTTGTAAAAGAAAAAATGGCAGGAAAAATGTGTATGATGGTGATGGTGATGGCATTGATATTGATGGGATGTCGTCTAACAGCATGCGATGGAATGGCTCCTAATGAAACAAAAAAAGACCAGTTGTCGAAGGTGTGTTACAAAGATTGCATGACCAAATGTGGCCAAGATAATTACCAGTGTCAGGACCTCTGTTTCGGCGTTTGTGATCCCAACCAACGCCCTCCTGCACCACCGTCTCTCAAGTAAGTTTTGCATATTCATTCCTCTTAAACTATTTGCTTCGTTAATATCTGATAAAACATATTATTTTTGATATATCATAATATGTATATGTGGTCTTAATTTGTGTTGATAGTTGATACAAAAGAAGGAGGCAATAATGACAAAAGAAGGAATGACTTGTTTGAAGACTTGCCTACTACCCTTTTTATATTTTCATCCAAACTAGTCACTTCTATCATGATCTATAATTTTCATACTACATCCATGTATTGAGATTGTTATAATTAATCGAAGACTTATGATTGCGTTATACAAATATACATGGTTCTTGTGTTTGTCAAAAGTCAACTAAAACGTTTTTTGATCTTGATAACTATGGATGAATATAGTTTGAAAATAAGATCATACAAAGGTGATTGAAAAATAATATTTAATTTTAATAATAATAATATGATATCAAATAGTATTAGTTTTTCGATTTTGATTGGTTAACAATTTTTAAAAATTAATTTTAAGATTTTCGATCATTATTAAAGATTATTTTTTACGGTTTGGAAGCTTAGCCACCCAAATAGAATGTCTCCAGAGATATCTCAGATTAACCCATTGAGTGGTAAAAAAATAAAAATCTAATTAATTATATTGATTTTTTAATTACTATTGTACCCTAAAAAATTAATTTATTCCAAAAAAACAGTAAATACCATTGACATTGTGATGCATTTTTAACAACTTTTATGTTAGTTTTTATAGAATAAATGTCATTTTTATGATATAAAACAAGCCTTTAGTATACACTTAACTATATCATACGAGTATGACATTAGAAAATAAAAAAAATAATTAGAATAAAATGAATACAAATTTATTTAAATGATGAAATAGATTTATTTTTTGTAATAGAATTGCCAAGGATTCGTTTTCTTCAATCTATATAACTAAAAGATTTTACTTGTTTAAAATTTCATTTTTTTTTTTTTTATTGTCAACAAAAGATCAGCTCATATGAGCCAATTAGGTTGAAATTGTTTACAAACAAAATGATGCGGAGATGTACGCGTTTGACGTGCCAAAGAATCCGCTTTTACATTTGCATTTCGAGAAACATGAATCAAAGAAAAAGAAGAAAACTACTCCATGTCAATATTGATGTCGTCTAAGTATGTTGCGAACGCCGGCCAGTCGTCTAAGTATGTTGGAATAAATTGTTTCGCCTTTCATCCAAAAAAGTCAGGGATTTAAAGTTTTTATTAGTGTTTTTGACAGAAGTTTGACCCCTAAAAATGCTTAGGACATAAAAAATCAGATGTTTTTTTCTTGGACAATACTTGGGTTCACATTCACCTCCTTATAAAATATGGAAATAAAATCTGTATACATTATTATAAAATTAAAAACTTAAACCGTTCTTTTATAAACCCAAACCGATATATAATTTCATCTATACTAGTATTTTTGCAGCAGTTTTTGTTCAAAAATACTTTTAGAAGTTTTTACATTTAATGCATTGACTTTAATATTAGGTACCAAAAATTTCAAAATTAATTATAGGTAAGATTTAAAAAATTAAAGAAATTTTTCTACCTCATTCAAACATAAATTTATGATTCTCTTTCATTTTATTTGAATTTATATTTAATTTATCTTGAATTATTCTATAATGCATTTTGTTAATAAAAATTGTAATTTTTTACTGCATATGATGTAATACAAATTTTAAAAAACAGACATATATTAATCAATAGATGAATAAAAAAATATGGGTACAATATCCCACATCGCCTAAAAAATTGGGCAATAGTTCAGAGTCATACTATAAAAGAGACTAAAATGATTCATAATAAAATTGAGTAGAAAGCGTGATTTATCAAACATTCAAACTTAAAAAGCTTTTATTTGGTTTATTAAATATTTAAAACTTTTAAAAAGTTAAATATTATAAATATTTATGTTTTTAGAAATTTAAACTTTCTAAAATGTTAAAAATATTAATAATATTTAAACGTTTATGAAGTTTCAAATATTATAAATATTTAAACTTTATAGTTAAATATTATAATATTTCAACTTTTAAAAAAGTTAGAAGACCTTTAAAATATTAATAATATATTTAAACTTTTACGAAACTTCAAATATGAGAAATACTCAACCATTTTAAGAATTCCAAGTATTATAAATATTTAAACTTCATATGAAGCGCCAATCTTAGAAAATGTAACAACCTTAATAAATAACATATCAACTCAATCTAATATTTATAATACAAAACAATAAATATTAAAAATTAAGATTATATAGTGCGAGTTAAAATATCTCGGGACGGAGTTATATAGTGGGACGGGTTTTGTCGATATTTAAATAAATTTAAAATATCATTAATTTGGTGTTAAACGGGTAAAACATCATTTCATTATTTTGCTAACACTATCGGTATCCGAGAATAGACATATCTAATTAAATTGATTAATAAATATTATGTAAAAAAAAATTATATTGCAGTATTATGTTGTTTAAACTTTAAACCATAAAATTAACAATTATTATAAAATAATAACATATTTAACCAATAAATACAATTTATAATTTAAATGTTTTAGTTATAAATAATTTGTCCCGCGTTGTACCGCGGGTCCTAATCTAGTTCTAATTGTAAAATCTAAACACTAACCATCTTATTTGTAAACCCAAAGCAACATATAATTTTGTTTTAATTGTAAAATCTAAACCCTAACCATCTCATTTGTAAACCCAAACCGACATATAATTTCGTTCTAATTGTAAAATCTAAACCCTAACCATCTCATTTGTAAACCCAAACCGATATATAATTTCGTTCTAATTGTAAAATTTAAACTCTGACCATCTCATTTGTAAACCCAAACCGACATATAATTTTGTTCTAATTGTAAAATCTAAACCCTAACCACTTCATTTGTAAACCCAAACCGACATAATTTTGTTTTAATTGTAAAATCTAAACCCTAATTCTCATTTATAAACTCAAACCGATATATAACCTCGTTTAATTGTAAAATCTAAACCAAGTCAATATTTAACTTTCTTTAAATAAAAGTATACAGAATTTGTTTCTTTAATTTTTTTGCTTTTTAATTTGATATATATAGACATTCCTCCATCACCTATATATATAGATTCCTCCATCACCTATCATATATAGACATTCCTCCATCACCTATATATAGACATTCCTCCATCACCTATCATATATATAGACATTCCTCCATCACCTATCATATATAGACATTCCTCCATCACCTATCATATATCAATTATCAAAGAAGAAACAACAATATCAATCTTACTTTGAATTTTATATCTGTTTGTAAAAGAAAAAATGGCAGGAAAAATGTGTATGATGGTGATGGTGATGGCATTGATATTGATGGGATGTCGTCTAACAGCATGCGATGGAATGGCTCCTAATGAAACAAAAAAGACCAGTTGTCGAAGGTGTGTTACAAAGATTGCATGACCAAATGTGGCCAAGATAATTACCAGTGTCAGGACCTCTGTTTCGGCGTTTGTGATCCCAACCAACGCCCTCCTGCACCATCGTCTCACAAGTAAGTTTTGCATATTCATTCCTCTTAAACTATTTGCTTCGTTAATATCTGATAAAACATATTGTTTTTGGTATATCATAATATGTATATGTGGTCTTAATTTGTGTTGATAGTTGATACAAAAGAAGGAGGCAATAATGACAAAAGAAGGAATGACTTGTTTGAAGACTTGCCTACTACCCTTTTTATATTTTCATCCAAACTAGTCACTTCTATCATGATCTATAATTTTCATACTACATCCATGTATTGAGATTGTTATAATTAATCGAAGACTTATGATTGCGTTATACAAATATACATGGTTCTTGTGTTTGTCAAAAGTCAACTAAAACGTTTTTGATCTTGATAACTATGGATGAATATAGTTTGAAAATAAGATCATACAAAGGTGATTGAAAAATAATATTTAATTTTAATAATAATAATATGATATCAAATAGTATTAGTTTTTCGATTTTGATTGGTTAACAATTTTTAAAAATTAATTTTAAGATTTTCGATCATTATTAAAGATTATTTTTTACGGTTTGGAAGCTTAGCCACCCAAATAGAATGTCTCCAGAGATATCTCAGATTAACCCATTGAGTGGTAAAAAAATAAAAATCTAATTAATTATATTGATTTTTTAATTACTATTGTACCCTAATAAATTAATTTATTCCAAAAAAACAGTAAATACCATTGACATTGTGATGCATTTTTAACAACTTTTATGTTAGTTTTTATAGAATAAATGTCATTTTTATGATATAAAACAAGCCTTTAGTATACACTTAACTATATCATACGAGTATGACATTAGAAAATAAAAAAAATAATTAGAATAAAATGAATACAAATTTATTTAAATGATGTAATAGATTTATTTTTTGTAATAGAATTGCCAAGGATTCGTTTTCGTCAATCTATATAACTAAAAGATTTTACTTGTTTAAAATTTCAATTTTTTTTTTTTTTTATTGTCAACAAAAGATCAGCTCATATGAGCCAATTAGGTTGAAATTGTTTACAAACAAAATGATGCGGAGATGTACGCGTTTGACGTGCCAAAGAATCCGCTTTTACATTTGCATCTCGAGAAACATGAATCAAAGAAAAAGAAGAAAACTACTCCATGTCAATATTGATGTCGTCTAAGTATGTTGCGAACGCCGGCCAGTCGTCTAAGTATGTTGGAATAAATTGTTTCGCCTTTCATCCAAAAAAGTCAGGGATTTAAAGTTTTTATTAGTGTTTTTGACAGAAGTTTGACCCCCTAAAAAATGCTTAGGACATAAAAAATCAGATGTGTTTTTTTCTTGGACAATACTTGGGTTCACATTCACCTCCTTATAAAATATGGAAATAAAATCTGTATACATTATTATAAAATTAAAAACTTAAACCGTTCTTTTATAAACCCAAACCGATATATAATTTCATCTATACTAGTATTTTTGCAGCAGTTTTTGTTCAAAAATACTTTTTAGAAAGTTTTTACATTTAATGCATTGACTTTAATATTAGGTACCAAAAATTTCAAAATTAATTATAGGTAAGATTTAAAAAATTAAAGAAATTTTTCTACCTCATTCAAACATAAATTTATGATTCTCTTTCATTTTTATTTGAATTTATATTTAAATTATCTTGAATTATTCTATAATGCATTTTGTTAATAAAAATTGTAATTTTTTACTGCATATGATGTAATACAAATTTTAAAAAACAGACATATATTAATCAATAGATGAATAAAAAAATATGGGTACAATATCCCACATCGCCTAAAAAATTGGGCAGTAGTTCAGAGTCATACTATAAAAGAGACTAAAATGATTCATAATAAAATTGAGTAGAAAGCGTGATTTATCAAACATTCAAACTTAAAAAGCTTTTATTTGGTTTATTAAATATTTAAAACTTTTAAAAAGATAAAATTTATAAATATTTATGTTTTTAGAAATTTAAACTTTCTAAAATGTTAAAAATATTAATAATATTTAAACGTTTATGAAGTTTCAAATATTATAAATATTTAAACTTTATAAGAAGTTTAAATATTATAAATATTTCAACTTTTAAAAAAAGTTAGAAGACCTTTAAAATATTAATAATATATTTAAACTTTTACGAAACTTCAAATATAAGAAATACTCGACCATTTTAAGAATTCCAAGTATTATAAATATTTAAACTTTATATGAAGCGCCAATCTTATAAAATGTAACAACCTTAATAAATAACATATCAACTCAATCTAATATTTATAATATAAAACAATAAATATTAAAAATTAAGATTATATAGTGCGAGTTAAAATATCTCGGGACGGAGTTATATAGTGGGACGGGTTTTGTCGATATTTAAATAAATTTAAAATATCATTAATTTGGTGTTAAACGGGTAAAACATCATTTCATTATTTTGCTAACACTATCGGTATCCGAGAATAGACATATCTAATTAAATTGATTAATAAATATTATGTAAAAATAAATTATATTGCAGTATTATATTGTTTAAACTTTAAACCATAAAATTAACAATTATTATAAAATAATAACATATTTAACCAATAAATACAATTTATAATTTAAATGTTTTAGTTATAAATAATTTGTCCCGCGTTGTACCGCGGGTCCTAATCTAGTTCTAATTGTAAAATCTAAACACTAACCATCTTATTTGTAAACCCAAAGCAACATCTAATTTTGTTTTAATTGTAAAATCTAAACCCTAACCATCTCATTTGTAAACCCAAACCGACATATAATTTCGTTCTAATTGTAAAATCTAAACCCTAACCATCTCATTTGTAAACCCAAACCGATATATAATTTCGTTCTAATTGTAAAATTTAAACTCTGACCATCTCATTTGTAAACCCAAACCGACATATAATTTTGTTCTAATTGTAAAATCTAAACCCTAACCACCTCATTTGTAAACCCAAACCGACATAATTTTGTTTTAATTGTAAAATCTAAACCCTAATTCTCATTTATAAAATCAAACCGATATATAACCTCGTTTAATTGTAAAATCTAAACCAAGTCAATATTTAACTTTCCTTAAATAAAAGTATACAGAATTTGTTTCTTTAATTTTTTTTGCTTTTTAATTTGATATATATAGACATTCCTCCATCACCTATATATAGACATTCCTCCATCACCTATCATATATATAGACATTCTTCCATCACCTATCATATATAGACATTCCTCCATCACCTATCATATATATAGACATTCCTCCATCACCTATCATATATAGACATTCCTCCATCACCTATCATATATAGACATTCCTCCATCACCTATCATATATCAATTATCAAAGAAGAAACAACAATATCAATCTTACTTTTAATTTTATATCTATTTGTAAAAGAAAAAATGGCAGGAAAAATGTGTATGATGGTGATGGTGATGGCATTGATATTGATGGGATGTCGTCTAACAGCATGCGATGGAATGGCTCCTAATGAAACAAAAAAGACCAGTTGTCGAAGGTGTGTTACAAAGATTGCATGACCAAATGTGGCCAAGATAATTACCAGTGTCAGGACCTCTGTTTCGGCGTTTGTGATCCCAACCAACGCCCTCCTGCACCACCGTCTCTCAAGTAAGTTTTGCATATTCATTCCTCTTAAACTATTTGCTTCGTTAATATCTGATAAAACATATTATTTTTGATATATCATAATATGTATATGTGGTCTTAATTTGTGTTGATAGTTGATACAAAAGAAGGAGGCAATAATGACAAAAGAAGGAATGACTTGTTTGAAGACTTGCCTACTACCCTTTTTATATTTTCATCCAAACTAGTCACTTCTATCATGATCTATAATTTTCATACTACATCCATGTATTGAGATTGTTATAATTAATCGAAGACTTATGATTGCGTTATACAAATATACATGGTTCTTGTGTTTGTCAAAAGTCAACTAAAACGTTTTTTGATCTTGATAACTATGGATGAATATAGTTTGAAAATAAGATCATACAAAGGTCATTGAAAAAAAATATTTAATTTTAATAATAATAATATGATATCAAATAGTATTAGTTTTTCGATTTTGATTGGTTAACAATTTTTAAAAATTAATTTTAAGATTTTCGATCATTATTAAAGATTATTTTTTACGGTTTGGAAGCTTAGCCACCCAAATAGAATGTCTCCAGAGATATCTCAGATTAACCCATTGAGTGGTAAAAAAATAAAAATCTAATTAATTATATTGATTTTTTAATTACTATTGTACCCTAAAAAATTAATTTATTCCAAAAAAACAGTAAATACCATTGACATTGTGATGCATTTTTAACAACTTTTATGTTAGTTTTTATAGAATAAATGTCATTTTTATGATATAAAACAAGCCTTTAGTATACACTTAACTATATCATACGAGTATGACATTAGAAAATAAAAAAAAATAATTAGAATAAAATGAATACAAATTTATTTAAATGATGAAATAGATTTAATTTTTGTAATAGAATTGCCAAGGATTCGTTTTCTTCAATCTATATAACTAAAAGATTTTACTTGTTTAAAATTTCAATTTTTTTTTTTTTTTTATTGTCAACAAAAGATCAGCTCATATGAGCCAATTAGGTTGAAAATGTTTACAAACAAAATGATGCGGAGATGTACGCGTTTGACGTGCCAAAGAATCCGCTTTTACATTTGCATTTCGAGAAACATGAATCAAAGAAAAAGAAGAAAACTACTCCATGTCAATATTGATGTCGTCTAAGTATGTTGCGAACGCCGGCCAGTTGTCTAAGTATGTTGGAATAAATTGTTTCGCCTTTCATCCAAAAAAGTCAGGGATTTAAAGTTTTTATTAGTGTTTTTGACAGAAGTTTGACCCCCTAAAAAATGCTTAGGACATAAAAAATCAGATGTGTTTTTTCTTGGACAATACTTGGGTTCACATTCACCTCCTTATAAAATATGGAAATAAGATCTGTATACATTATTATAAAATTTTAAACTTAAACCGTTCTTTTATAAACCCAAACCGATATATAATTTCATCTATACTAGTATTTTTGCAGCAGTTTTTGTTCAAAAATACTTTTTAGATGTTTTTACATTTAATGCATTGACTTTAATATTACGTACCAAAAATTTCAAAATTAATTATAGGTAAGATTTAAAAAATTAAAGAAATTTTTCTACCTCATTCAAACATAAATTTATGATTCTCTTTCATTTTGATTTGAATTTATATTTAAATTATCTTGAATTATTCTATAATGCATTTTGTTAATAAAAATTGTAATTTTTTACTGCATATGATGTAATACAAATTTTAAAAAACAGACATATATTAATCAATAGATGAATAAAAAAAATGTGGGTACAATATCCCACATCGCCTAAAAAATTGGGCAATAGTTCAGAGTCATACTATAAAAGAGACTAAAATGATTCATAATAAAATTGAGTAGAAAGCGTGATTTATCAAACATTCAAACTTAAAAAGCTTTTATTTGGTTTATTAAATATTTAAAACTTTTAAAAATTTAAATATTATAAATATTTATGTTTTTAGAAATTTAAACTTTATAAAATGTTAAAAATATTAATAATATTTAAACATTTATGAAGTTTCAAATATTATAAATATTTAAACTTCTTATAGTGCGAGTTAAGAATATTTCAACTTTTAAAAAAAGTTAGAAGACCTTTAAAATATTAATAATATATTTAAACTTTTACGAAACTTCAAATATGAGAAATACTCAACCATTTTAAGAATTCCAAGTATTATAAATATTTAAACTTTATATGAAGCGCCAATCTTATAAAATGTAACAACCTTAATAGATAACATATCAACTCAATCTAATATTTATAATACAAAACAATAAATATTAAAAATTAAGATTATATAGTGTAACATCCGCGAACCAAAATATGCGTTTTGGGTATGGGTGTCGATCGATACCCTTGTAGCATCGATCGACACCACTTATTTTGGGTTCGTCGGGTTTGTTTCAATCGTCGATTTGGACCGGTTGGTTTAGGGAAAACCATTGAATCGGGTCTTAAAAGGGAGAAAAACGACCTAGGGTCGTGTTTTGTTGTTGTGTCGCCGTTTTTCAGAGAAACAAAGAGAGAAAATTGTTCTTGAGGTTCTAGAGAGAGTTTGTGAGATTTCAAGGCGTTTTTGGTGAGATCTTGCTGTGGGATTGAAGATCCAAGGCTAGGAACGTGTTGGAAGGTTGCTAGGAGTGTTGGAATCGTTTCTGTTGGTCTAAATCTTCCTTCCAAGAGGTGAGTGCATGACCATGGCTTATCTAAGCCTTTGATTCCTTTGTTCTTGCTTGTTCTTGCTTGTTTGTGTGTTTTTCTTGCTTGGGAGTGATTGATACAGGTTCCTACGGAGGTATAAGGCTTGGGTCGTGAGTATTGGGCTATTTGGAGGAGTTTTGGAAGTGAGATTCGACTTTCGTCTTCGTGCGGATCGCAGTTGCAGAGGGAGTGTCGATCGATACCACTTGGTGTCGGTCGACACCAGAAAATTGGGCATCGATCGACACTGTGGGGTAGTGTCGGTCGACACCACTGAGCCAGTGTCGATCGACACTAGGCTGGTGTCGGGCAGTGTCGATCGACACTAGGCTGGGTCTCGACACCTCCCTTCCAGTTAGTCGATGTTTAATTTCCTGGTTTGTGTGTTTGTTTGTTGCTTATCTTGGAACTTTGGAATCATTGTTGCTTGTGTGTATAGCCCAGTAGATGGGAGGATTGCCTCACTGAGTGTTTATCAAATACTCATGCATCTCAATTTGTGTTTGTGGTGCAGGTAAAGGCAAAGTGTGATCGTGGAATCAAGGCAATGAAGAGGAGGATGTTCTAGGGACTCGATTGGATGTTGTCTGGCATTGCTAGGTTGCTAGAGTTGGGTCATTAGAAACATTGCTAGGTTGCTGGTTCCTTGTTTCTTGTTGTTTGGATGATTGTTGTTGATGATTATGGTTATTGGATTTTATTGGAGTATTATTGGATATTATTTTGGTGTTGTTATTTCCGCTGACGGTTGTGATTGTGGTTAGGTGGCTAGTGGGTATGGGACCACTAGCTGTAGTTTATTTTATTATATTATATTATATTTATTACTTATTATTTAAAAAAAAAAAGGTCGGTCGTTTCATTTTGGTATCAGAGCCCTTACGGTTCTAGGTTCGGGTTCACTAGGTTTCTGTTGTAGATGTTTGGGATTGCATGTCTTGATTGATTATGTGAGTTAGTCCATTGTGTGTGGCATGGAGTCCTAGAACATCCTCTTCGAGCCGAGTGTGTGATTCCACGGTGAGTTTATGTTTCTGTGTTATAATAGAAATTGTTTGCTTAGCCTTCTGTTCATGGTAGTGCAGATGGTTAGTGTAACATCCGTGAACCAAAATCCCGGTTTAGGATCTGCATCGGTCGATGCAAGTTCTGCATCGGTCGATGCAAGGTCTAATTCCTGCGTTTTGACTTAAGTCAAACGCTGCGTTTTGGGGAGAAGAGAAAGGGAAAACCCTTAACTCGTTTCTTTTGGTCTCATTCGCGAGTTGGCCGATTTTTAGAGAGAAAAGAAAAGAGAGAAAAGTTCTTGAGAGATTCTTGGAGTTTTGGTGCTTTCCTGAGGAGATCTGTAGCTGGGATTGCTGTAGGAGCTTCTAGGAAACGTTTTCTTGCTTTTGTGTTGTTCAGATTCGTCTTGGCACAGGTAAGTGCAGGACCATGGCTTATCTAAGCTAGAGAATTCAGTGATTTGCTTGTTGCTTGTTGTTAGACGTATTAGATTGTTGTTATGGACGTTAGGAAGCTTTCTTGTGGCTTGGGATTGAGTTTCTGTGGTGGTAGGAACGAGATCCGGTGAGAAACTTCGGAGAAATCACGGTGCTCGACGTTGCGTCGATCGATGCATAGCTTGCATCGGTCGATGCAAGTGCAAGGACGGCGCGATGAACTTTAGGGTTTTTCGTGTGCGTCGAGCATGCGTCGGTCGATGCAGACTGGGTATCGGTCGATGCAAGTTACACTTGCATCGATCGATGCAGCTTCTGTATCGATCGATGCTTCTCCTGTTGGCATCGATCGATGCAGTTGTGGCATCGGTCGATGCTACGTCCTGTTTTGTTATTTTTTGTTGATTGTTGTGTGAAGATTACTGATACTCTATTGCTTGTGTGTATAGCCCAGTAGATGGGAGGATTGCCTTACTGAGTGTTTGTAAAATACTCATGCATTGCAATATCTGTTTGTGGTGCAGGTAAAGGCAAAGTGTGACCGTGGGATCCAGGCAGTGAAGAGGAGGATGTTCTGGGGACTCGGTTGGTTGTTAATCTGGCATTGTTAGGTTGCTAGAGTTGAGTCTTAGAGCATTGTTTAGGATTGCTGGTTATTTGGTTTATGATGTTTGGATTATTATTTATTGGATATTGGTATTATTATTTCCGCTGTTGGTTGTGTTTGTGGTTAGGTGACTAGTGGGTATGGGACCACTAGTTGTAGTTTATTTATCATATTATATTTATATTTATTTAAAAAAAAAAAACGTCGGTCGTTTCATTTTGGTATCAGAGCCCTTACGGTTCTAGGTTTGGGTTCACTAGGCTTTGTGCTGTAGATGTTTGGGATTGCATGTCTTGATTGATTATGTGAGTTAGTCAATTGTGTGTGGCATGGAGTCCTAGAACATCCTCTTCGAGCCTATTGGTGATTCCACGGTGAGTTTCTATTTCTGTGTTAAATAGTAATTGTTTGCTTAGCCTTCTGTTCATGGTAGTGCAGATGGTTAGAGAGGATGCTGTTGCTGGTCGAGGTCGTGGACGCGGTCGTGGTCGCGGTCGTGGTCGTGGTCGTGGTCGTGGTAGGGGGAGAGCCCCAGTGGTTAGTGAGACCGAGGACCAGAGTGTGACAGCTGAGGGTGTTGGCGAGTCGCAGGGTGTACCGGGGATTCAGTGAGTGTGGCCGGAGGGGGCGGTGTAGATGCTCCAGTGGTCGGTGATGCTAGGGTCCCGTGGAGCCCCAGCGGGTGGAGTCCCTGGTGTTGACATTGCGGCTTTGCTAGCACAGGTGGGAGCGGTTACCACCGTGGTACCGGCTCAGGCTCGGTAGCGCCACCAGTGGTGGCGGAGGAGCGGCAGCCAGTGGCTGCAGATGTGGGGGTTCATGCTCGTTACCTCAACATGTTGTCAGAGATGGGCAAGTTGCGTACTGAGCAGTTCTCAGGAGGTGTAGATCCTACTGCTGCGGATGCGTGGAGGACGAGTGGAACGTAACTTCCACACTCGAGATGTCCCGAGGAGTTCTGGGTGGACATAGGGTCTACTGAGTGGAGATGCTGAGTTGTGGTGGAGGTCTGTGGCTGCTAGGAGGGTGCAGCGGGAGATGACTTGGGCTGACTTCGTTTTGGAGTTCAACCGCAAGTATTTTCCTAGAGAGGCATTGGATCGCTTGGAGGTGCAGTTCCTTCAGTTGTCTCAGGGGACACGGTCAGTGCGGGAGCTGGACTTGGAGTTCAGTCGACTTCTATGTTATGGGGGTCGGAGTATGGAGTCTGAGGAGGCTCAGATCAGGAGGTTTTTGAGGGCTCTACGTGATGATTTGAGAGTCCACTGCAGAGGGCGGAGTTATGCTACGCGTGCTGAGCTGGTTGAGACAGCAGCAGAGATTGAGGAGGATATCCGGGCACAGTCAGTCTCGGTTACTCCAGCAGTTCAGCCTAGTAAGGCTCAGCAGCAGGGTGGTTCTAGCAGGGGCGGTAGGCATGCCCAGGGAACCAAGAGGAAGTGGGAGGCTACGCAGAAGCCGAGTGGTGCTGGTTGCTTCAGCTGTGGGAGCAGGGATCACAAGATTGCTACTTGTCCCAAGAAGAGTGTTCCGGCGGCAGGGCCTCGGGTTTGTTATCACTGTAGGGAGACAGGGCACATCAGGCCTTTTTGTCCCAAGTTGCAGCCGGCAGCAGTGGCAGCGTTGCAGCAGGTGCAGCCTGGAGGGCAGCAGGTGGCACGGATGGAGCAGGCGCCACGGGTTTACACGACAGCAGAGACTGGTGGAACCAGTGCCGGGGCGATCACAGGTATAATTTCTGATACTTTAACTTTGTGAATTTATAGTAGGTTCAGATTTCCTGTGGAAAAGTGTTAGGTTCTCAACACATGAGGTTTGTGTAGGGACCTTGTTGGTGGGCGGGTTTAAGTCCCACGTTATGTTTGATTCTGGAGCTTCTCATAGCTTCATTACCCCGAAGTGTGCAGAGTGTGCGGGAATCAGAGGGATCCCGGGAGCGTACAGGAGTTGTTAGAGTTGCTGGAGGCAAGTTCCTGAGAGTTATTGGACGAGCTGGAGGGGTTGATATTCAGATCGCAGGAGAGTCATGGCCAGCGGATTTGCTTATCAGTCCAGTGGAGTTGTATGATGTCATTCCCGGGATGGATTGGTTGCATCGGCATATGGTGCATTTGGATTGCCATCGGGGTAGAGTGGAGTTTGAGCGTCCAGGAGAGAAGTTGGTTTTTCAGGGAATTAGACCGACTTCGGGGAGTCTCGTGATCTCAGCCATTCAGGCCGGGAAGATGATCGAGAAGGGCCGTGAGGCTTATCTGGTTACTATATCTATGCCAGAGTCAGTGGGGAAGTCTACGGTTAGCGGTATTCCGGTAGTAGAGGAATTTGAGGATGTGTTTCAGTCTTTGCAGGGATTACCACCATCTCGGTCGGATCCTTTCACCATTGAACTGGAACCGGGGACGACACCGTTATCCAAGGCTCCTTACAGAATGGCTCCAGCAGAGATGGCAGAGCTGAAGAAGCAGCTAGAGGATTTGTTGAGTAAGGGATTCATCCGTCCTAGTGTATCACCGTGGGGAGCGCCGGTGTTGTTTGTGAAGAAGAAGGATGGGAGTTTCAGATTATGCATTGATTATCGGGGTTTGAACCGGGTCACTGTGAAGAACAAGTATCCTCTTCCTAGGATCGATGAGTTGTTGGATCAGTTGAGGGGAGCTACTTGGTTCTCTAAGGTGGATCTGGCGTCGGGTTATCATCGATACCGATAGATGAGGCAGATGTGAGGAAGACTGCTTTCAGGACGAGGTATGGGTATTATGAGTTTGTGGTGATGCCTTTCGGGTTGACTAACGCACCAGCAGTTTATGAGATTGATGAACAGTGTGTTTCAGGAGTTTCTGGATGTATCTGTCATCATTTTCATCGACGATATCCTGGTCTATTCTAAGAGTCCTGAGGAGCATGCAGTGCATTTGAGGGCGGTTATGGAGAAGCTGCGGGAGCAGAAGTTGTTTGCTAAGTTGAGCAAGTGCAGTTTCTGGCAGCGTGAGATGGGCTTTCTGGGTCATATCTTTGCAAGGGGTTTCGTGGATCCGAGAAGATTCAGGCTATCGAGATTGGCCTAGACCGCAGAATGCTACGAGATCGAAGTTTTCTCGGTTTGGCAGGTTATTACAGGAGATTTGTGCAGGGGTTTGCAAGCAGAGCACGTCCTATGACTAAGTTGACGGGGAAGGATGTTCCTTTTGTCTGGTCAGAAGAGTGTGAGGAAGGCTTTGCAAGCCTGAAGGAGATGTTGACTACTGCGCCAGTATTGGCTTTGCCTGAGCAGGGAGAACCCTATGTGGTTTATACGGATGCATCCAGAGTTGGTTTGGGGTGTGTTCTGATGCAGCATGGGAAGGTGATTGCCTATGCATCGCGGCAGTTGCGGGTGCATGAAGGCAACTATCCTACTCATGATTTGGAGATGGGTGCTGTAGTTTTTGCCCTGAAGATTTGGAGATCTTATCTTTATGGTGCAAAGGTACAGGTGTTTACAGATCATAAGAGCCTGAAGTATATATTCACTCAGCCTGAGCTGAATTTGAGACAGAGGCGGTGGATGGAGCTTGTGGCAGATTATGATTTGGAGATAGCCTATCATCCTGGTAAGGCTAACACGGTTGCAGATGCTCTGAGTCGGAAGAGGGTAGCTTCGGCTCAGGAGCAGGAGATGGAGTCTCTAGTAGGGGAGATCAGTGCTTTGAGCTTGTGTGCTGTTTCACAGGAACCGTTGGGTTTGGAAGCAGTAGATAGAGCGGATCTTCTGAGTAGGGTGCGGTTGGCTCAGGAGAAGGATTTGGGGCTGGTGAATGCCTCTAAGGATGTGGATTCAGAGTATCAGGTCTCAGATAATGGTACTATCTTGGTGCACGGTCGGGTTTGTGTGCTCAAGGATGAGGAGTTGAGACAGGAGATTCTGAGAGAGGCTCATGCGAGCAAGTTGTCTATTCATCCAGGAGCGACTAAGATGTACCGTGATCTCAAGAGGTACTATCATTGGGTCGGGATGAAGAAGGATGTGGCTAGTTGGGTTTCGAGGTGCGATGTGTGTCAGCTAGTGAAGGCTGAGCATCAGGTTCCTGGCGGGTTACTGAAGAGTTTACCCATTCCTGAGTGGAAGTGGGATATGATTACCATGGATTTTGTGGTAGGATTGCCAGTGTCGCGGACCTTTGATGCGATTTGGGTCATTGTGGACTGGTTGACTAAGTCAGCACATTTTCTGGCCATTAAGAAGACTGATGGAGCAGCAGTCCTGGCTAAGAAGTATGTGAGAGAGATAGTCAGATTGCATGGGGTGCCAGCGAGCATTGTGTCTGACAGAGATTCTAAGTTCACTTCGGTGTTCTGGCAGGCATTTCAGGCAGAGATGGGCACTAAGGTGCATATGAGTACAGCTTATCATCCCCAGACAGATGGACAGTCTGAGAGGACGATCCAGACGTTGGAGGATTTGCTGAGGATGTGTGTTTTGGATTGGGGTGGCCATTGGGCAGATCACCTGAACCTGGTAGAGTTTGCTTACAACAACAGCTATCAAGCGAGTATTGGTATGGCTCCTTATGAGGCTTTGTATGGGAGGCCGTGTCGTACACCGTTATGCTGGACTCAGGTGGGGAGAGGAGCATGTACGGGGCAGATTTTGTTCAGGAGACCTCAGAGAAGATTCGGGTTCTCAAGCTGAACATGAAAGAGGCTCAGGATAGGCAGAGGAGTTATGCTGATAAGAGGAGGAGAGACCTGGAGTTTCAGGTAGGAGACAGAGTGTACCTCAAGATGGCCATGTTGCGGGGTCCGAACAGGTCATTGACAGAGACTAAGTTGAGTCCGAGGTATATGGGTCCGTTCAGAGTGATTGAGCGAGTTGGACCAGTGGCATATAGACTGGAGTTACCTGAGGTTATGCGTGCTTTCCATAAGGTATTCCATGTGTCTATGTTGCGGAAGTGTCTCCGTGAGGATGATCAGTTGTTGGCTAAGATCCCAGAAGATCTTCAGCCTAACATGACTTTGGAGGCGAGACCAGTGAGGGTTCTCGAGAGGAGGATCAAGGAACTTCGGAAGAAGAAGATTCCTTTGATGAGAGTCCTGTGGGACTGTGATGGTGTGGAGGAGCAGACTTGGGAACCTGAGGCAAGGATGAAGGCAAGGTTCAAGAAGTGGTATGAGAAGCAACCACGACCTGAGCTTGCCTAGTCTGGTTCCGTCTGTAATCCGTGGCTGGAGCGGGAATGGAGTATTCCAGCCCATCTCTCTTGTTACTCGGTCGCTTGGGGTGGTTGGTTGTGCGACTCAGTAACAAGATGAGGTGGTGTTTGGGGTACCAAGTTTCCGTGAGGCGGGATTGTGAAGGAAAGTTTCCCGAAATAGAAGTTTCCAAAAGTGGAAAGTTTCCAGAAATGGAAAGTGCTAAATATGGAAAGTTTTGCGGGAGTCAGAATTTGTCCATTTTAGCGGTGGGAAGCCTTGGAGGGGCTTTTGTGCCTTTGTGGCGGACTTTCGAGTCAGAGTGCCTGTGTGTGGCGGTCTTGTTAGACATTGTGTGGCCTTTGTGGCGGGCTTTTAGCCAATTGTGTGGCCTTTGTGGCGGGCTTTTAGCCATTTGTTGGCCTTTGTGGCGGGCTGTTTAGCCAGAGTGTCTTTGTGACGGTCCTTCGGGACAGATGGTCTTTGTGACGGTCCTTCGGGACAGATGGTCTTTGTGACGGTCCTTCGGGACAGATGGTCTTTGTGACGGTCCTTCGGGACAGATGGTCTTTGTGACGGTCCTTTGGGACGAGTGGCCTTGGTGGCGGTCCTTTTAGGACATTTGTTTGGCCTTGGTGGCGGTCCTCGTGAGGACATTTTTGTTGGCCTTTGTGGCGGCCCTTGTGGTGTGTATATGATCCTTGTGCGGTCATGGGGTATCCCGGTGTGGGGATATGTGGTTGGTAAGACAGTGAGATGTTTTACGCGAGCCACGGGAAGGAAACCTGGATAGGGATAGGACTCAGACGTGTTCGGAATTGTTTGCTCGCGACTCTTGGGGGACTTAGGTTCTCCTAGTACTGCTATATTCAGAGACTTTGTGGCTCGGGAGTATGGTTGGTATATCGACTTCGGATGACGATCCGGGGGCGCGCTGTAGGGTGGCAACCCGAGAGACGAGTTTGGACTTTTCCTTATATATTATGGCATGCGGGCTTAGGCCTGATGAGGAGCCAACATTGGCATGCAGACTTAGGTCTGATGATGAGCCGATGAAACTCAAGGTTTAGGCCTATGAGTAAAGGGAAGTCCAAAAAGTCAAGAGCAAATGACGCCTGGAGCGTGAGTCTATCGCCTAGAGGTGACCTTCTGTAGTTCGGTCGGAGGAGTGCGGGCCGTGGAGACGGTTGCACGGGAGTCCTTGGCTGATGGTTATTTGAGATTCGAGGACGAATCTAGATTGGTGGGGGAGAATTGTAACATCCGCGAACCAAAATATGCGTTTTGGGTATGGGTGTCGATCGACACCACTTATTTTGGGTTCGTCGGGTTTGTTTCAATCGTCGATTTGGACCGGTTGGTTTAGGGAAAACCATTGAACCGGGTCTTAAAAGGGAGAAAAACGACCTAGGGTCGTGTTTTGTTGTTGTGTCGCCGTTTTTCAGAGAAACAAAGAGAGAAAATTGTTCTTGAGGTTCTAGAGAGAGTTTGTGAGATTTCAAGGCGTTTTGGTGAGATCTTGCTGTGGGATTGAAGATCCAAGGCTAGGAACGTGTTGGAAGGTTGCTAGGAGTGTTGGAATCGTTTCTGTTGGTCTAAATCTTCCTTCCAAGAGGTGAGTGCATGACCATGGCTTATCTAAGCCTTTGATTCCTTTGTTCTTGCTTGTTCTTGCTTGTTTGTGTGTTTTTCTTGCTTGGGAGTGATTGATACAGGTTCCTACGGAGGTATAAGGCTTGGGTCGTGAGTATTGGGCGATTTGGAGGAGTTTTGGAAGTGAGATTCGACTTTCGTCTTCGTGCGGATCGCAGTTGCGAGGGAGTGTCGATCGATACCACTTGGTGTCGGTCGACACCAGAAAATTGGGCATCGATCGACACTGTGGGGTAGTGTCGGTCGACACCACTGAGCCAGTGTCGATCGACACTAGGCTGGTGTCGGTCGACACCTCCCTTCCAGTTAGTCGATGTTTAATTTCCTGGTTTGTGTGTTTGTTTGTTGCTTATCTTGGAACTTTGGAATCATTGTTGCTTGTGTGTATAGCCCAGTAGATGGGAGGATTGCCTCACTGAGTGTTTATCAAATACTCATGCATCTCAATTTGTGTTTGTGGTGCAGGTAAAGGCAAAGTGTGATCGTGGAATCAAGGCAATGAAGAGGAGGATGTTCTAGGGACTCGATTGGATGTTGTGTGGCATTGCTAGGTTGCTAGAGTTGGGTCATTAGAAACATTGCTAGGTTGCTGGTTCCTTGTTTCTTGTTGTTTGGATGATTGTTGTTGATGATTATGGTTATTGGATTTTATTGGAGTATTATTGGATATTATTTTGGTGTTGTTATTTCCGCTGACGGTTGTGATTGTGGTTAGGTGGCTAGTGGGTATGGGACCACTAGCTGTAGTTTATTTTATTATATTATATTATATTTATTACTTATTATTTAAAAAAAAAAGGTCGGTCGTTTCATATAGTGCGAGTTAAAATATCTCGGGACGGAGTTATATAGTGGGACGGGTTTTGTCGATATTTAAATAAATTTAAAATATCATTAATTTGGTGTTAAACGGGTAAAACATCATTTCATTATTTTGCTAACACTATCGGTATCCGAGAATAGACATATCTAATTAAATTGATTAATAAATATTATGTAAAAATAAATTATATTGCAGTATTATATTGTTTAAACTTTAAACCATAAAATTAACAATTATTATAAAATAATAACATATTTAACCAATAAATACAATTTATAATTTAAATGTTTTAGTTATAAATAATTTGTCCCGCGTTGTACCGCGGGTCCTAATCTAGTTCTAATTGTAAAATCTAAACACTAACCATCTTATTTGTAAACCCAAAGCAACATATAATTTTGTTTTAATTGTAAAATCTAAACCCTAACCATCTCATTTGTAAACCCAAACCGACATATAATTTCGTTCTAATTGTAAAATCTAAACCCTAACCATCTCATTTGTAAACCCAAACCGATATATAATTTCGTTCTAATTGTAAAATTTAAACTCTGACCATCTCATTTGTAAACCCAAACCGACATATAATTTTGTTCTAATTGTAAAATCTAAACCCTAACCACCTCATTTGTAAACCCAAACCGACATAATTTTGTTTTAATTGTAAAATCTAAACCCTAATTCTCATTTATAAACTCAAACCGATATATAACCTCGTTTAATTGTAAAATCTAAACCAAGTCAATATTTAACTTTCTTTAAATAAAAGTATACAGAATTTGTTTCTTTAATTTTTTTTGCTTTTTAATTTGATATATATAGACATTCCTCCATCACCTATATATAGACATTCCTCCATCACCTATCATATATAGACATTCCTCCATCACCTATATATAGACATTCCTCCATCACCTATTATATATATAGACATTCCTCCATCACCTATCATATATAGACATTCCTCCATCACCTATCATATATCAATTATCAAAGAAGAAACAACAATATCAATCTTACTTTGAATTTTATATCTGTTTGTAAAAGAAAAAATGGCAGGAAAAATGTGTATGATGGTGATGGTGATGGCATTGATATTGATGGGATGTCGTCTAACAGCATGCGATGGAATGGCTCCTAATGAAACAAAAAAAGACCAGTTGTCGAAGGTGTGTTACAAAGATTGCATGACCAAATGTGGCCAAGATAATTACCAGTGTCAGGACCTCTGTTTCGGCGTTTGTGATCCCAACCAACGCCCTCCTGCACCACCGTCTCTCAAGTAAGTTTTGCATATTCATTCCTCTTAAACTATTTGCTTCGTTAATATCTGATAAAACATATTGTTTTTTGATATATCATAATATGTATATGTGGTCTTAATTTGTGTTGATAGTTGATACAAAAGAAGGAGGCAATAATGACAAAAGAAGGAATGACTTGTTTGAAGACTTGCCTACTACCCTTTTTAAATTTTCATCCAAACTAGTCACTTCTATCATGATCTATAATTTTCATACTACATCCATGTATTGAGATTGTTATAATTAATCGAAGACTTATGATTGCGTTATACAAATATACATGGTTCTTGTGTTTGTCAAAAGTCAACTAAAACTTTTTTTGATCTTGATAACTATGGATGAATATAGTTTGAAAATAAGATCATACAAAGGTGATTGAAAAATAATATTTAATTTTAATAATAATAATATGATATCAAATAGTATTAGTTTTTCGATTTTGATTGGTTAACAATTTTTAAAAATTAATTTTAAGATTTTCGATCATTATTAAAGATTATTTTTTACGGTTTGGAAGCTTAGCCACCCAAATAGAATGTCTCCAGAGATATCTCAGATTAACCCATTGAGTGGTAAAAAAATAAAAATCTAATTAATTATATTGATTTTTTAATTACTATTGTACCCTAATAAATTAATTTATTCCAAAAAAACAGTAAATACCATTGACATTGTGATGCATTTTTAACAACTTTTATGTTAGTTTTTATAGAATAAATGTCATTTTTATGATATAAAACAAGCCTTTAGTATACACTTAACTATATCATACGAGTATGACATTAGAAAATAAAAAAAATAATTAGAATAAAATGAATACAAATTTATTTAAATGATGAAATAGATTTATTTTTTGTAATAGAATTGCCAAGGATTCGTTTTCGTCAATCTATATAACTAAAAGATTTTACTTGTTTAAAATTTCAATTTTTTTTTTTTATTGTCAACAAAAGATCAGCTCATATGAGCCAATTAGGTTGAAATTGTTTACAAACAAAATGATGCGGAGATGTACGCGTTTGACGTGCCAAAGAATCCGCTTTTACATTTGCATCTCGAGAAACATGAATCAAAGAAAAAGAAGAAAACTACTCCATGTCAATATTGATGTCGTCTAAGTATGTTGCGAACGCCGGCCAGTCGTCTAAGTATGTTGGAATAAATTGTTTCGCCTTTCATCCAAAAAAGTCAGGGATTTAAAGTTTTTATTAGTGTTTTTGACAGAAGTTTGACCCCCTAAAAAATGCTTAGGACATAAAAAATCAGATGTTTTTTTTTCTTGGACAATACTTGGGTTCACATTCATCTCCTTATAAAATATAGAAATAAAATCTGTATACATTATTATAAAATTAAAAACTTAAACCGTTCTTTTATAAACCCAAACCGATATATAATTTCATCTATACTAGTATTTTTGCAGCAGTTTTTGTTCAAAAATACTTTTTAGAAAGTTTTTACATTTAATGCATTGACTTTAATATTAGGTACCAAAAATTTCAAAATTAATTATAGGTAAGATTTAAAAAATTAAAGAAATTTTTCTACCTCATTCAAACATAAATTTATGATTCTCTTTCATATTTATTTGAATTTATATTTAATTTATCTTGAATTATTCTATAATGCATTTTGTTAATAAAAATTGTATTTTTTTACTGCATATGATGTAATACAAATTTTAAAAAACAGACATATATTAATCAATAGATGAATAAAAAAATATGGGTACAATATCCCACATCGCCTAAAAAATTGGGCAGTAGTTCAGAGTCATACTATAAAAGAGACTAAAATGATTCATAATAAAATTGAGTAGAAAGCGTGATTTATCAAACATGCAAACTTAAAAGCTTTTATTTGGTTTATTAAATATTTAAAACTTTTAAAAAGTTAAATATTATAAATATTTATGTTTTTAGAAATTTAAACTTTCTAAAATGTTAAAAATATTAATAATATTTAAACGTTTATGAAGTTTCAAATATTATAAATATTTAAACTTTATAAGAAGTTTAAATATTATAAATATTTCAACTTTTAAAAAAAGTTAGAAGACCTTTAAAATATTAATAATATATTTAAACTTTTACGAAACTTCAAATATGAGAAATACTCAACCATTTTAAGAATTCCAAGTATTATAAATATTTAAACTTCATATGAAGCGCCAATCTTAGAAAATGTAACAACCTTAATAAATAACATATCAACTCAATCTAATATTTATAATACAAAACAATAAATATTAAAAATTAAGATTATATAGTGCGAGTTAAAATATCTCGGGACGGAGTTATATAGTGGGACGGGTTTTGTCGATATTTAAATAAATTTAAAATATCATTAATTTGGTGTTAAACGGGTAAAACATCATTTCATTATTTTGCTAACACTATCGGTATCCGAGAATAGACATATCTAATTAAATTGATTAATAAATATTATGTAAAAAAAATTATATTGCAGTATTATGTTGTTTAAACTTTAAACCATAAAATTAACAATTATTATAAAATAATAACATATTTAACCAATAAATACAATTTATAATTTAAATGTTTTAGTTATAAATAATTTGTCCCGCGTTGTACCGCGGGTCCTAATCTAGTTCTAATTGTAAAATCTAAACACTAACCATCTTATTTGTAAACCCAAAGCAACATATAATTTTGTTTTAATTGTAAAATCTAAACCCTAACCATCTCATTTGTAAACCCAAACCGACATATAATTTCGTTCTAATTGTAAAATCTAAACCCTAACCATCTCATTTGTAAACCCAAACCGATATATAATTTCGTTCTAATTGTAAAATTTAAACTCTGACCATCTCATTTGTAAACCCAAACCGACATATAATTTTGTTCTAATTGTAAAATCTAAACCCTAACCACTTCATTTGTAAACCCAAACCGACATAATTTTGTTTTAATTGTAAAATCTAAACCCTAATTCTCATTTATAAACTCAAACCGATATATAACCTCGTTTAATTGTAAAATCTAAACCAAGTCAATATTTAACTTTCTTTAAATAAAAGTATACAGAATTTGTTTCTTTAATTTTTTTTGCTTTTTAATTTGATATATATAAACATTCCTCCATCACCTATATATATAGATTCCTCCATCACCTATCATATATAGACATTCCTCCATCACCTATATATAGACATTCCTCCATCACCTATCATATATATAGACATTCCTCCATCACCTATCATATATAGACATTCCTCCATCACCTATCATATATCAATTATCAAAGAAGAAACAACAATATCAATCTTACTTTGAATTTTATATCTGTTTGTAAAAGAAAAAAATGGCAGGAAAAATGTGTATGATGGTGATGGTGATGGCATTGATATTGATGGGATGTCGTCTAACAGCATGCGATGGAATGGCTCCTAATGAAACAAAAAAAGACCAGTTGTCGAAGGTGTGTTACAAAGATTGCATGACCAAATGTGGCCAAGATAATTACCAGTGTCAGGACCTCTGTTTCGGCGTTTGTGATCCCAACCAACGCCCTCCTGCACCATCGTCTCACAAGTAAGTTTTGCATATTCATTCCTCTTAAACTATTTGCTTCGTTAATATCTGATAAAACATATTGTTTTTGGTATATCATAATATGTATATGTGGTCTTAATTTGTGTTGATAGTTGATACAAAAGAAGGAGGCAATAATGACAAAAGAAGGAATGACTTGTTTGAAGACTTGCCTACTACCCTTTTTATATTTTCATCCAAACTAGTCACTTCTATCATGATCTATAATTTTCATACTACATCCATGTATTGAGATTGTTATAATTAATCGAAGACTTATGATTGCGTTATACAAATATACATGGTTCTTGTGTTTGTCAAAAGTCAACTAAAACGTTTTTTGATCTTGATAACTATGGATGAATATAGTTTGAAAATAAGATCATACAAAGGTGATTGAAAAATAATATTTAATTTTAATAATAATAATATGATATCAAATAGTATTAGTTTTTCGATTTTGATTGGTTAACAATTTTTAAAAATTAATTTTAAGATTTTCGATCATTATTAAAGATTATTTTTTACGGTTTGGAAGCTTAGCCACCCAAATAGAATGTCTCCAGAGATATCTCAGATTAACCCATTGAGTGGTAAAAAATAAAAATCTAATTAATTATATTGATTTTTTAATTACTATTGTACCCTAATAAATTAATTTATTCCAAAAAAACAGTAAATACCATTGACATTGTGATGCATTTTTAACAACTTTTATGTTAGTTTTTATAGAATAAATGTCATTTTTATGATATAAAACAAGCCTTTAGTATACACTTAACTATATCATACGAGTATGACATTAGAAAATAAAAAAAATAATTAGAATAAAATGAATACAAATTTATTTAAATGATGAAATAGATTTATTTTTTGTAATAGAATTGCCAAGGATTCGTTTTCGTCAATCTATATAACTAAAAGATTTTACTTGTTTAAAATTTCAATTTTTTTTTTTATTGTCAACAAAAGATCAGCTCATATGAGCCAATTAGGTTGAAATTGTTTACAAACAAAATGATGCGGAGATGTACGCGTTTGACGTGCCAAAGAATCCGCTTTTACATTTGCATCTCGAGAAACATGAATCAAAGAAAAAGAAGAAAACTACTCCATGTCAATATTGATGTCGTCTAAGTATGTTGCGAACGCCGGCCAGTCGTCTAAGTATGTTGGAATAAATTGTTTCGCCTTTCATCCAAAAAAGTCAGGGATTTAAAGTTTTTATTAGTGTTTTTGACAGAAGTTTGACCCCCTAAAAATGCTTAGGACATAAAAAATCAGATGTGTTTTTTTCTTGGACAATACTTGGGTTCACATTCACCTCCTTATAAAATATGGAAATAAAATCTGTATACATTATTATAAAATTAAAAACTTAAACCGTTCTTTTATAAACCCAAACCGATATATAATTTCATCTATACTAGTATTTTTGCAGCAGTTTTTGTTCAAAAATACTTTTTAGAAAGTTTTTACATTTAATGCATTGACTTTGATATTAGGTACCAAAAATTTCAAAATTAATTATAGGTAAGATTTAAAAAATTAAAGAAATTTTTCTACCTCATTCAAACATAAATTTATGATTCTCTTTCATTTTTATTTGAATTTATATTTAAATTATCTTGAATTATTCTATAATGCATTTTGTTAATAAAAATTGTAATTTTTTACTGCATATGATGTAATACAAATTTTAAAAAACAGACATATATTAATCAATAGATGAATAAAAAAATATGGGTACAATATCCCACATCGCCTAAAAATTGGGCAGTAGTTCAGAGTCATACTATAAAAGAGACTAAAATGATTCATAATAAAATTGAGTAGAAAGCGTGATTTATCAAACATTCAAACTTAAAAAGCTTTTATTTGGTTTATTAAATATTTAAAACTTTTAAAAGTTAAATATTATAAATATTTATGTTTTTAGAAATTTAAACTTTATAAAATGTTAAAAATATTAATAATATTTAAACGTTTATGAAGTTTCAAATATTATAAATATTTAAACTTTATAAGAAGTTTAAATATTATAAATATTTCAACTTTTAAAAAGTTAGAAGACCTTTAAAATATTAATAATATATTTAAACTTTTACGAAACTTCAAATATGAGAAATACTCAACCATTTTAAGAATTCCAAGTATTATAAATATTTAAACTTTATATGAAGCGCCAATCTTATAAAATGTAACAACCTTAATAAATAACATATCAACTCAATCTAATATTTATAATACAAAACAATAAATATTAAAAATTAAGATTATATAGTGCGAGTTAAAATATCTCGGGACGGAGTTATATAGTGGGACGGGTTTTGTCGATATTTAAATAAATTTAAAATATCATTAATTTGGTGTTAAACGGGTAAAACATCATTTCATTATTTTGCTAACACTATCGGTATCCGAGAATAGACATATCTAATTAAATTGATTAATAAATATTATGTAAAAAAATTATATTGCAGTATTATATTGTTTAAACTTTAAACCATAAAATTAACAATTATTATAAAATAATAACATATTTAACCAATAAATACAATTTATAATTTAAATGTTTTAGTTATAAATAATTTGTCCGCGTTGTACCGCGGGTCCTAATCTAGTTCTAATTGTAAAATCTAAACACTAACCATCTTATTTGTAAACCCAAAGCAACATCTAATTTTGTTTTAATTGTAAAATCTAAACCCTAACCATCTCATTTGTAAACCCAAACCGACATATAATTTCGTTCTAATTGTAAAATCTAAACCCTAACCATCTCATTTGTAAACCCAAACCGATATATAATTTCGTTCTAATTGTAAAATTTAAACTCTGACCATCTCATTTGTAAACCCAAACCGACATATAATTTTGTTCTAATTGTAAAATCTAAACCCTAACCACCTCATTTGTAAACCCAAACCGACATAATTTTGTTTTAATTGTAAAATCTAAACCCTAATTCTCATTTATAAACTCAAACCGATATATAACCTCGTTTAATTGTAAAATCTAAACCAAGTCAATATTTAACTTTCTTTAAATAAAAGTATACAGAATTTGTTTCTTTAATTTTTTTTGCTTTTTAATTTGATATATATAGACATTCCTCCATCACCTATATATATAGATTCCTCCATCACCTATCATATATAGACATTCCTCCATCACCTATATATAGACATTCCTCCATCACCTATCATATATATAGACATTCCTCCATCACCTATCATATAGACATTCCTCCATCACCTATCATATCAATTATCAAAGAAGAAACAACAATATCAATCTTACTTTGAATTTTATATCTGTTTGTAAAAGAAAAAATGGCAGGAAAAATGTGTATGATGGTGATGGTGATGGCATTGATATTGATGGGATGTCGTCTAACAGCATGCGATGGAATGGCTCCTAATGAAACAAAAAAAGACCAGTTGTCGAAGGTGTGTTACAAAGATTGCATGACCAAATGTGGCCAAGATAATTACCAGTGTCAGGCCTCTGTTTCGGCATTGTGGATCCCAACCAACGCCCTCCTGCACCACCGTCTCTCAAGTAAGTTTTGCATATTCATTCCTCTTAAACTATTTGCTTCATAATATCTGATAAAACATATTGTTTTTGATATATCATAATATGTATATGTGGTCTTAATTTGTGTTGATAGTTGATACAAAAGAAGGAGGCAATAATGACAAAAGAAGGAATGACTTGAAGACTTGCCTACTACCCTTTTTATATTTTCATCCAAACTAGTCACTTTTATCATGATCTATAATTTTCATACTACATCCATGTATTGAGATTGTTATAATTAATCGAAGACTTATGATTGCGTTATACAAATATACATGGTTCTTGTGTTTGTCAAAAGTCAACTAAAACGTTTTTGATCTTGATAACTATGGATGAATATAGTTTGAAAATAAGATCATACAAAGGTGATTGAAAAATAATATTTAATTTTAATAATAATAATATGATATCAAATAGATAGTTTTTCGATTTGATTGTTAACAATTTTAAAAAATTAATTTTAAGATTTTCGATCATTATTAAAGATTATTTTTTACGGTTTGGAAGCTTAGCCACCCAAATAGAATGTCTCCAGAGATATCTCAGATTAACCCATTGAGTGGTAAAAAAATAAAAATCTAATTAATTATATTGATTTTTTAATTACTATTGTACCCTAATAAATTAATTTATTCCAAAACAGTAAATACCATTGACATTGTGATGCATTTTTAACAACTTTTATGTTAGTTTTTATAGAATAAATGTCATTTTTATGATATAAAACAAGCCTTTAGTATACACTTAACTATATCATACGAGTATGACATTAGAAAAAAAAAAATAATTAGAATAAAATGAATACAAATTTATTTAAATGATGAAATAGATTTATTTTGTAATAGAATTGCCAGGATCGTTTTCTTCAATCTATATAACTAAAAGATTTTACTTGTTTAAAATTTCAATTTTTTTTTTTTTATTGTCAACAAAAGATCAGCTATATGAGCCAATTAGGTTGAAATTGTTTACAAACAAAATGATGCGAGATGTACGCGTTTGACGTGCCAAAGAACGCTTACATTTGCATTTCGAGAAACATGAATCAAAGAAAAGAAGAAAACTACTCCATGTCAATATTGATGTCGTCTAAGTATGTTGCGAACGCCGGCCAGTCGTCTACATGTTGGAATAAATTGTTTCGCCTTTCATCCAAAAAATTCAGGGATTTAAAGTTTTTATTAGTGTTTTGACAGAAGTTTGACCCCTAAAATGCTTAGGACATAAAATCAGATGTGTTTTTTTCTTGGACAATACTTGGGTTCACATTCCTTATAAAATATGGAAATAAAATCTGTATACATTATTATAAAATTAAAAACTTAAACCGTTCTTTATAAACCCAAACCGATATATAATTTCATCTATACTAGTATTTTTGCAGCTTTGTTCAAAAATACTTTTTAGAAAGTTTTTACATTTAATGCATTGACTTTAATATTAGGTACCAAAAATTTCAAAATTAATTATAGGTAAGATTTAAAATTAAAGAAATTTTCTACCTCATTCAACATAAATTTATGATTCTCTTTCATTTTTATTTGAATTTATATTTAAATTATCTTGAATTATTCTATAATGCATTTTGTTAATAAAAATTGTAATTTTTTACTGCATATGATGTAATATTTTAAAAAAACAGACATATATTAATCAATAGATGAATAAAAAACAGGCAATATCCCACATCGCCTAAAAATTGGGCAATAGTTCAGAGTCATACTATAAAAGAGACTAAAATGATTCATAATAAAATTGAGTAGAAAGCTGATTTATCAAACATTCAAACTTAAAAAGCTTTTATTTGGTTTATTAAATATTTAAAACTTTTTAAAAGTTAAATATTATAAAATATTTATGTTTTTAGAAATTTAAACTTTATAAAATGTTAAAAATATTAATAATATTTTAAACGTTTATGAAGTTTCAAATATTATAAATATTTAAACTTTATAAGAAGTTTAAATATTATATATATTTCAATTAAAAAAGTTAGAAGACCTTTAAAATATTAATAATATATTTAAACTTTTTTTAAAACTTCAAATATAAGAAATACTCAACCATTTTAAGAATTCCAAGTATTATAAATATTTAAACTTTATATGAAGCGCCAATCTTATAAAAATGTAACAACCTTAATAAATAACATATCAACTCAATCTAATATTTATAATATAAAACAATAAATATTAAAAATTAAGATTATATAGTGCGAGTTAAAATATCTCGGGACGGAGTTATATAGTGGACGGGGTTTTGCCGATATTTAAATAAATTTAAAATATCATTAATTTGGTGTTAAACGGTAAAACATCATTTCATTATTTTGCTAACACTATCGGTATCCGAGAATAGACATATCTAATTAAATTGATTAATAAATATTATGTAAAATAAATTATATTACAGTATTATATTGTTTAAACTTTAAACTATAAAATTAACAATTATTATAAAATAATAAATATTTAACCAATAAATACAATTTATAATTTAAATGTTTTAGTTATAATAATTTTGTCCCGTTGTACCGCGGGTCCTAATCTAGTTCTAATTGTAAAATCTAAACACTAACCATCTTATTTGTAAACCCAAAGAAACATCTAATTTTGTTTTAATTGTAAAATCTAAACCCTAACCATCTCATTTGTAAACCCAAACCGACATATAATTTCGTTCTAATTGTAAAATCTAAACCCTAACCATCTCATTTGTAAACCCAAACCGATATATAATTTCGTTCTAATTGTAAAATTTAAACTCTGACCATCTGAAACAACCCTTCCCGTTTTTTTTTTTTTTTTTTATATACTTAAATTTACTAGTGGTCCCATACCCACTAACAACCTAACAGCAATAAATAACAGCGGATAACCAATAAAACAAATTCCATTAAACCAAAGAATTCCAACAATAAACCAATAATCAATAACTTGAACCAAATAAAGAAATAACCATCAACTAACATCCTACAATGTTCCATTGACTTAATCTAAAACTAACAATAGCTAGACCACAATCAATCAAGCCTCTAGAACATCCTCCTCCTCATCGCCGATTCCACGATCACACTTTTCCTTTACCTGCACACCACAAACAACATTGAGATGCGTAAGTATTATCACAATACTTAGTGAGGCCATCCTCCCATCTACTGGGTTATACACACAAGCAGATGAGACCTCAAGTTCAAGCAAAACAAACAACAACACACAATAATACATCAAACCAGGAAAACAAGTCTCGGATACGACTAGTGTCGACCGATGCCAAACGGTGTCGATCGATGCTACATCCAAAGGTGTCGACTGACAATGCTCAAACGGTGTCGACGATGCCATATCTGCGTACGCGATCTGCGCGAACACGAACGACGAACCCCGAATCCAAACAATCTCGAATCCATTCCAAACTCACCAAATACCTCAGAAATCACTGGAACACAAAAGCAACGAACCCAACAAAACAACACAAACAACAAGAAATCACACAAAACAAGAGGGATCTCATGCTTAGATCAACCATGGTCAAGCACTCACCTTTTCTCAAGAAGATTCTGAGCAAAGAACGAATTCAACACTCCTAGCACCCTTCCAACACGCTCCCAGCCTTGGATCTTCAATCCCACAGCAAGATCTCACCAAAATGCCTTGAAATCTCACAAACTCTCTCAAGAACTCAGGAACTCTTTTCTCTCTGTTTTTCTTTGAAAACGGCGACACCACAAAAAAACACGACCAGGTCGTTCCCTTCCTTAAAACACGAATTAGGATTTCCCTAAACCAAACCAATTCGGCAATTAAATCAAACCGGTCGAACCCAAAATTAGTGGTGTCGATCGATGCCACTAGGGTGTCGATCGACACTCCTTCCAAATCCAATCTGGTTCGCGGATGTTACAATTCTCCCCACCAATATGGATTCGTCCCCGAATCCCGCAATACCGTCCATCTGCCAAGGACTCCGTGCCACCGTCATCACGGCCCGCACGTCCCCACCGACTAAACACCATCAGTCAAGGTTTCGTGCCACTGCCGCAACAGCCCGCACACCTCCGACTGACCCTCGAGGTCTCCTCTAGCCAATATACTCGCATCATAACACTATTTGCTCACAACTCAGTGCTTCCCGTCCGTGGTCGCAACCAACGAATCATGCCGGCTCGCTATCAGGCCAACCGCCTTAAGCTACGGCATCCGGAAGTCACTCACACCACTCCCCGCCTCGGGTCGCAACCCTCGAGACATACCGGCTCACTGCCGAGCCTCGGCTCACAGCTACGGTATCCAGGAGCTTCACATATCCCGCCTCGGGTCGTCACCCTCAAGCGCGTCTCGGATCGTCATCCGCAACATACCACTCCCACTGGCCACAAAGTCCATCGAGCTATCGGTATCACGTGAGTTGGGCACACGGCCTTGAGCAAAACAAATACTGATGCCAACGAGTATCTCCCGGCTAGATCTACCTCAACATTTCCACAAAACTTTCCTTTCTAGAAAACTTTCTAATTCTGAAACTTTCCTTTTGTGGAAACTTTCTATTTATGGAAACTTCCAAAAATAGAAACCCGAGCTATTTCTCTTTTCCCATGACATTACCAGTCAAACATAAGAAAATACTCATCTTATTAATCTCAAAATGTCATAATCTTTACAATCTCAACGAAAATACATCAGAAAACAAAAATACAATAACCGGAGCCATCAACCCGCATCCCGAGCACCACCTCATCTTGATACTTAGTCGCACAACCAACCACCCCTAAGCGACCAAATATCAGAGAGATGGGCTGGAATACTCCGTACCCGCTCCAGCCACGGACTACAACTCGGACCCGGCTAGACAAGCCAAGCGGTCTGCTTCTCAAACCACTTCTTAAACCTTGCCTTCATCCTCGCCTGCTCCCAAGTCTGCTCCTCTACTCCGTCACAGTCCCACAGACTCTCATCAAAGGAATCTTCTTCTTCCGAAGTTCCTTGACTCTCCTCTCGAGCACCCTCAATGGTCTCGCCTCCAAAGTCATGTTAGGCTGAAGATCCTCAGAATCTTAGCCAACAACTGATCACCCTCGTGAAGACACTTCGCATCGACACATGAAATACCTTGTGGAACGCACGCATAACCTCAGGCAACTCCAGCCTATATGCCACTGGTCCCACCCGCTCAACCACTCTGAACGGACCCATGTACCTCGGACTCAACTTAGTCTCTGTCAATGACCTGTTCGGACCCCGCAACATGGCCATCTTGAGGTACACTCTATCACCAACCTGAAACTCAAGATCCTTTCTCCTCCTATCAGCATAACTCTTTCGCCGATCCCGAGCCTCCTTCATGTTCAGCCTCAAAACCCGGATCTTCTCCGAGGTCTCCTGAACAAAATCTGCACCAAATATGCTCCTCTCCCCCACCTGAGTCCAACATAATGGGTGTACGACACGGCCTCCCATACAAAGCCTCATAAGGAGCCATCCCAATACTAGCCTGGTAGCTGTTGTTATAAGCAAACTCCACCAAGCTCAAGTGATCTGCCCAATGACCACCCCAATCCAGCACACACATCCTCAACAAATCCTCCAAAATCTGGATCGTCCTCTGACTGACCGTCCGTCCGAGGATGATAGGCTGTACTCATATGCACCTTCGTGCCCATCTCTGCCTGAAATGCCCTCCCGAACACCGAAGTGAACTTGGAATCTCTATCGCAGACAAATACTAGCAGGCACACCATGCAATCTGACTATCTCCTCACATACTTCTTGGCCAAAACCGCTGCTCCATCAGTTTTCTTGATGGCCAGAAAATGTGCAGACTTAGTCAAACGGTCCACAATGACCCAAATAGCATCAAACGTCCTCGACACAGGCAAACCTACCACGAAGTCCATCGTGATCAAATCCCACTTCCACTCTGGAATAGGCAAACTCTGCAATAAACCACCAGGAACCTGATGCTCTCCTTCACCAGCTGGCAAGTATCACACTTCGCCACCCAGTCCGCTACGTCCTTCTTCATCCCGACCCAGTGATAATACCGCTGAGGTCACGGTACATCTTGGTCGCCCTGGATGAATAGAGAACTTGCTCGAATGAGCCTCTCAGATCCTGCCTCAAATCCTCACCCTTGGGCACACAAATCCGACCATGCACAAGGATAGTACCATTAGCAGAAACCTGATACTTGCACCCGCAGCCTTAGAGGCATTCATCAGCCCCTCATCGCTCCCGAGCTAACCTCACTCGCTCAACAAATCCGCTCTATCAGCTGCCTCCAAACCCAAAGGTTCCTGTGAGATAGCACACAAACTCAATGCACTAATCTCACCTACCAATGTCTCCATATCCTGCTCCTGAGCCGAAGCCACCCTCTTCCGACTCAAGGCATCTGCAACCAAATTAGCTTTACCAGGATGGTAAGCTATATCCGATCATAATCTGCTACTAACTCCATCCAACGCCTCTGCCTCAAATTCAGCTCAGGGAGTAAAATGTACTTCAGACTCTTGTGATCTGTAAACACCTGCACCTTCCCACCATACAGATAGGATCTCCAAATCTTAAGAGCAAAGATCACTGCTGCCATCTCCAAATCATGAGTAGGATAATTAGCTTCATGCTTCCGCAACTGCCGCAAGCATAAGCTATAACCTTCCCTGCTGCATAAGTACACAACCCAACCCCACTCTAAGATCTGTATACACAACATAAGGCTCGTCCTGCTCAGGCAGTGCTAACACCGCGTGGTAGTCAACATCTGCTTGAGACTTGCAAAACTTGCCTCACACTCTGGTGACCACACAAATGGGACATCCTTCCCTGTAAGCTTAGTCATCGGCTGTGCCATACTCGCAAACCCCGAACAAACCTCCTGTAGTAACTCAACCCCAGAAACTCCGAATCTCAGTGGCACTCTGCGCCTCGGCCACTCCCCGATGGACTGAATCTTCTCTGGATCCACTGAAACTCCCTCTGCGAAACAATATGACCAAGAACCCCATCTCACGCTGCCGAAACTGCACTTGCTCAGCTTAGCAAACAACTTCTGCTCCCAGCCTCCAACACTGCTCGATGTACTGCATGCTCCTCGTGACTCTTAGAATATACCAGGATGTCGTCGATGAAAATGATGACTGACACGTCCAGAAACTCCTGGAACACGCTGTTCATCAATCTCATAAACGCAGCTGGCGCGTTTGTCAACCCAAACGGCACCACAAACTCGTAGTGTCCATATCTCGTCCTGAAGGCTGTCTTCCTCACATCTGCCTCATGAATAGGAATCTGATGATATCCTGATGCCAAATCGATCTTGGAGAACCAAGTAGCACCCTCAACTGATCCAACAACTCATCAATCCTCGGAGAGGGTACTTGTTCTTCACAGTAACTCGGTTCAAACCCCGATAGTCAATACACAACCGAAAACTCCCATCCTTCTTCTTAACAAACAACACCGAGCTCCCCACGGTGAACAACTAGGACGGATAAAACCCTTGCCCAACAAATCCTCCAGCTGCTTCTTCAGCTCTGCCATCTCTGCTGGAGCCATCCTGTAAGGAGCCTTGGATAACGGCATCGTCCCCGGTTCCAGCTCAATAGTAAAAGGATCCGACCGAGATGGTGGTAATCCCCGCAATGACTGGAACACATCCTCAAAGTCCTCCACAACCGGAATACCGCTAACCGTAGACTTCACTGACTCTGGCATAGATATAGTAACCAGATAAGCCTCACGGCCCTCTCGATCATCTTCCCTGCCTGAACGGCTGAGATCACGAGACTCCCGAAGTCGGTCTAATACCCTGAAAACCAACTTCCCTCCTGACGCTCAAACTCCACTCTACCCCGATAGCAATCCAAATGCACCTTGTACCGATGCAACCAATCCATACCAAGAATGACATCATATAACTCCACTGGACTGATAAGCAAATCCGCTGGCCACGACTCCCCGCGATCTGAATATCAACCTCCAGCTCGTCCAATAACCCTCAGGAACTTGCCTCCCGCAACTCTGACAACTCCTGAACGCTCCAGAATCCCCTCTGATCCCCGCACTCTGCACACTGAGTAATGAAGCTATGAGAAGCTCCAGAATCAAACATAACATGGGACTTAAACCCGCCCACCAACAAGGTCCCTACACAAACCCTATGTTGAGAACCTAACACTTGACCACAAGCAAAAACAAATATAATCTGAACTATTGAATTAACCAAGTTCGAATCTCAGAAGTTATACCCGTGATCGCTCCTGCACTAGTGCCACCGGCCTCCTGAGTCGAAGTACACCTGAGACGTCGGCTCGATCCAACCCACCGGCTGCACACCGTGCTGCACAACCTGCTGCATCCCTGGCTGAGCTCCAGCCTGCAACACTGCTACTGCCCTCGCTGCAACTTGGGACAACGAGGCTTGATATGCCCCGTCTCTCTGCAGTAGTAACACACTCGAGTATCTGCCCGCGGCTCCGTCACCGCCGCTGCTCTGTCACTACCCGCTGCTCACCTCTCTCGTGGACAGCTAGTCACCTTGTGGTCTCGCTACCACACCCAAAGCATCTCGCACCCCCATGCCTCGATTCGCATGACATCAAACTTCCGCTTCTGCCTTGCGCAGGCTTGCCGCCCTAGGAACAGAAGACGGCTGAGACTGCTGTGGCTGCACTGAAGAACTGACCACAACCACCTGTGACCTCAAGTCATCCTCTATCCCAGCTGCAACCTCAACCAACTCTGCTCGTAGCATAGCTCCTCACTCTGCACCGAGTCCTCAAATCATCCCGCAGAGCCAACAAACCTCCGCACCTGAGCCGACTCTGGCTCCCATGCCCTGCCTGCATACCCCACAAGCCGACTGAACTCTGCATCCAGCTCCCGCACTGTACGGTCCCCTGAGTCAACCCCAAGAACCGTGCCTCCATGCGATCAAGAGCCTCCCGAGGAAAATACTTGTTAAACTCCCTCACAAAATCTCCCCAAGTCATACCCTGCTGCACCTCCGTGCTGTCACCGACTCCACCACACACGTGCATCTCCTGACAAGTAAAACACTGCCAGATCCACTGTACGGTCGGGACACTAAGCGAAAGGAAAATATCCTCCATCCGCTCTCCACTCATCCGCTACACTCGGATCGGTACTCCCCGAGAAATACCCTGCTCCCACATGCCGCAGCTGCTCCATCATCCGCACATACTGTGCATCCACTACCTCGGTCCCCGGCTGCACACCTGCCTGCAAACCCGCTGCAGGCTGCACCATGGAACCTGTCCACCACCCACTGGCGGCACTACTGGATCCTGCCCACCAACCACCGGCGGCACCATCGGATCCTGCCCACCAACCACTGGCGGCACAGCTGCTGGAAGTCGCTGCAAAGCCTGAGCCACCTGAGCTAGCAAGTCAATCAAGACATCCGCCCGGAGCACCTCCTGCTGCAACCCACACCGGGCAACACCGTGACCAACACCGTCACCCAAACCAGCCTGGTCTCCAGACACTATGGATCAGCCTGTGACTCCGCTACCTCCTCACTGGCCATGCTCTGTCTCACTCTCACTGGCCACAGGAACCTGACCTCGTCCCCGACCACGACCACGCCCGCGACCAGCAGCAACCCCACCTCTAACCATCTGTATCTCAAGAACAGGCTAAGCAAACAATAACTCTATTACACAAAAACACAACTTACCGTGGAATCACAAAACAGGCTCGAAGAGGATGTTCTAGGACTTCATGCCACACACAATTGCCATTCACACAATCAATTATAGCATGTAATCCTAAACATCAACAGCAAAAGCACAATGAACCCTAGACCTAGAACCGTTAGGGCTCTGATACCAAAATGAAACAACCCTTCCCGTTTTTTTTTTTTTTTTTATATACTTAAATTTACTAGTGGTCCCATACCCACTAACAACCTAACAGCAATAAATAACAGCGGATAACCAATAAAACAAATTCCATTAAACCAAAAGAATTCCAACAATCAAAACCAATAATCAATAACTTGAACCAAATAAAGAAATAGCCATCAACTAACATCCTACAATGTTCCATTGACTTAATCTAGCAACCTAACAATAGCTAGACCACAATCAATCAAGCCTCTACATCCTCCTCATCGCCTTTGATTCCACGATCACACTTTTCCTTTACCTGCACACCACAAACAACAATTGAGATGCGTAAGTATTATCACAAATACTTAGTGAGGCCATCCTCCCATCTACTGGGTTATACACACAAGCAGATGAGACCCTCAAGTTCAAGCAAAAAAACAACACACAATAATACATCAAACCAGGAAAACAAGTCTCGGATACGACTAGTGTCGACCGATTCCAAACGGTGTCGATCGATGCTACATCCAAAGGTGTCGACCGATGCTCAAACGGTGTCGATCGATGCCATATCTGCAGACGCGAACTGCGCGAACACGAACGACGAATCCCGAATCCAAACAATCTCGAATCCATTCCAAACTCACCCAAATACCTCACAAATCACTGGGAAACATAAAAGCAACGAACCCAAGCAACAAAACAACACAAACAACAAGAAATCACACAAAACAAGAGGGATCTCATGCTTAGATCAACCATGGTCAAGCACTCACCTTTTCTCAAGAAGATTCTGACCACAAGAACGAATTCAACACTCCTAGCACCCTCCCAACACGCTCCTAGCCTTGGATCTTCAATCCCACAGCAAGATCTCACCAAAATACGCCTTGAAATCTCACAAACTCTCTCAAGAACTTAGGAACTGTTTTCTCTTGTTTTTCTTGAAAACGGCGATTATTTAAAAAAACACGACCCTAGGTCGTTCCCTTCCCTAAAACTCGAATTAGGGATTTCCCTAAACCAAACCGAACCAATTCGGCAATTAAATCAAACCGGTCGAACCCAGAAATTAGTGGTGTCGATCGATGCCACTAGGGTGTCGATCGACACTCCTTCCAAATTCCCAAATTCTGGTTCGCGGATGTTACACCATCTCATTTGTAAACCCAAACCGACATATAATTTTGTTCTAATTGTAAAATCTAAACCCTAACCACCTCATTTGTAAACCCAAACCGACATAATTTTGTTTTAATTGTAAAATCTAAACCCTAATTCTCATTTATAAAATCAAACCGATATATAACCTCGTTTAATTGTAAAATCTAAACCAAGTCAATATTTAACTTTCCTTAAATAAAAGTATACAGAATTTGTTTCTTTAATTTTTTGCTTTTTAATTTGATATATATAGACATTCCTCCATCACCTATATATAGACATTCCTCCATCACCTATCATATATAGACATTCTTCCATCACCTATCATATATAGACATTCCTCCATCACCTATCATATATAGACATTCCTCCATCACCTATCATATATAGACATTCCTCCATCACCTATCATATATAGACATTCCTCCATCACCTATCATATATCAATTATCAAAGAAGAAACAACAATATCAATCTTACTTTTAATTTTATATCTATTTGTAAAAGAAAAAAATGGCAGGAAAATGTGTATGATGGTGATGGTGATGGCATTGATATTGATGGGATGTCGTCTAACAGCATGCGATGGAATGGCTCCTAATGAAACAAAAAAAGACCAGTTGTCGAAGGTGTGTTACAAAGATTGCATGACCAAATGTGGCCAAGATAATTACCAGTGTCGGACTCTGTTTCGGCGTTTGGATCCCAACCAACGCCCTCCTGCACCACCGTCTCTCAAGTAAGTTTTGCATATTCATTCCTCTTAAACTATTTGCTTCATTAATATCTGATAAAACATATTATTTTGATATATCATAATATGTATATGTGGTCTTAATTTGTGTTGATAGTTGATACAAAAGAAGGAGGCAATAATGACAAAAGAAGGAATGACTTGTTTGAAGACTTGCCTACTACCCTTTTTATATTTTCATCCAAACTAGTCACTTCTATCATGATCTATAATTTTCATACTACATCCATGTATTGAGATTGTTATAATTAATCGAAGACTTATGATTGCGTTATACAAATATACATGGTTCGTGTTTGTCAAAAGTCAACTAAAACGTTTTTGATCTTGATAACTATGGATGAATATAGTTTGAAAATAAGATCATACAAAGGTGATTGAAAAAAATATTTAATTTTAATAATAATATGATATCAAATAGTATTAGTTTTTCGATTTTGATTGGTTAACAATTTTTAAAAATTAATTTTAAGATTTTCGATCATTATTAAAGATTATTTTTTACGGTTTGGAAGCTTAGCCACCCAAATAGAATGTCTCCAGAGATATCTCAGATTAACCCATTGAGTGGTAAAAAAATAAAAATCTAATTAATTATATTGATTTTTTAATTACTATTGTACCAAAAATTAATTTATTCCAAAAAAACAGTAAATACCATTGACATTGTGATGCATTTTTAACAACTTTTATGTTAGTTTTTATAGAATAAATGTCATTTTTATGATATAAAACAAGCCTTTAGTATACATTAACTATATCATACGAGTATGACATTAGAAAAATAAAAAATAATTAGAATAAAATGAATACAAATTTATTTAAATGATGAAATAGATTTATTTTTTGTAATAGAATTGCCAAGGATTCGTTTTCTTCAATCTATAACTAAAAGATTTTACTTGTTTAAAATTTCAATTTTTTTTTTTTTTTTATCATTAACAAAAGATCAGCTCATATGAGCCAATTAGGTTGAAATTGTTTACAAACAAAATGATGCGGAGATGTACGCGTTGACGCCAAAGAATCCGCTTTTACATTTGCATTTCGAGAAACATGAATCAAAGAAAAGAAGAAAACTACTCCATGTCAATATTGATGTCGTCTAAGTATGTTGCGAACGCCGGCCAGTTGTCTAAGTATGTTGGAATAAATTGTTTCGCCTTTCATCCAAAAAGTCAGGGATTTAAAGTTTTTATTAGTGTTTTTGACAGAAGTTTGACCCTAAAAATGCTTAGGACATAAAAATCAGATGTGTTTTTTCGACAATACTTGGGTTCACATTCACCTCCTTATAAAATATAAAATAAGATCTGTATACATTATTATAAAATTTTAAACTTAAACCGTTCTTTTATAAACCCAAACCGATATATAATTTCATCTATACTAGTATTTTTGCAGCAGTTTTGTTCAAAAATACTTTTAAGATGTTTTTACATTTAATGCATTGACTTTAATATTACGTACCAAAAATTTCAAAATTAATTATAGGTAAGATTTAAAAAATTAAAGAAATTTTTCTACCTCATTCAAACATAAATTTATGATTCTCTTTCATTTTGATTTGAATTTATATTTAAATTATCTTGAATTATTCTATAATGCATTTTGTTAATAAAAATTGTAATTTTTTACTGCATATGATGTAATACAAATTTTAAAAAACAGACATATATTAATCAATAGATGAATAAAAAAAATGTGGGTACAATATCCCACATCGCCTAAAAAATTGGGCAATAGTTCAGAGTCATACTATAAAAGAGACTAAAATGATTCATAATAAAATTGAGTAGAAAGCGTGATTTATCAAACATTCAAACTTAAAAGTTTATTTGGTTTATTAAATATTTAAAACTTTTAAAAATTTAAATATTATAAATATTTATGTTTTTAGAAATTTAAACTTTATAAAATGTTAAAAATATTAATAATATTTAAACATTTATGAAGTTTCAAATATTATAAATATTTAAACTTTATAGTGCGAGTTAAGAATATTTCAACTTTTAAAGTTAGAAGACCTTTAAAATATTAATAATATATTTAAACTTTTACGAAACTTCAAATATGAGAAATACTCAACCATTTTAAGAATTCCAAGTATTATAAATATTTAAACTTTATATGAAGCGCCAATCTTATAAAATGTAACAACCTTAATAAATAACATATCAACTCAATCTAATATTTATAATAAAACAATAAATATTAAAAATTAAGATTATAGTGTGTAACATCCGCGAACCAAAATATGCGTTTTATAGGGTGTCGATCGATACCCTTGTAGCATCGATCGACACCACTTATTTTGGGTTCGTCGGGTTTGTTTCATCGTCGATTTGGACCGGTTGGTTTAGGAAACCATTGAATCGGTCTTAAAAGGGAGAAAACGACCTAGGGTCGTTTTGTTGTTGTGTCGCCGTTTCAGAGAATTAAAGAGAGAAAATTGTTCTGAGGTTCTAGAGAGAGTTTGTGAGATTTCAAGGCGTTTTTGGTGAGATCTTGCTGTGGGATTGAAGATCCAAGGCTAGGAACGTGTTGAAGGTTGCTAGGAGTGTTGGAATCGCTCTGGTCTAAATCTTCCTCTCAAGAGGTGAGTGCATGACCATGGCTTATCTAAGCCTTTGATTCCTTTGTTCTTGCTTGTTCTTGCTTGTTTGTGTGTTTTTCTTGCTTGGGAGTGATTGATACAGGCCCTACGGAGGTATAAGGCTTGGGTCAGAGTATTGGGCTATTTGGAGGAGTTTTAAGTAGATTCGACTCGTCTCTCGTGCGGATCGCAGTTGCGCAGGGAGTGTTTATCATACCACTTGGTGTCGGTCGCACAAATTGTAAATAATAGCATCGATCGACACTGTGGGGTAGTGTCGCTCGACACCACTGAGCCAGTGTCGACGACACTAGGCTGGTGTCATCGACACCTCCCTTCCAGTTAGTCATGTTTAATTTCAGGTGTTTGTTTGTTGCTTATCTTGGAACTTTGGAATCATTGTTGCTTGTGTGTATAGCCCAGTAGATGGAGGATTGCCTCACTGAGTGTTTATCAAATACTCATGCATCTCAATTTGTGTTTGTGGTGCAGGTAAAGGCAAAGTGTGATCGTGGAATCAAGGCAAATGAAGAGGAGGATGTTCTAGGGACTCGATTGATGTTGTCTGGCATTGCTAAAGTTGCTAGAGTTGGGTCATTAGAAACATTGCTAGGTTGCTGGTTCCTTGTTTTTTGTTGTTTTGATGATTGTTGTTGATGATTATGGTTATTGGATTTTATTGGAGTATTATTGGATATTATTTGGTGTTGTTATTTCCGCTGACGGTTGTGATTGTTAGTGGCTAGTGGGTATGGGACCACTAGCTGTAGTTTATTTTATTATATTATATTATATTTATTACTTATTATTTAAAAAAAAAGGTCGTTTCATTTTTGTATCGAGTCTCTTACGGTTCTAGGTCGGGTTCACTAGGTTTCTGTTGTAGATGTTTGGGATTGCATGTCTTGATTGATTATGAGTTAGTCCATTGTGTGTGGCATGGAGTCTAGTAACATCCTCTTCGAGCCGAGTGTGATTCCACGGTGAGTTTATGTTTCTGTGTTATAATAGAAATTGTTTGCTTAGCCTTCTGTTCATGGTGGTGTGCAGATGGTTAGTGTAACATCCGTGAACCAAAATCCCGGTTTAGGATCTGCATCGGTCGATGCAATTTCTGCATCGGTCGGCTGTCTAATTCCTGCGTTTTGACTTAAGTCAAACGCTGCGTTTTGGGGAGAAGAGAAAGGGAAAATTCCTGTTTCTTTTGGTCTCATTCGCGAGTTGGCCGATTTTTAGAGAGAAAAGAAAAGAGAGAAAAGTTCTTGAGATTCTTGGAGTTTTGGTGCTTTCCGAGGAGATCTATAGCTGGGATTGCTGTAGGAGCTTCTAGGAAACGTTTTCTTGCTTTTGTGTTGTTCAGATTCGTCTTGGCACAGGTAAGTGCAGGACCATGGCTTATCTAAGCTAGAGAATTCAGTGATTTGCTTGTTGCTTGTTGTTAGACGTATTAGATTGTTGTTATGGACGTTAGGAAGCTTTTTGTGGCTTGGGATTGAGTTTCTGTGGTGGTAGGAACGAGATCCGGCGAAACTTCGGAGAAATCACGGTGCTCGACGTTGCGTCGATCGATGCATAGCTTGCATCGGTCGATGCAAGTGCAGCGGCGCGATGAACTTTAGGGTTTCGGTGCGTCGAGCATGCGTCGGTCGATGCAGACTGGGTATCGGTCGATGCAGTTAACTTGCATCGATCGATGCAGCTTCTGTATCGATCGATGCTTCTCCTGTTGGCATCGATCGATGCAGTTGTGGCATCGGTCGATGCTACGTCCTGTTTTGTTATTTTTTGTTGATTGTTGTGTGAAGATTACTGATACTCTATTGCTTGTGTGTATAGCCCAAGATGGGAGGATTGCCTTACTGAGTGTTTGTAAAATACTCATGCATTGCAATATCTGTTTGTGGTGCAGGTAAAAGGCAAAGTGTGTGGATCCAGGCAGTGAAGAGGAGGATGTTCGGGGACTCGGTTGGTTGTTAATCTGGCAAAGGTTGCTAGAGTTGAGTCTTAGAGCATTGTTTAGGATTGCTGGTTATTTGGTTTATGATGTTTGGATTATTATTTATTGATATTGGTATTATTATTTCCGCTGTTGGTTGTTTTGTGGTTAGGTGACTAGTGGGTATGGGACCACTAGTTGTAGTTTATTTATCATATTATATTTATATTTATTTAAAAAAAAAGGTCGGTCGTTTCATTTTGGTATCGAGCCCTTACGGTTCTAGGTTTGGGTTCACTAGGCTTTGTGCTGTATGTTTGGGATTGCATGTCTTGATTGATTATGTGAGTTAGTCAATTGTGTGTGGCATGGAGTCCTAGAACATCCTCTTCGAGCCTATTGGTGATTCCACGGTGAGTTTCTATTTCGTGTTAAATAGTAATTGTTTGCTTAGCCTTCTGTTCATGGTGCAGATGGTTGAGAGGATGCTGCTGGTCGAGGTCGTGGACGCGGTCGTGGTCGCGGTCGTGGTCGTGGTCGTGGTAGGGGAGAGCCCCAGTGGTTAGTGAGACCGAGGACCAGAGTGTGACAGCTGAGGGTGTTGGCGAGTCGCAGGGTGTACCGGGGATTCAGTGAGTGTGGCCGGAGGGGGCGGTGTAGATGCTCCAGTGGTCGGTGATGCTAGGGTCCCGGGTGTGGGAGCCCCAGCGGTGGAGTCCCTGGTGTTGACATTGCGGCTTTGCTAGCACAGGTGTTGGAGCGGTTACCACCCGTGGTACCGGCTCAGGCTCGGGTAGCGCCACCAGTGGTGGCGGAGGAGCGGCAGCCAGTGGCTGCAGATGTGGGGTTCATGCTCGTTACTCAACATGTTGTTGAGAGATGGGCAAGTTGCGTACGAGCAGTTCTCGGAGGTGTAGATCCTACTGCTGCGGATGCGTGGAGGACGAGAGTGGAACGTAACTCCACACTCTGAGATGTCCCGAGGAGTTGTGGACATAGGGTCTACTTTTGAGTGGAGATGCTGAGTTGTGGTGGAGGTCTGTGGCTGCTAGGAGGGTGCAGGGGAGATGACTTGGGCTGACTTCGTTTTGGAGTTCAACCGCAAGTATTTTCCTAGAGAGGCATTGGATCGCTTGGAGGTGCAGTTCCTTCAGTTGTCTCAGGGGACACGGTCAGTGGAGCTGGACTTGGAGTTCAGTCGACTCTATGTTATGTATGGGGCGGAGTATGGAGTCTGAGGAGGCTCAGATCAGGAGGTTTTTGAGGGCTCTACGTGATGATTTGAGAGTCCACTGCAGGGCGGAGTTATGCACGCGTGCTGAGCTGGTTGAGACAGCAGCAGAGATTGAGGAGGATATCCCGGCACAGTCAGTCTCGGTTACTCCAGCAGTTCAGCCTAGTAAGGCTCAGCAGCAGGTGGTTCTAGCAGGGGCGGTAGGCATGCCCAGGGAACCAAGAGGAAGTGGGAGGCTACGCAGAAGCCGAGTGGTGCTGGTTGCTTCAGCTGTGGGAGCAGGGATCACAAGATTGCTACTTGTCCCAAGAAGAGTGTTCCGGCGGCAGGCCCGGGTTTGTTATCACTGTAGGGAGACAGGGCACATCAGGCCTTTTTGTCCCAAGTTGCAGCCGGCAGCAGTGGCAGCGTTGCAGCAGGTGCAGCCTGGAGGGCAGCAGGTGGCACGGATGGAGCAGGCGCCATGGGTTTACACGACAGCAGAGACTGGTGGAACCAGTGCCGGGCGATCACAGGTATAATTTCGATACTTTAACTTTGTGAATTTATAGTAGGTTCAGATTTTCTGTTTCCTGTGGAAAAGTGTTAGGTTCTCAACACATGAGGTTTGTGTAGGGACCTTGTTGGTGGGCGGGTTTAAGTCCCACGTTATGTTTGATTCTGGAGCTTCTCAGCTTCATTACCCGGAGTGTGCAGAGTGTGCGGGAATCGGGGGATCCCGGGAGCGTACAGAGTTGTTAGAGTTGCTGGAGGCAAGTTCCCGAGAGTTATTGGACGAGCTGGAGGGTTGATATTCAGATCGCAGGAGAGTCATGGCCAGCGGATTTGCTTATCAGTCCAGTGGAGTTGTATGATGTCATTCCGGATGGATTGGTTGCATCGGCATATGGTGCATTTGGATTGCCATCGGGGTAGAGTGGAGTTTGAGCGCCAGGAGAGAAGTTGGTTTTCAGTGGAATTAGACCGACTTGGGAGTCTCGTGATCTCAGCCATTCAGGCCGGGATGATCGAGAAGGGCCGTGAGGCTTATCTCGTTACTATATCTATGCCAGAGTCAGTGGGAAGTCTACGGTTAGCGGTATTCCGGTAGTAGAGGAATTTGAGGATGTGTTTC